>VXAD01005999.1:405670-667467 GCA_013399195.1 Dicrurus megarhynchus
AAAAAAAAAAGTTTTTAAACAGCCCCCTTGAAGGGGGGGAGGAATTTGAATAAAGACATTTCCCACTTGGCTAAACTGTTGGAAAGGTTTAACTGTACTGAAAGAAGAGTTATTGTTTTTTCTTTTCATTCAAGCAAAGGTTGCATCAAAATCAAAAAGTTTTTATTGTTCTAATGCTTTCTTTGAGAATACAGTACACTTTCCAAACTTGTGTATGCTTTGGAACTCCCAGCAGGCTATTCTGCTGCACACATCCAGGTTATACTCTGCGGTACAGCTCCACAGCTCCTGTTCAGTACACAGGAAGGCCCTACATCATATCACCAGGCTTACCCTGGAGATGAGGTCTTGCAGATTATGTCCTCCATGATCTAAAGAACTATTTTACATTACGAAATTTAAAGCAGTAGGAAGGGATTTTTTTATTTCATGGGCCATGGGCACAGCTGTTAAAATCCACTTAGCCTAGATGGAATACAATATCCCCGAATTAGAAACAACATGAGGCATGGGCTTTGGTTGAAGAGGTTTGTCCTGGTATAGGTACTCACAAAGCAAGATGGATATTTGTACCTTCACACAGAGTTTGTGAAACGAAAATCTGCATTTGTGTAGTATCCAGCACATGGGGTCTGTAGCCTAAGACTGAGGTCTTATAGATGTTATAAAGTTACAGATTATCAGTATTAATAGAGTTGAGAGAGTTGGGATTGTTCAGACAGGAGAAGGCTGTGGGAAGATCTTAGGGCAGGCCTCCAGTACCTAAAGGGGGCTTACAAGAAATATTCAGGGGCGCTTTTCATCCAGGCAAGTAGAGATAGGACAAGGGGGAATGGCTTTAAACTGAATGGAAGTGGGGCTATATTAGATATAAGGAAGAAATTCTTTATTGTGAGGGTAATGAGGTACAGGTTGCCCAGGGAAGCTGTGGATGCCCCATGCCTGGAAGTGTTCAAGGCCAGGCTGGATGGGGCTTTGAGCAACTTGGTCTAGTGGAAGGTGTCCTTGCCTTGGGAGGGGTGTGGGAACTACGTCATCTTTAAGGTCCCTTTCAACCCAACACATTATATGTTTCTATGATTAATAATAATACCAGGCAGTCCACATAGCTTACATACCTTCTACTGTATTACGCAGAAGTAATTTATTATTATTCTGTGAGGGTCTTTCAGTTTACCTTGAGCATAGGATCAAAATGCTACAAAAATTACTTCAAGACAAATCTCCCTCACTGAACCTATTCTGTGCTGTCTTATCTAGGTGCTCTAAGTGGGGCCATACTATTTAGCAAATTAGTTTGATCAGACAAAGTTTTCACTTATTAAAGTTCAGTACTTTCCCTTTATATTGGTAGAATTTTAAACCCAGAAGGGGCCATTGCAGCCATCTGATTTCAAGACTAGCAAAACATAGCCAAAAAATAACTAGGTTAAAAACACAGCAGAGCTTTTTGAAAAAGCTATTTCAAAAAATATCCAATTTAATATTCAAAACTACAAGTGCTAGGGAGGCCATCATAGCCTTTGAATAGCTGTTTCTATGGATAATTACCCTCGCAATTAAAAATGTGTGTAGTGAATAGAGCCTGAATTTGCGTAGTTTCAGCTTCCAGCCAGAGGATCTTTATGTATCTTAGTAATTAGGAGAAAGCCTCTTCCATCATCAAAATGCTGTTCCACACTTGTGTGTGTAAAATCCATGATTAAACCACCTTTTATGCAGTTCTTTTTTCTGAAAGAAGTAGATTTCACTCCTTCAGTCTCTTCCTATGGGACATATTTTAATTAATTCTAAATATTATTATGACATTCTTCTGAGTCTTCACTCTGTCAGTATCTTTTTTGGATTGTGGGCACATGGATACTGGGAACTCTTTTTCAAATCAAACTAGGATGTACTCAAATCTTTTTCAGACTGGACTAAATACAACCCAGTTACACCAAGTCATACCTAAGCAACTTTATCCTTTCATTTTATGATCCATTAATGTTTATTTGGCAATATTTAATCCTTTTTCATCTAGAGCAACCTTTCTGAGTCAGGAAGCTGCTAACTGCTATTCTTCAGAAATAAAATACTAATTTCTGCACTTTCCACATAGGAAGGGAGTGCCCTATGCTCCTTCTCAATTTTTCTCTGTATTTTACAGACAATAATTTCAAAAGCTGGGTTTCTTTCACTATACCCATGCTGTCATAAGGTTTCTCTGCACAGAGATCCAACTCTGTTCTAAGGGCAGCAGACTGATTTTTATAGATAGAAAAATTCATAATTAATCAATAAGAATTCTGTGTTTTTAGCTTGGCTTGATGTAGGAGAAAAACAACAAAGAAGAAGTCAGAGAGAATATATCAGTCAAAACTAGCTTTATTCTAAGATCCTCCCCCTCTAATCAGCAAGCTGCTGATTCTCAAAACACCCCAACCTGGTGCTCATGTTACATAACTGTTCTGGGAGAAGAATGCTCTGAGACTGTTAGGTGTAAATACGCAAATAATTTTGAAATAAGGAGAACGAGAACTTTCCAAAGTACCAGGTCAGCTTGCAAGCCCTAGTGAAACAAATATAGATAGGAAGTATAGGCATGGCTGTACTCTGGATAGTTTGGGATTTCCTGAAGTAAGGTTTACATATTCTAGAGAAAAAAGTCACCTGTCTCCAGATAGTAATCTAGTGCAATTAGAAGATCCAGATGCCCAGAGAATGAGTACTTCAGAGTCCTAAATTTTAGAAATGACTGAGTAGTTTCAGTATGCAGGGAAACCCACTTCAGTGGTGTCTCCAACCAAACCACCTTAATCTCTACCTGTTTTAACGTTCTTAGCCTTAATGGCATCGGTGTAATATCCAAAAGTCAATCTTAATTTTGTGTTTGCAATGTATCCTGGTTCCAGCCAGGACAGAGTTAATTTTTTGCAGTAGCCAGGAGGGGGCATGGCTAGGACACAGAGGCTATTCTATTCCATTTCACCTCACATCATTGATAGGGGTGGGGTGAAGGGAGCCTCTTCCCAGGAGAAGGGGTCTCTTCCAGTCAGGGTAGTGTGGCTGTGGTCAGGTCTGGTCGGGCTCTGAGGTGAGCGTTTTGCACGTGAATCACTCTCTCTCTTTTGCACACTTTTGTTATTAGTATGTTGCTGTTAATGATGGAACTTTAACATTATTTAACAATAATGTTAAAACTATTTGTTTTCTTACCTCACTGTTGTTTCCGGTAAATTGTTCTTATCTCAACCCATAATCTTTACCTTTTGTGCTTCCAATTCTCTTCTCCAGCCACCCACAGTGGGAAGCGGGGACAAGGAGAGGGAGAAAGCAGCACCATGGTTTTAGTGGGAGCACTAAATTGGAGAGCACCATTCCTAAGCCATGACAAAATGAAAGAGCAAAACCTTGCATTAGAGAGATGCAGGCTTCTCTCAAACTCTAGAAAAATCACATTTTTAACAAAACATCGGGTTACATAATTCAATCATGTATATTTTCAATCATTTTATTGTAAATATTACAGTAGTCCCAATTCTTGAGCATACTAGCCTCAAAAAGAAATGTTGTAGTTTAAAATAGGAGGGATTTAGACTTAGCAATCTTTTTTCTTTTTATTCATATAACTCACACAAAAAAAACCTCTAATCCTTACTAATCTGCCATAACAATGAGCATGACAGCACTCTCTGAGTACTAATTATTTAACATTACTTCTGATAAAAATGTCATCTTGCACGGGTATGCTTGAAGTCATGAATCACTGGTTGTAGAAAAAAAACTTATTCTTTCTATGTGTTTTCTGCTAAATAGTAGTGAAACACTCCAAAAACACTGTGTGAAAGTAATAAATCTTATTCACTTTAAAAAATCTATTTCTGCAAATTCAATATTCATATTACATTTTATTTGTGGAGACTCTGGCTCTGATTTAGAAAAATATTTAAGTGATGCTCTTAGTTTTGAATTAGTACCTCAGATTTAAAGATGAGCAGGTTTTTAGTTCTTTTGCCAGGTCAGAACTAATGTACAAAGTCAACATACTGACACATGTTACAAACAGTAACAGAACAGCAAGTACAAAAAAACATAGAATGCTCATTGGATGGAGCAATAAAATATGCTTTGAATGTTATATTCAGAGAAAAAGTTTATTAAGAGATTATTCTGTTTCTTTTAAGCTATAAGATTGTCTCAGACATCCACCTGAGATTCGTGATACTGTTTTGCATTGATTGTCATGCCTCTCGGTGTGTAATATATTGGTTCCTCATATGAATAACATCATCAGGATCTCTTGTATACAAGTGCAATTTTCTAGGGAAATAAAAAAAAACAACCCTACAAAAAGAAATTTACATAGCCACTGAATACAAATAGGATTAGTGTACAGTTAACAAGAACTGCATTCAAGAGGAGTCAACAGCATTCGATAGATGTTTAACAGCCAGCATATGAAGTAATGCTGAGATGCAGCTGCATCTGGATCATTTTATAATTTCTTTGTTCTTAACAGGATGCTCTCATACTACTATTTTATGTGCAATTAATCAGCCTTAGAGGTCTTGTAAACTCATCATAACAGCATTTCCATCTATGCAGTGGATCAAGAAATGTACAGAGAATCTCATCTCTCTCTTTAAAAGATAAAATAATTGACAACTATAATCCTTTCTGTGTGAGGATAGTGTGGAAAATGCCATAAAGCCATACCCTAATTTGCTTTAAAATGTTGCCAGAATTATTCATAGGCATGATGTCTCTCCTGGAGGAGCGGCTCAGTGGTCCCGACAGACAAGGATTTATCATGATGGGAGCAGAGAATGTTTAACCTTCCCATTAGAATGTGGAATAGGTACCTTCACACAATACCACTCCCGTATCTCCTTGGGTGCACAGCCCCACTCCCTGCAATTAGCACCATCTCCACTGCCTGAAATAAAGGCCTGGAAAACTTGGCAAACAGTGAGTGCTAATTCTCACAGTGAGTTCACCTTGTGAGCTTAGTAATGTGGGCTGACTTTATAAAACAAAGGGACACAAACTCGAACACCTTTACCTGCTGAGATTTCAGTTATTTTCAAAAAATTACAGTCCTAAGGTTTTTAAGCCTGATTTCTCATAACCCTACAGTGTGCTGTGAGCCAAGTACTGACAGCATATTCTTTTCCTTTTGTAAATTTGTTGCTTACTAGAATGCCCAAAGATTTCATACTGTTTGCACTGTGTTTGTGAGAAACCTGCAGCTGGAGGGACTGCACTCCAGAGATCCTCAGAGTGGCTGGATGAGAGCCATATTTCGGATGTGTCCTTCCACATGGGGTTCTTGTGTACTTGCCCACCCTGCTGTGCGTTTTCTCAGCCCAGCTGGCAGCCAGCTTATTGTGTATCACTGCACTGCTGGCAGATACAACACAAAGCCCAGCTGAAATTCAGCATGATGATAACATTTTGCTGTGAAAGGATGTAGAGGTGCTGAAAACCAGCACATACTATTCCCCCTCCCCCTGCCCTTTTTTTTTTCCTCCCAGGATCCAAGCTTCTCATCCCTGTTAGAAAAAAGAAATTTAGTTTGTGCATAAATGTGTAAGACACTGTTCACACAGTGACAGGGGCATGTTAATGTGAGTTAATTTGTACCACTTTGAAGGCAGGATTCACTCCCCCATCCCTTTTTATTTAGCCATGTAGCTGACTGGCTAAAAGTACCTGGGAAAAGTGAGACAATGAAAAAAACCCACAATTAAAATGTTCCAGCAATATTGAACAATTGGAGTGGGGGGGCACTTCATTAGCCTTTTTCATAATAAAACTATGTGAAGCCAATAATTTAAAACCAACCTCGACTTTCATATTTTCTAACAAATACCATGTCACAGGGAAAAGAGACTTTGTCAGCTGCCCAGAGATAAATGGAGGTAGTATTTAGAAAAGGTCAAATAAAATTGCCCTAAAAACTGTGTGATAAATCAGAATTCATTTCTAGTCTGAGAATACAGTATGTAAAAATGTCATCATGGTATTAGCATTCCAGCCAGCTATATGCATTCAGTGTTTGGTAAGAAAAATCAAAGACCAGCCTTTTTCACTCTTCTTAGCCCTACAAACTGAAATATAAGAGAAAAAATTCAATTTTATTCTTGCTTTTAGGTCTCCATAACTGTTCAGTGCAGCATCCTAATCTTTTTTGCAAATGTCCCATTCAGCTGGAGACAAGACAGAACTATGGAGGGACCCGGGCACAAAGTAAATTCAAAAAGTAAATTAAAAAAAATTTCTTCAAAAAAATCTTCAAAAATGAGCTTATTTTAACATTCAGGTTTGCTAATTCAAAGCTCCTTCAATTTTATTTTAAGAAATCTGTTAAAATGAACTAAATATGATAAATAACTCTATGAAAAAAAATTAATTCAAAATGTCTCCTGACAGATTTTTCAGATCAAAATCTCATTTTTAAATGGTAGCTAATTTTGCCTAATATGTACTTTTCATTCCATTATTTCATTGCATTATCTGATTTCCTGGCTAAGAAAGGTATGGTCTGCACTCATGACTATGGGCAAGACTCAGATCATCCATTTCTGTCCTGCCTTTTGTTCTGAAAAGACAGTAGTATGAAACATTCATTTATTAACTTTGATAACAGTCTAGTTTACTACTGACCACAGACTGCTTCTCAGAGCATGGGTAAGATAAGACATCAAAAGCAAAAATGTTCAGTATCTTTTCTGATTTTTCAATTCAAAATATTCCTGAAAACTGCCTATCTCCATCTATTCATGAAGGAGCACAGATATCTGTGCTGTAAATATTGTATGGAGAAGTACTCTTCAATTTAGACTTATTTATGTGAAAGACAGCAGGCAGTGTGCAATAGAGACTTCTGCACTTAGCAGTGAAGAGAATAAAGACTTCACGCTTCTAGCCAACCCAAATGACTTGGAATCAGTCCTTGAACGTTAACAGCTGATATTCATTTGTGATCATTTTGCTGCCGAGGTGCCTGATTGTCTGTGGATGGCAATATGCCCCTTGCAAGGTACTATGCCAGTTCTCCAGGACACAGCTGCCAGTCAACTGTGGGCTGAGGTGGTGAGAGTATATTGCACTGCCAAGTCCATCCCATCTGTAGGAAGAACATTGTTTTCTCAGAAAGTGGCATGCCAGTGCCAAATGCCCAAGCCAAAATGAGATACAGGAACAATAGAAGAGAGGATGATGTGGTGGTTTCAGGCACTTCACTCTGCCAGAGGGTGAAATGCTGTAGGTACCCTGAGCAGCCCAGGAAGAACACTGGTGTCCAGCATATCCAGCAAAAGGCACAATCTTCAAGCACTCATACACCTGTACTTGTGGGAGAAAACTGTCTCAAGCAGTGATATGAAATAGTAAAAGAACACAGGATTCACAGATCCCATTTGCTTGAGAAAAATTTCTAAGCACACGCTGTGACTGATTATGGGATACTAGGTATCAAAAAAAGACTTCAATAGATAAAATATTTGAGCCTTCATCATGTTTCCAGTTCCTTTTGGTCATGACTTTTTTTGCCAACCAAAGTTATGTATCCTTTTATGTACTTACACAACTTTTTACATAACTCTTCAAAGTTGGGTTTTAAAAACCTTTCCAGCAACATAAATTCTTAAGTTTTACAGACACGAACTATATTCCCAGGACACTTAACATTCATGCTAATGTTATGCTTTTAATGTAAGTGCTACGAAGACCTCTGTGCTAATTGCAGTGTTAACCACAAACACAGCAGAAGCCAGCAGAAAAAAGATGACTAAAATCTAAGTACATCCAATGTGATCAACAAGTGAGGTACTGCAGTAGTACTGCATAAACTCATGTCTTGAGCTTGATCTATTTCATGACTTACCTGCAGCATTGCTACACGTGATTTATATCTGTACTGCTGATTGTAAGTAACTGAGCTTCCAGTCAATGAGGCATCTAAATTTGTTTGGGTTATCACATTCATTCTTAAAAAAAAAAAAAATTAAAAAAAATAAAGCAACTTAATTACTGTGTGAGTCATCTAGTAGTATGTGGAGGAGCAACAGGGAGAATGTGAGTTACAGACTATGATAAGAACAGAAAATATATTACTAAACAACTTTCATGGCTAGAACTACATACAAACTCTATGTCATAATCCTGATCAGGATATCTGATGAAATACCATTGCAAGTTGTACAGGTTATAAGATTCAGGAGGTTTTTCTAATGCTGATAATTTTCTATTTGTGTTGATGTCCTCATAATTCAGTAGTGTTTGCAACCAGAATTTAGGAAATTATTTTTACAATTGACTTATTTACAGACTGTGTATTTTAATTAGATAATTGTAGGCTGAATAGTTAGCCATGTATTTAGATCTCTTATGTTAAAGCAAAATTCTTTAGCTGCTGACCAACTAACAGCAGGTTCCTCACAAAAATACCGTGATTAACTCATTTACAATTTACAAAACTGAGCATTTTCCGAAATACTAATTTACATAAAGGAAGATTGGTCTACTTTCACTGAAACATACTCAACAATCTATTTTTTATTATTCAGTCAACTCTATTAATACACCAGAACACTAAACTGCATTAAAACTGTACGTTTGTTGCCTTTAAGCATCCGATTTCTACAGAAAATCATTACCTCGGTCTGTTCTCCTTTCGGAATAATTTCCACAATGACTAACCAATAAATGCTGAATAAAATGTCATTAACAATTGTATTTAAGCCATTTAATTAAGCTGGAGCAGCTAAGTGTAAGTACCTATGACAAAATCCTAACAATCTCTAACTTAACAGCTAAAAAATACTATATTGCACATTAATATCGACAGACTGGATTTTTTCCCCATCTAATGCCATGCATATAGAAAAAGAATGCAAAAAAGAGTTATTTTCCTCTGTATAGTTGGTAAAGAAAGAGAGCAACATCCTAAAGTTAATCGACGTGACTGGAGATGAGAACTGCTTTCTGGAGTTGCTTAACTCTTCCCGTTGGTTATTGAAGAAGCCTATGACAAATACACTCCAAACATAAGGTGCCTTGGTTAACCAAAAGTAAGGATCATCTGAAATTCTGTTACATAAAGCAACACACTTTTGCTTAATGAGCCAGACTGGCTGGGCTAACCTGAGGGCCTCCAGGTTTGGAGAAATGCAATGCTGAATAAATCTCTACAAAAACAGATTAGCCAGTTAAGGTCAGCTTTCAACAGCAAGTCTTAGTTTCTTAGCTTAGTAAGTTTGCTGAGATTTTTTTTTCCTTTGATGAAAAATATACACTTAAACTAGCATAAAGTGTATAAAACCTGTATAAGATAAACAGGAATGCATTTTTTTCCCCTGTTAGAGAAACAAAGAGGTAAGAAATCTTTCAATTTGTGTAATTAATCTCTAGCTCAGAAAGTAAGTTTTGGTGCAATGTAAAGTTTTAGTCCCTTGAATAAACGATTCAAACTCTATTATGGGACATACACAACATTAGCAGACCAATGAAAAATTTTCTAAGTACTCTTTAGTCCACTACATTATGAAGTAGGGTGACTGATAAGGTGCAGAGAAGAGACTACATGATCAAACAGATTCTTCCCTTTCACAGTACGGCCAAGATAGTGTAGGCTGTTACCTCCAACTGCAGCTCCCTTTTGAACACCATGAAATGGGGGCTGAAATTCCACAGTCCACCATCTCTGCAGCTTCCTGAGGCAAAAGAGATTTCTCTCACAGTAAAGCAGTTTACACCTTTCCGACTAAGCCAGAATACAATTTATGGAACAATCTGAAGTCAATTCTCTCATTAGCTGAACCACATGCTTTGAGATGAGACCCATTAAAATTTCCAAGCACATCCTAAAAATGGCTGTTCATATTTATTGAGGCAGTAATTCCTTTGCCAGGTTCATTTCATGATCTGTAAAAAAGGAAAGCCCAGCAATCTAACAACTCTTATAAAAACAAACAAACAAACAAACAAAAAGCACAACCCAAAACCAAAGCAAACAAACAAGCAAAAGAAACACCAAAAGGAAATGATGGTCGCAAGGTGAAAACCACTCTCCTCAAAGTGAATAATATTCAAAGGCAAATCTACCTGGCTAAATGGAGCATAAGTATTTGGAAAAGACAAAATACCAAGGCAGAAGAAATGTACTGATATTCAAATAACACATTTATCTACACTTTTTCTTTTTTTTTTCTTTTTTTTTAGTGTGGATATTTGCTTTAAAGAATCTTACATTTAGAAAAAAAAATGCTCTTAGGAATAATTCAAATTACACCTGTTTTCAGATCCTACCAGCAGCAAACACTACCATTTGAGTATTTACAAGGGCAGTTATTGGCTGCTTTATGGCTGATACATGCCAAAGTCTATTTCTGACCCACTTCATTCACAGTGAAGAGATGGGTAAGTGAGATTTTCACTTTTTCTTGCTGCTATTGCTCTCTGACCACCATTTCAATTGAGGTGATGGCTCAAAAATCCTCCCCTTTACCTCATGCCAAAAAATCAGGAAATATTTTTGACAGCAATCAGAACAAAATTAGTTGTGTCCTAGCATATAGATTCCTATCTTTAGAAAAGAGTAAGTCAATAATATTAATGCTGAAAAAGATTCTATAATCAGGCATTTCTCTTCTCCAAAGGTACTAACCATCAGTTTTAAGTTTTTTGCTTAGTACATTTGTAGGTATGTTTTAATGTCGCCAGTTTAGAAATTCTTTTCCATAATGATTGCTAAGAAAATCAAATTGCAATTCTGTCACAAGTATGAATAGCAGCTGAACTTTATAAACCACAGACTTCCTCTCGTCTTTTGTCATGTCACCTATTTAATTTACAAGGTTTCCTTATTCCAGTAATGAATAACCTACATACACCTGGAGCAACAGATTAAAGAGGACATTTTCCATTTCATTTCAACAGCAGTCCTACTTTCTAAGTTAATTATGAAGCACCACATTTTACATATAAAGAAATTAAGGTTGATTCTGTCTTATTTAATCTTTATCCATGATCTGCAAAGTTTACTTCTGATCACGGAGACACTGAGTACTTAGATGAATAGGGTTTATCAAAAAAACCCCTCTAATTTTGAGTTTAATCATTTTTTTAATAACTACTATAGATCTATATGTGAGGCAAAAACTAACTTTCTGTGCTCTTAAGAAGTGTGTGAACACTATTCTTGACTTCTCTAATGATATCCTAAGCATAATAAATAAATATCAACTTACAGAGTCATTTAAAAACATGAAGTCCATTTAAAAAAAAAAAAAATCACAAGTAAAATGCACAGGTGTGTTTTCTACAGCTGTGCAAAAAGGAAAGGAAATAATTTAGGGCTTCCGTGACAAATGGAAAAACACCTTAGGCAATTCCCATCTTTGCATGTAAAGGAAGTTTCATTGAATTCGTGGGATGTCCACATTATGGGCAGTTTCACCGTGGGCTAGTTAAAGGCCAGTCCACGCATTAAATGGCCTCTAGTGGTTCTCTGCTCCCTCTCCTTTGCTGATGAGAGACTGTCCACTCTAGAACATGATTGAACCTGCACAAGGTGTGATTTCCCCCTGGAGATGCCTAGTTTTCTGCAGAGATCATAGAAGCAGTATCAGGTCACTCTATTTTTAACTTAGTTACCTCAGATAAATGCCTACCCTAGGTGATATAAATTTCTGGCTATTAAATATTATGCTTGATCTTAGCTTCCAAGAACATCTTTCTTTTTCCACATCAAGCTTTATGCTTCTTAGCAACTTCTCAACTCATATAATACTCTCTGAATTATAAGCCCTTAACTTTTTTTGCTAATAAACATATTTGCAAGCATTTTCACCTGCCAAAACTTCCATTCATCTCAACCCCTGTCCATTTGCCACTTTCACATTAAACACAACATTATATTTGAGTATCTTAGAGCATTTAGGAAACATTTTACCTCTGAGGCTTTTTGGATCATGCTGCAAATACGTTTAGGTGAAAAGATAATAGCGAAAAATGGTTCCATTAGAATGCATTTGTTTATTCCCACTGTTTTAAAAGGATGTCTACTTGACAGCAAAGCATAATTGAGTCCTAAGTCACTGATAAAAATGAACAAGAAAATGTGACTCTGAGCAATGCTTCAGCTTTGACCCAAAAAGGCAAATATAAGACTACAAAAAGCAAAATCTACATAGTACAGAAAACCTAAAGTAATTTTCTGTACTTGTTGAGTGTATGTTTTCCTCTGTATTAAGATTGCCTTCTAAGACACTGGACCGAGTAGTGCTTTCTGTGATCTATGTATAAATATATCAACATTTCATGATATATACATAAATACCTATCACTTGGTAATAACACAGCCATTACAAGCTCAAATAGCAACATTTTTCTGCCATTACCTGCAGTTAGTTTGGGTGCTCATAGGCTTATATATACTCTAGTCCTCTCTTTCTATTAGTATTCTGAAATATATTTGATCATAAACACAGGTGAGTGAACCTCAACAGCCACGAGTTTGTGCAAAGGAAGATCGTCCAGCTCACCTCTCTTACAACACAGCAAGTTCTCCCACTGCTTTAGCTGCCAACATGGCACCTGGGAATCTATATGTGTGTGTGTGCATGCAGGATTGTGAAGACAAGACGAGAAAGAAGTGCTGAAATGGATTTATCACTTGATTAAGCAGTAAGCTCAATCACTCTGTAGAAACCTAATCTTTCCTTGATAGGTACTTACTCCTCCTACTAAGGACCAATACACAGTCACCAGGAAAATAATTTTGATAGTAAAAAAAGAAAATAATTCAATGCATTTAGTTAACATGTTTCTTTCTCCCACTAAGTGACAATCTCTTCTATGCCATATCTTAGTCAGGAGGAAGAATAACTTAGTGCTTTACACACCTCACCGCATAAATTCTACCTCACAACATCAACACTATTAATACAATATAGCTGTCAAGGCTTATTAATTTTGTGTGTGTGTGTGTATAGAATGATAGAATAACCGAATTGTTTAGGTTGGAAAACATCTTTAAGATCATTGACTCCAACCATTAAATTAACACTGCCAAACCCACCAGTAAACCACGTGCCTGAGTGCCACATCTATACCTGGTGACTGAACCACCTCCCTTGGCAGCCTGTCTCAATGCTCAGCAACCCCCTCCATTAAGAAATTTTTCCTAATACCCAATCTAAACTTTCCCTTGTGCAACTTAAGGACATTTCCTCTCATCCCATTGCCTCTTACTTGGAAGAAGAGATTGACCCCCCACCTGGCTGCTCTCTCCTTTCAGGCAGTTGCAGAGAGCAATAAGGTCTCTCCTGAGCCTCCTTTTCTCCAGGCTAAAACAACCCCAGCTCCCTCAGCTGCTCCTGACAGGATTTGTTCGCCAGACCCTTCACCAGCTCCATTGCCCTTCTCTGGACTCGCTCCAGCTCCTCAGTGTCCTTCTTGTAGTGAGAGACCCAGACTGGACACAGGATCCGAGGTGTGGCCTCAGCACTGCCAAGTACAGAGGCACAATCACTGCCCTGGTCCTGCTGGCCACACTATTGCTAACACCATTGGCCATTGGCCTTCTTGACCACCTGGGCACACTGCCAGCCCATATCCAGTTCACTGACAACCACAGGAATTGCCCTTAGAAACTGTGAACACTGTGCTCCCCTGTCTGGAGCACAGCCCTGGTGGCAGGTAAGGCTCTAAGCTTCAGAAATATATTAAACTTCTACAGTGTGTTAAACTAAATTTTTCATGTGTGAAATTCCACTCATGACAATTTTATCCGAATTATACTACAAACGATAGTCTATAAACATTTTATCTATGACTACGTGTAGTGCTGTTCTTATGCCTTTAAATGGTCATTTCTTGACTGAAAATCTCTTATTCTACCCAAATTTCCTCGACAATGTTTCCATCAGTAAGTTCTTCAGTCTCCCTGTAAAGACCTTTGCCTTGAAACCTTTATTTTCAACCTGATTTTATATAAATCTGAACAATCAGACCCTAATCAAGTTCAGATTAAAGTCAATGGCTAAGGTACTTTTTGCTGATTCAATCAAAAGGAGTTAAAGTGGGAGGAGAGAGAGGAAGGCACAAACTGAATCTTAAATAGTGAATAGACTTTTACATATAAAAATACTCACTGTAGGAATATATGTACATTCACAGTGCTTCAGTACTAGTCTAAATCTAGAAGACATTTCTCTCAGAAGCAGTTTTAGGGAATCATACTGAAAATATGATATGGCTGTAGGATGCTTTCTTTGGGGTCACCATGAAAACAAGACAATTGAGCCATTTTGGTATTAACGTTTCACAGTCTGGCTCCTTGCCCCTCTCCCCCTTTCCTTATTTTGAATAAAATTTATTGTATAAATTATTATTTCACATGCCTAACATTTTTAAAATATATTTCTGTAACTATATGGAAGAAAAAGTATTTGCATAGTGGTAGAGACTGGCAGCCAGTTTCCTCTGTTAACTTTGGAGACTGCAGAGTATAAATAAATCAGCAAATATTCTTCACCCAAAATTTTAACTCTGATTTAAGTGAAAAACTGAACTGCATTCATTTCCATTTGGCATATTACAGTTTTAAATGTTGATGATATATACAATTAAGTAACAATAAAAATGTTGTATTGAATTAAGAGATTTCTTTAACCTTGCACTTATGGCCAGGAAACATTCTGAGGGCTCACAGCAGAACTTCAGTTTTGAGGACCAGTGTGAAAGTTTCTGACAGCAGTTTGTCCTGTGTTTTAGTTTCTAAACATTGTCCTTGAAAAGAAGATGTGCACTGTTCCTTAAAACAGATATGCGATGATGAAAGATACACAGGTGCTTATTTTTCCTACAAAACTACACCTTTCTCATGATGGGTAGGTTTCCAGGTGCTTTCTGAATATGTTTTGGTTCTGTCTTTCTATACTCTATGTGGTAGCAGTTTACCTTGAAGTTTACCTTAAGATCTTGAGGACCAAAGGCAGCAGCGTGCCTTGAGCTGTCTCTCTGCTGGATTTCAAACTAAGTGTTAAAATAGCCACCACTTATTCAAATAAAGTATCAGTGCAAATTCAAAACTAACACTCAGATTGGAGGAAAACTGATTTTTTTTTCATAGTATACAAAATTAAATAGTTGTTTCAGATAAACGGTGGATTGAATGGCACTCTAGTATTAATATAATCTGGTAAAGCCAGCAACAACAAAATATAGATTTAGACTGAAGAAATCAGACAAATAAATACCCATAATATTTCCTTCACTGACGAGGAAATAGGCAGGTATAAAAGGTATTGGGGCCAGATCCACCCTAATTCCCACAGAAGATCTTAGACCTAAAAGAAGGTGTCATTTGAGCTGAGCAGCTCCTCCATATATGTTTCCATGGCTCCCAGGCTTGAGCTAGTTTGAGTTAATGCAGCTTGGATGCCGCAGACCAAAGCAGGTCAATTACTGCATTCCCCAGACAGAGAACACCAAGCACTTAGATCCACATGCATTCACTTGCTTTGGGACACGTCTGGAAAACGGGGTTGGTAACAGCTGGCTTGGTGCTCCGCAACGCCCACAGAGAGTGGTGGTACTGCTGAGCCAGCAAATTGCTGCGGAGAGGAAGAACACAGTTTGCCATTTCTCGCTTTCTTGTACTTAAACACTTAAGGCTACTTTTGTGAAATTCAGAGAGTATCTTTGGCTGCTCAGGCTCCTCTCTACCAATTAGATGCATAAAACCTCCCTTTGAAATAAGGACAATTAGATTGGTGTCTTCTCTGTGGAGAGACCTGCTGATGGTTTTGCATAACAACTCAGTATGCAGAAAGCTTACTCAGGAAATGTGAATTAGAGTGCACTAGCCCTGATCAGCTTTGACAGCTTACCAGAGATTGCCTTACACACACTCACTTCTGGATCCACAGATAATGCCAACATATGGACAATGACATGAATGGACATGAATGAAAGAATCGTGGGACGAAGAACACAACAGGCAAGTGTAGATGCAATTCTGTTGCTTGATGATACTGAAGATCACATAAGTGGGGGTTAAGCGGAGAGTCCGTACGTGCTTCCTGAAGAAATCCAGTAATTTCTTCACTAGTGTATTCATACAAAATTGCTAAACCTTCTAAAATAGAAGACCAGAAGTCAGACTTGTGCAATATTGGGACAGACCAGAATAACAAAACATCTCGGGCAGTTTTAAAAGAAAAACCATTTTCAAGAATAGGGAAGTTGTTTGCAGGCTAAAACTGCACTGAAGTGTTTGGCAACTGCAAAGTCTTGTACACCAGCGGCCAAAGGATGCCAAAGCATTATGAAGGACAAGTAGGCACGTCTTGCATTAAAATCCTCACCCTATATTCTTAATTTCTGCTCTTGGCCATTTAAAGGTGACAGGTGTACAGCTGAGGTCAGCTAAATCCTCTTATCTTACTCAAAGCTCTACTTCTTCCCAGTTTTTAATTTTTACTCAAGAACTAAATTCTTCCTAAGGGCTTAAAAAATAAAACAAAAGGAGAAGGGGGAAAAAAGAAGAAGAAGCAAGACCAATGATGTTCTTAAACATACAGACCGAATGAAAGTGACATTTTACTTTTTCCAGAAATGATTATGGAAAAAACTTGGCAAGCTTGCAGCATAAAAAACTCCCATAAGAAGCAGACACTGGAGTATGTGGATAAATTTAAAATTTTATGGATGACCAGAATTATTTTCCTGACAATGAAGTTCTTCATTTTGTATTCCGATGTTCACACCAACTTTTTTTTTTTGTCTGAGACATATTTTGAGATGCAAGACTTAAGCAGACAATGAAGCCAATTGTAGCTGACCCCTGAATAACTAAGAACTGACCTAAGATCCACATTGCTGATTACAGACTTCATTGTTGGAAAGTCTCAAAGAAATTTGACTTTTTCAATATGTTGCTGATGACTTCCTTGACTGTAACTTTTAAGCAGATATTTAAATTCCAGTTATTATTCCTGATGCATTTTAGGTAAATCAGATACTTTCTTGGCTAATATTTTCCATAGAAACCTGAAGGCCAAATAACCCATTAGGAAATTTTTTTGCTTCTGGTTCACATGAGAAACGAAATTAATTGCTTTTCTCAAATCATGATTGAAAAACAGTGCTTCCATAGGCTGTCTTCAAAACAGAATTAAGACAATCTGTAAAAAGAGTCATTCTAAAAAGTCAGCAAGTTGCAAGATGATCTAGATCTCCTCGCATTGCTTAACCTTCAGACTTTTTAATCTCCTTATTTCCATTTGATTCCTCTGAATTTTCTTTCACTCTCCTGTGCTAAAACAGCAAAAATGTAAAACCTGCTGTAAGATTAATTACAGAATTTCTAAATCTAGCAGGATCAGCAAGCTCCTAGATGAGCTTTGCTTCTTCACCATTATTTTTATCATGACTTGACTGTGTATCATGATATGCACTAGGATACATCCTTTTTTCTAGTAATGCCTCCGAAAAAGTTCTAAATTTTTTCTTAATATATTTTCTGCAGGTGCCATATCAACATCTTTTGTAGTTGGTAAATACATCTGGTGTGAGAATTTTGAAGGATTGAGTGTAAAATGTGCATTTCAGCAATCTTACACAAAACCTTGATTAAAATAATTTATTTTCTAATGGATCATGACAGTGTTTAATAATGTTGTTAAACTAAAATACTCTCATTACAGTTCTTAATTTCTAATTATAAGTTTCATGCAAAGCTGAACGAAAGGGTATTTGCTATGCAGTAGGCATTGAGCAAAACCCACAGCCCAAACTGAGCAAAAGTCCTGTAATCAGAAGATCTCTGTTTATGAATGATACAAAAAATCCAAAAAGACAGGACTGCTTCAGATTCTGAGATGTGATGTGGCACACAGTAGGCATAAACCCAACCAGCAGACCTACCTAGAGGGATATTCAGCAAGGCTGACTGCCTGCCTGAGCAACATGACTCAGTTAAACTTGGGTTATTAAGTTCAATACGAAGGTAGCTGAATGCCATTTAAAGACCTATGAAATGGAGAGGCCAGGCTGGATTATATCTGACAATTGTCATAGGTAGGACATAGACGACAGCTTTTGTAGACCTCCTACTGCCTTCTTCCTTTTGTTGAAGCTGCTGTTCCATTTTAGGCCTTTTCTCCTGAACTGCTCTTCTGGAACATCTGATGATTCCAGCGCACACAAAGTGGAAAATAGCTCAGTGCACCTGCAGTATGTCTGGGATATCTGGAAGGCATCTGTTTTATTTCTCTATGAAATGTGTGCAATTAACTAGATCAGTTTATGTGGCTTTTCTTTCCAAAAAAGGAGGAAAGATATTCAGCACAGCTGAAGAACCTCAGTTCAAAGGATACTTCCCAGAAAGAACTCAAGTGTGGATACAGTTCACTCCTGCTTTTGTGCCACAGACACCTTAGAGCTCTGAAACTCCTCTGGCTGGATAATGCCTGGACTCCCCTCCTGAGGAGCACCAAGGGAGAGGAAGAGGAAAAAAGAATGCGGCCCCATTCATGTCACAGTGTGATCGAGTTCTTGTAAATATATATTAACTCAATTAAAACTCAAATAATTAATGCCTGAAAAAACCTCAAAACAACAGACAGAAATGCAATCATAAAAGCTATGCTTGCTCAGCTGGGCTGTTCCTAAACCAACAGTTTGAATTGAGGATTAAAGTTTGCTGAAAACTATAGCCTTTTTAGATTTCCTTTCCCTCTGTGGTTTTAACAAGTCAAATCTCTTCAGCCAATGAAGTTAAAATATACAGGACGCATAGCTCTTTATGTCACACCCTGCAAATCACATTTTCCAGGCTTAAAGTACAATTTGTTTTGGCTTTTAATTACCTGACTTGTCATATTCCCTCCCCCCTGCAATAATTACACTCTGAATTACTGTGTCATTCAATATTGGCCTTTATTTATGCCTCTCACAAAATGTTGAATGTTTATTTATAAACCATGAAAAGCAGAGTTTGTAAGAATATTGATTCAGCATATTAGCAAAGCAGTGGCCTGGCATCCTGCAAGTAGAAGTAATCACAGGCAATTACTAGAGACTGCTTTTCACTACTAAACTTGGGTTTAACCTTATAATTGTGTTACTGAATTTATTTCACTTCGCTCATATATCACCAGGTTCCTAATAAGAGGTCTGATATTAACATAATTTAATAATATTGAGGGGATGAATGGTTTTAATTGGTTTAAAAAGAAGGAGATATATAGCCTATGCCATGCAATGAGGAAAGTACTGTAACAGCCTCTTTTTATTTTGTAATAAATGATAATTAATATTTAAATGCATTAATGAAATAAGTTCTTAGTGACTGGGTCACAAATCTTTGATGTTTATGCCACTAACAAAATCACTAACTGCTCTTAATGATGCCCCTGAGCTAAGCTTCACTTTACTCCTGGTATAAAAACTACTTTGGTTGCTGGTAGCATGAATTTTCAAGTGTGAAAGTCAAAGACAAACTCAGAACAATTCTTCTTGTCCTTACCCCAGTATACATTGGGAAGAAAGTGCTCAAATTCAGACAAAAAAAACAAACCACAAAACGGCCAAACTTAGAGAAAAGCAAAACTAGCAAACAATAACTAGAACACTAGATCTCTGTAAATAAAAGTACTCTGCACTCACTTGCTGTTCCTGGTGAGAGAGCTAATTCAGTGCAAGAGCCAATGAAGATGTGTGTGTCTGCCTGGGATGGAGGCAGCTCTGGGCAGCAGTGGGGTCATGGACAGCTGGTGAACAGCTGTGCTTCGGACAGGACCCACTGGTTGTACTCCATCATCTGCGTTTTCCTTCTAAACTCATGTGTTCTCTAAGTGAATTTACCCAGGTCAACATATGGAATCAGCACAAGTCAGAATTGAGAAGTTAGGCTCATGAAACAGAATAAAATGTGCTCTTCTTTTTGTTTTCTCCTCTTTTCTATAGCTTTCCATTAAAAGTATATGGAAAGAAAATATTTCCAGGAAAAATTTCCTTTGGTTGGAATGCCAACCACATGGGACAACACCCATGTTAGATTATTGCCCTTATCAACTAGTACAATATTTTTGGCAATTTTGAAATACCCTTAGCTTCACTCCTAATCTTTCCTTGGGAACTGGTTCTGTTTCACACATGCCATGTTTGGTTCAGAACTCTTCCTTATTTAATGAAAAAAAATATCCCATCACAATTAGCTTTATCACTGTTGTAATTCAGTTATTAATATATTTGGGAAAAGTATTTCAGGAATCATATGCTCCTGCAAAGTCACATCGACCCCCCTGTTTAAAACTTTTAATTTCCCATGTGTTTTTCTGCTTACACCCTCCACCACTCAGTGACAGTTCAAAGTTACTGAGAATGCTTTGTTTAGAGTTTAGAGTCAGAGAGAATAACTTAGCATTATTTTCTCACAAAGTATCCAGAGCTCAGACATAGTAAAAGATGAACATGAAAAGTATGCATATGTCTTTTCCATCACATTACTGGTAATCACAGCTAGGAGCAACTTCAGAAATATTTCCAGCAGCTTCTCCAGCTTAACTAAATACTAAATCACAGCTTGTCAAGAAGGCTTGGTTTTTTGCTTTTGTTTAGTTTATTTATTTTTTCTAGGAAAAAAGTTGATAAAAAACCAAATTAATTTATTAACAATAATATGTTAATATGGTATATTTTTACAGAGGAATAGGGAAGAAAAGGACTATTTTTTTTTTTTTTTAACCAAATGGTAGCAAAGCATAAAAGCCAGGTTTTTAGAATCTAACAAAGTACTGGAAAAACAGGCAGTAGAAAAATCAATTAATTATTTCTGGAACTGTAGTTCAAAAAGTCCATAAACATCTACTACTTACAACTTAAGAAAGTATACTAGTTGAGAAGCTCTGCTCCTGTACTGACCTTTCAACTACTGCCACTGAGGTAAAATCAACTAAACAGACCCTTGACATACCCGAAATGGCAGTTCTGATGTTGCATATTGAATATTATATATTGAAGCTGCATCAGGGCAAGTTCAGATTGGACCTTAGGAAAAGGTTCTTCACTTCTGAGAGAGTGGCTGGTAACTAGAACAGTCTCCCCAGGAAAGAGGTCATGAAACCAAGCTTGTCAGAGTTCAAGGAGCATCTGGATAAAGCTTTTAGTCACATGGTTTATTTTTAGCTTGTGCTGCGAGCAGCAGAGTTGGATTCAATGATCTTTACAGGTCCCTTCCAACTTGAGATATTTTAGGAATTCTTCTATATTAATGAATAAATTGGTTTAAATTAAGAATTAATTTTCTCACTTTGAGAAATAATTACTTTTTGCTCATATGCCTATACAGCTTTCTAGAATATATATATATAATTTAGAAAGCTACGGTCCATTCAAACCAGTGGAAATATACTGCATTGAGTGGAGATTTAAGCAGCACAGCAACATAGCACTGACAAATTTAATGCATTAGAATGAGAAATAAAAAGATTTAAAAATCTCTGAAGATTAAAAACTGTAATTAGACTTAGAGATCATGAAAATACTGTTCAACTAAAACAGCGTAATAAAACTTCAGGCAGATGGAAGCAACTATGCCTGCTTACAATTGAAATATAATATTAGAAAAAAATTACAAAAATAAGATGTCCTAACCACCCTCCCTCTCCATTTATCTAAATATGACTTGCTAAATCATAATCTCACTGACAAGCAAATTGCAGAACTGCAAAATCCTATTGCAAGAGGAAAATGTTTGCAATATGTGTTCCCTACTTTGAGTGTGCTTGAGTGCACACTTCATCGAAAAAAAGGAAGTGTAGCTTCTTTGCAAGGAATACACTGACTGCATTGTTTTGAGACATTTACAACCTCTCTGAGGAGAAATCTTTAAAAAGCACATGTCCCTGACATTAGAGAGGGAACAAATCCTTCTGTGTGTGTGACCCACCAACTCCTCTACAGAAATGGTCCAGAAGACGATGAGACAGTAAAGACCCAAAGGAGATGTTGTTACCAACTTTCTCATTAGTCACTCTCTTTCTCATGGTCTTCAAGGTGTAGGCTCAACATTTTCTATGTCAGTGGCAGTTCAGTGAAATAATGGGTCCACAAATAGAAAGCAAAAAATCTTTTAAGCTTGTGATGTTGCAGGTAGAAGATCCACCTCTGTTCCCAGCCAGTGTAGACAATGGACAAAGAATTCTGTAAAAGAACTGCAATAGTTCTTCTTTTCATTTTCTCTCTTTATTCATTTCTCTTGACTTACCCAGATGTGGCATCCTTATCACAGAATCTCTCAATATTAGAGTACAGTGAGAAAGAAATCTGTGCTGAATTTGGATGACTTTCAAAACACCAACAAAAGATGTTTACCTGCCTCATTTTTGGCTGCAGTTATGTGCTAACTCTAAGAAATGGCTGTAGTCTTTTTAAATCGTGTTTAAAGCAAAAGATTTGTCATTTTCTACAGTAGATAAAACAGCAAAAGAGTCCACAATTATGACATGACAATGAAATATTCATTCTCAGAGTAATCACAGCCTTTCCACAGGACAATTATTAATCTTGAATATTTGGTGCCAGCCACTTGGAGTTCTTCATATATGCCTCACCAGGCTGCATGTAGCACAAAGTCCCTAAGGCCAGCAATTGTTTTGCATATTCTGTGGGTATGAACACAGCCACCGAGATTTTAATACCAAAGATAGTCATGTAATCAAAGCATAGTCTACATTTAAGCAAAAATGCTCATTTTATTAATTTTTCAATAGGATCATAGGATAGTGATCCTAAAGAAAGGTGACCAGCAGGTCACCTGTACTCTGCTCTCAGAAGACCCCACCTAGATTAACACATCCAGCTCTGGAATTCTCAGCGTCATGGGGAAGACACAGACCTGTTGTACTGGGTCCAGAGGAGGGCCACAAAAATGGGCAGAGGGCTGGAACACCTCTCCTATGAAGACATGGCTGAGGGATTTGGGGTTGTTTAGCCTGGAGAAGAGAAGCTCTGGGCAGATCTTACTAGCAGCCTTCTAGTACTTAAAGGGTGTTTATAAGAAAGATGGAGATGGGATTTTTATTAGGGCCTGCTATGATAGGACAAGAGGAAATGCTTCAACTCATGCCCATCATATCATACCATGCCCCACTGTGAAGAGCTCTGCTGCATTTCTTTAATGACCTCCCTAGAGGCACCAGGAGCAACTGCTAAGTGCCCTTGAAGTAGCCTCTTCTCCAGGATGAAGAAGCCCCAGTCCCACAGGCTCTCCTCACAGGACAAGTAATCCAGTCCAGATCATGATGGCAGCCTCCAATGAACTTGCTTCAGTTTATCAATGTCTTTCTTGTATGGGAAGGGCCAAAAACTGAACACAGTGTTCTAGATGTAGTCTAACAGAGTATCACTATGTGTCTATAAAGCACACAATCTGTATTGTGTCTTGCACCACCCACTGAGCCCTTTTAACAATGATTTCAAGTGTTTCTTTCATGTTAAAAGAAAAAAAACCAAACAGAAGCACTATTGAGCTATTGTTATCATCTTCAAGTGACACTACAAAAAGACCCACTTCATGCTTGCAGAGCTAGCAGTTCTCATTATAGGATCATAGGATCATTTAGTGATCTTGTTATAAACCCTTTTCTTGAAAGGGCTTATGTACCCAAAGCCCAGAGGCCGAGATGAAAACATTTCCTGCATATGTGAGAGAGGAGACACCTGCACATTCTGTACAGTCATGTACATACACAGGGAAAGTGATATCTCAGCAGACAATTCAGACCTTAATCTGTGAGGGATTCACAAATTATGCATCTATTACATGAATTTCATAGCTTACTCTCTACAGTCTGATCCAGCAAGACTGCTGCCAACAGTGACATCAGAGCTCTGTAGTTTCACTTAAAACCTGACCCACGGGGACATCATCGCTCTTCAGAGGAAATCTGGGGATGCAGACATATGCATTCTGCACATTTGGAGGCTAAAAAGTTGCATCTGCCCCCAGCTAAGACTATGCAGACTGGGGTTTCACAATGATGCCCTGCCACTGTTCAGAAAGACTGCAAGAACTGACAGTGCCAGAAATCAAAGAAAGGCAATCGTGAAGCTCAGGAAGGCACTTGGAGGAAGACACTTTGGTTCTAGCTGACTAAAAAGGATCACCTATCTTATCCACTGAATTTTAAGTGCAAAATGACCTTTTTCTCCCATGCTGTCTCCTAGGCATGAAATCAGGCTCTCCCTTCCTGACTATGTCTCTGGCTCCACAACTTCTCAATTTGTAATCACAAAATATTGCATAATGAAGCTTAAGAAAGTTTAAAAGCCCCATCTTGTTGAGTGCTTAAATTGCAGTCTACTGTACAATGTATCAGCTCTACCTCATCTTCTGACTGTGATTTAAATGAAGAAAATGAGACGATCCTCTTCAGGCAGAGGAATGGCTCAGGCTTTTAAATGTGGGAAAGTACTGGATGGGCCAAGCACCAAAATCACTCATGCACTTATTGTTCAGAAGTGAGTATTTGAGCATTTCATAGTGGATCTCATGAAAGAATTTCAGAATTCAAGGTCCAAATACACTATGAGGATTGTGAAATAGTGAGATCACAGAACAAGTATCTAGCTGGAACACCAATTCAGAAAAATATACCTGATTTTGAAATACTGTATAAAAGAAAGTCATTCAGGCACATTTGTGGTACCCAGTCGGGTTATTTTTGTGCGCGGTTTTTTCTTTCATTATGTGAAGCCCTCAAGGATTACAATTGTCATAAATATTTGCATACATAATAATTAAAACTAAAATAAATGTGAGTCAAGCCATCCTTAGGGAAAGCTCAAGCTCCAGAGGTGTCACTGTTTGTCTATTTTCTCATCAGAAACATGACTAGACATTTCTAACAAAATCCATCACCCAGCTGCATGATGAATGAATGCTGTGAGGGCTGTACTTTCCTAATGAACAGCAGAATAAATTTACTTGAAACATTTAAATTCTGATCTAATCCATATCTTTTATATATGTAGCCAGTTTTGAATTACAAATGACAATCACTACTAAGCTATAACATTGATGTATACTGGTATTTCATCGTGTCCTGAGTACAGAGAAATGCTTTCCAGTCAGTACTGCCTTAATATCCCCAGAAGGAACTGAAAACAACTGTTGCCCCTATTTATGAACTTAGGGTGGCCATACTGGGAGACATAAAAACCAACCAAACACACTGCTTTATACTGAAAAAAACCCCCAAAAAACCACACAGACAGATTTCAATTGTCTGGCAAGTTTAGAACAAATTCAAGCTAAAAAAGCCCCACCCTGATTTTAGATTACCTTGGATACTCTGTTCGCAACCTCTCTGCCTACTGTCAGCCCCTGAACAAAGGTCCGTGCGGCAATGAACGCTCTAGTCACTTGAACTTTCAGCTTCCTGGGAACATCTCCAAACGGCTTCAGCTGGTCTGTGTACTTGCTTACACACTCCAGGTAGTCCTCACTGAAATGGTACTGGGGGTTTATGAGCTGGAACATCCGCTCCAGCAGCCGAGCCCAGAAGTCGTTCAGCATTTCCTCCAAGTTCACGTTGCCCCCTGTGTAATAACGCTTCAGCTCCGTGAAGAGGTCCTGGAACACCTCTGAGTTCTGCATGTACAGCATGCCATACGTCCGGACAAACATGTCATTTAAGGATCTTTCTGCATTCTCCAGAAGTTCTCGGAAAAACTCTGCAGGGAAAACAAGCAGGTGTTAACAGCCATAATAGTAAGGTAGAAAAAGTTTTCTTACTGCATTCCTAACTCCTCATAGTTTGTCTTAATAGGTTGTTACCACAGCACTTCACTAGTGAAATTCATCATTTGGATAGAAAAGAGCTTTATTTAGAAGTAAAGAAAAATAGAGTATAAACTGAATTCCCCAGCAAGGTTGAAAGACGTAGAACCTGTAACACCGAGCAGAAAAAAACATTTAAAAGAACTTCAGTGAGAGTAGTTCCACTTCTTCTTCATGAACTATTTGAACATAGCAATCCCTGTCCCTTGCAATATCCTCCACAGCCAGTAGACTAAATTTTCTAAGCTAAAAGTGAAGTCACTAATGTGATGATTTAACTGAAAATGTAATGATTTTAGAAGTTCCATTTTGATGGAGTTTTTACAATGTAGATGAAAACCATGGAAATAAATCTGAATACTTATTTGCAGATATTCTTAAAAAAAACTTGAAAGAGACTTGAGTGGAAATGAGAAGGATCCTTCTTAAAAGTGTCACATGCCTAGGTAATGCTAAAAAAATGTTAATGTTTTCAATATTTTTTTACCATACTGAAGAACAGTGCTAGAACCCTCCACCAGTCATGTCACAACCATCCTACTAATTCCAGTCTGTGCAAGTTGCTTATTTTGGAAGAGCAGGCATTAAGGTTTTCTTGAAAGGATTTCAGACTATTGCTTCTGTGCCTTTTATTTACTGAGGCCCAAACCATAACCTATTTCTAAATTTTGGCTCGTGGAAATTATTCTTACTGGAAACTGAGCCCATGGGATACAGTAGAAATATGTAATCATCTGTTCAGATTTTTTAATTGCAATATGGTGCTTAGGGTTTCCCAAAAAATTCCCTGGGCATGTACATCAGTTCTTTAAACCCAGCTGACCAAAGCAGGCATAGTATCTCCTGGCTTTCAGAAAATCCCATCTTTCTACAGGGCTTGTTGTCAACCTTCTTAAACCACCTTTGGAAAAGAGTCCAACTGCTGCTGTGGCTTGTAAATGAGGCACTGCAGGCAGCAAGGCAGAGATGGCAAAACCCTTGGCAAAACATGTATGTACTGCAATTAAATGAGGTGCAGTGAAGCAGGATTTATCACACACCAACTCCGGGACACCAGATTCTTAATTTGTGGTCATTGCCCACAGACACATCTGTGTGTGTTAACTGCAGAGATGTGCTGACTTCTCACACTCTTGGCTAATGCTACAATGTGAATACTCTTAACACAGGGCCCTGCTACGGCTAGAGTGACTCATAAAAATGCAGAACCACTGCAATGCTGAAGACAGGACAGAAATTAAGTAAGAAAAAATCCACACTAAATTTAAGGATTTGCAACTGTGATCAGATGAAAGCAGAATCCATTGAACACTGTGGGCCAGTCTACAAGGACTCACTAAGAAAAGAATATCTTATTTTTGGCAGAAGTTGTGCAGAGCTGCAGCCTTTGATCTCCCAGATAACTGGAAAGGGGTTATTATGAAAATATATACACAGAACATTGAGAACTTACTTGCTACATCAAAGCATTTATTAAAGGGAAAAATACAGTCTAATAAATATATCAATGTTTAAACTGTCATTAAAACTGCAGCTCATCATAAGGAATAAATTCTATTTGGAAAAGGATATACTTTTGCCAAATAGTTTATGTAGGGGGAAAAAAAAAGGGAAAAAAAGCACGCCCACAATCAAAATTTTGTTGCCAAATAGAGTAATTTGATGTCCACAATATACAGGCTTCTGTTTAAGAGACAAGTGAAACAAAGCTGCTTTTCACTGCTAACCCTGACCTACTGGTACCTTTGGCATCTAAATCACCATGATTACTACTTTATACATTCAACATTTCTTCTTCTAGAAACAATGCACACTGACAGCACTGCTGAATGCATCTAATTCTCTAGTCACACAATTCAGAAGGCAAAAAGATGGCAGAGAACCTAGGGCTCAAATTAAAATTTGTTTTAAGGTTGGAGCCAGGCTTTCCCACCAGTGCAACTGAATGACAACTGGGAAAGAATGTCACAAAAACAGTGAATCCAGGCCCCTCGACTTCTTTCCCATAAGCCTATATATGCTGGGAGGCTGCTATATACAACTCACATGCTGGCTCCTCACAATCCATAGCTATACTGGGAATCCCACTATTTATCTTAGAAGATAATGCTATTGCATAACTCAGTCACAGCAAAGCTTAACTGAGTTTGCTGACAGCTCCTCTTGTCTGTGATTATTAGCTTACTCTTTATTTGTGCGGGTGTATTATTTAGCAGTCTCGCAGTCAGCTTGTTGGAAGTCAACCAAACTTTTCAGGGAGGGGTAGATATTTATTGTCTGCTTGTACAGCATCCAGCACAATGTGGTCCATGCTGGTCACAAGCTTTATTTATACTGCGGTACAAACATTTCCAGTAACTCTACAAGCTTAAATTTCATGGTAGTCCAAATGTGACACCATACACATTAACTCAGTAGGAAAGCTAATGTCCTCTAAACAGCAGCATATTTATTTAATTTTTAGTCTTCTTATAGGTCTCTAGTCTTTCAGAGCTACTGCTAAAGGTAAATTATGCCATTAAAAAGTTGGAGTGTTAGTCTTTTGTACACTTTGACACAAAAGACAGTTAGTTAAGAGAGCTATCTGCATCAGTAACCCCATGCAGGATCAGAATAATAAATCAACAGCAACTACAAAATTGGATACCATTTCAGTTCCAAGCAGAAAGAGATCTCCCACGTTGTGCTAATTTCTCAATCAACTCCCATCCAGTAAAATGAATGCTGCTGTGAAGGATTGCTTGCTTTTTTAGGCTGCAAACCTCTCATATATCAAGAAGGTAGCCTGCTTTGCAATGTTAATGTATAGAAACTGTGTCCTGGCGTAACTGAGCACTTGTTCACTTACATCAGTAGAAACCGTATGTGCTTCTGCAAAGGCTGAATTTTTCCATGGTCTTCACAGTAATGTAAAAATTTTATGTTCATTGCGAAGATGATACTTCATCAACTTGCAGGTAGTTTTTGAAAAATAATGTAATTCTTTCAGCTTCAAGTAAAAGAATGAAGATGAGACAGACATTAGTCATGTTGCTTAAAGTGCTTCTGGAAGGCACTCAAGTACTAGGGTGGGAGAGGAGAATCTATGTAAGACAGAGCTGTGCAGCATTTTAAAATACATATCTTATGATTTTTTTTTTTTTTGCTGGAAAATAGGTTGCCATGAGCAGTGTTAATGCTGGAAATAATTTTTCCTAATTTTAAGTGATGATTCATTCATATGACAGTATATGTCCCGGATATGTCTTTTGTTGCCAGCACTTTTTTATACAGATTTCATTTCTTAACCAGAGGGTCTCAGGAAGCCCACTCACTTCTGTGAGGCAGTTGAAAAGAATAAGGTCTAAGGCACACTGAGATACTGAAAAGATGGAGAGAAGATTGTTGTTGCAAGCCTTTACATGCTCTGTATGAGCTTAAATGGTGGGTTTCCAGTCCATGGATCACACTTCAGCTAGTTTTCATTTTTAAATATTATTTGTGAATTTAGGATGCAAGACAGATAGTAACAGTCTCTGCAAATGAAGTCTGAATTGTTTTAAAATGTTATGGCTATGATAAGACAACTCAGTCACAAAGTGAAAGGGCAGAATTGCTAGAATTCCTTACTGAAGGGTAGGAACAGCTCTCAGATTAAAAATAATGTCTTGTTAGCTCTCACACTGCTTTGCCAACTGCAAGTTGACATTCTCACTCTAGTTTGACAGAGGTAAACTAGTGTCATAATGCAATTCAACATGGGAGCTGGTCTAATTCCAAAGTGATAACTAGTTGTCACTGTAAGTCAGTGGATCAAGATTAGGGATAATACTGCAGCATGACACGATGTGGTAATTGCTTTTAACAAAATATATGCACAGATATCTAGAGGCAATTTTTATAGACACAAATTTGTATCACATTGGAGTGGATATCCTATGACCATTTCCAGCCTGATAAGTTCCCTTGCATTTCTTTTTCCTCTGTAATTTAAGCAAAAGCAAAGTCTGACTGTAGGACAAGATGGAAAATTAGAAAAAGTTTGTTGTTGAATTCCTAAAACCAAAAATATATTCTCAAGCTCTAAGACCAAAAACACAAAAAGAAAATTTCATTTAATTATCATCTATTCTGCACACCTTTCCTTTTTAGCAGAACTTGAGACCCGAATGCCATACTATGGTGCATCCAATACACTGGTCAAGCAGTCTCACTGTTGGCAGAGAAAAAACCAGCTCAGCTGCACAGAGCTCTTCAGAGGTTCTGGACAGCAATATAATGTCTGATTTTACATTGGTCTTGTTGGAGCCCAGAATGCAGAGAATACTTCTCTGCCTGTTTTTAAGTATAAAACCCCCCCGTACATCAGCATTTCTGACCTTTGTCCGTGGAGAAATCTGTATACTATCTGGGAAGAATTAAAATTTACACTGGTGTGAACTAGGTGATGGGATATTATGNTAGGTCTTTACATAACACACTGCTCAGGGCTACGTACTGATTTCATCTATCATTGACTAGCAACACCCAAAACCTACTGGCAGTTCCCCAGTATAGCCTTGTTTTCCCTGTGGGGGTATTGCTTTTCCAAGAGCTCTAAGGATTTAGATCTATAAATTCTATAATTCTCTACCATGATCTATCATTTACTGTGAAGATCTGTATGTATCTACACCCTATGTGGACTTTGTGTACCTAACTCTATTGCACATCCTTGAACTTCCCAGTCCGCATAAAGCTGATGGTAAGAAGAATATTAGAATTCATGTAAAAGGACTATGCTTTTTGACAGAAAGGTTCTTTGCGGGTTCTTTAGGTACAGACACTTGCATTCATTACAAATATCAATGTCAGCCTTTTCCTGCATCCTATTTCTGTCTGTCTTTCTTTGTTCAGGAAGTCATTAATAAAACAAAAATGTTTTGGTTAAATCTTCGTCTTTTTTGCTGGATCCTTGCAAAGGCTTTTTTTCTTTTTTTTTTTCTTTCTTTAAAGGTATTTCACAATGGCATCAATTAGTGAAAGTTGTGATTTATCTCAAGGAAATTCAAGTAAAATTGACCTCTGTGGGTTTTATGCCTTTTCATTTTCCAACTGCTTTAGGTTTCCAGAGACTTTCTTCTAACAGTAACTAACCTTACAAAACAAAAAGAACTCAATTTAACTTCCTGATTGAGAAAAAAGTTGCTGTAGGAGAATATTTACAGGAGATGATTTTTCTCCCTTAGTTTTGACATTATATTTGTTTTATATTCAAGAGCAAACAAATTGCTTGCATAAGGCTACCAGTGCACTGGTATTACTTTTTAGTCAGCCTGAATAACTAATTCTAAAATTCCCTTATAGCTTTGACCTTTAAAAACACTCAACAGTCACAACCGGGAAACAAATTTCATCTCCCATTAGGAAAAACAAAAACTGCAGTGTGATGAGATTTGTTGAAAACTGCTCTCCTTTTTTAACTCACTTTGAATATATATATACACATTGCATTTAAAGCCAAGAAATACAAGTCTGATAATTAAATGTGCCCTATAACTGCAAATTTCAAAAGAGGCGATTTACATCTAGTTATGTCTTGGGTAAAATCACCTATGTGTGAAATTATCTAGCTGTTAATGGATATTGATAGCTTTTTAGACGGTCCCAAACCTGGAAATATCATGATATTAAAAAATCTTTTGGATGCTACTAAATTTTTTAGAAGCCAGTGCAGTCTCAAAGGTTGTGAGTAAAGATGAGAGTCTCTTCCTTCTTTAATCCCTCCATTTCTCCGACTACTGCAAGACTTGGTAACAGCAGGTAATTCACTGCGATCTTCTCCCTGACTCCTGTCTGGAGTCCATGACTTCTTCCCCCTTATGGGTCAGGATGTTGCAAGAAAGGAACGAGATGCAGGGGAAGACAAAACCACTGAGGCTTCATCCTTAACCACTCCCCACTGTGGAGCATGGAGACAATGCAAACAGGACTGTCCTCATCTAAAATGAGGGACACGAGGATGGGGAAGGAACACAAACACATCTATGATGGGCTAGGTTGGACAAGGTAGATCTGGTACAGGAGAACAGAAAAAAAGCTATGCTGCTTTTTATGCATCAAATGCCATTATCACAATGGGAACCTAATCCGACAAAGAATTTAGGGCATTATCTAATGCCAAAGCACAAAGAAGCTATTGTACAAATGAACATTAATACAGAGTTAAACGATCTGTCATCTACTCAAAGCTGATTACGTGCATTGATAAAGGCTTATAAGACTTTATTCTGCAACTCTGAAATCAATAAGAAGATTATCAACAGCTTCAGGGGATGCAGGTGCAACCTTCAAATGCTAAATCTACTGTTTTTGCATTGCAAAAGGTCATTTGCCAACACTTGGGTATGCATGAAAGGGAGACTTGATCCTGCCAATGATTCTATACAGACACTCCTGCAACTAGCTGAAACACCTAACTCTCACATGAGGAACATTAGACATTAATATACACTTTCTGAAGTCTTTACTGTACTCTAGAATCTCGATTCTGTTGCATGTGGTACTTTATACAGCTAATATATCCTTGGCTATAAATATGAAACCTGAAATTCCCAAGATGCCCTCAAAGAATTCGTTGAACTTAAAGAGTAATAACGAAGAAAGAAAATGCTAGGAATAAAAACAAAGCAATGAGATAGTTTTACACAGAATTTATATATACACCAATAACTATCCCTGAAGGTTCGACTTTCATTATCAAGTGGAAAATGCCCAAGTGAAGTACTCATAAAACATAAGCAAAATGTTACATGGCATCAGAAGGTTACATTCTAGAATATTTATGAACGGGCATTTAAATGCTTACAGAAGTAGTATTGTCATGAATATCCATGACCAAAGAGAGACGTGTAGCACTTCATGGATATCTGTGAATTTCAGAATGATGAATTTTACATCATATGTTCATAAAAATGCATAACACCTCATGAAACATTCATGAGTCACCACAGTTTCTTCTGAAAAACATTTAAAGCTTTCATGAAAATATTAACAATATATAAACTATGGGACTCAGTGCAACAATTGTTTTAAAATATAGAGACTGTACCATTTTTCGCTACGCATCGCTAGAGGCTATTAAATATCCAGTTCAATAGTTAAAGAGATTTACCATCTAACATTTTGTATGAAAATTCCTTGCCATGCCTATAATCTACAACCATCTTCTGAACATATTAAAAGTTTGTCGACTCTTAATACAGGGAAGTGTAAGGTGGACCAGAAGACATAGGGGAAAATTAACAACAAATTGCCTTGCTACAGTCTAGATAAAATTTAAGTCGGGATAATTTATATATTCTGTCAAAAAAAAAAAAAAAAAAAATTAAAGAAAAAAGGAGGCAATTTTTTGACAAGCAGGTCTGAAACCAGAGGCAGTATTTGCTATCACTATCACTGGTGTGCTGGGGAGGAATGTGGCCCTGAAGTCACTGTGTGCCTTCACATCTGCTCTCAGAGCAGACAACTTGAACGGGCTGTCGGCAGGCATCGCTCGTCAGGAAGGAGGCTCTGGCTGGACAGAGGAAAACACTGAAACCTTCACAGACTTTTATCTATGGGGTGATCAGCCACAACTTGACAGCAGTGACACCGGGCTTCGGAGGCAGAAATCTCAGCCTGGGTTTAGGCATGAGTGGGATTGAAGAGGGGTTCTCACCTCTTTTAGCAAAGTGTCTTCTTTGTTTTCTTCCTTCCACTTTAAACAAAATAGACTACTGTGCAGAACTGTCGTTGAGGTATTTGAAAACAGTTTCTTGAACCTTATTCAGCTTCAAGAAAGAGGTATTTTCTGAAGCATCTATTAGATTAGATCTATTCAGTGAAGTACCCAGTAGGAAGTGCAGGTCTGAATCCCAGTGTGGAAAGGTGGGGTTTAAACAAGTCAAACTGGCTGCATCACCGTATGTTTAAAATTAGAACTGCAGCTACTTTCATGCCACAGGTGCAAGTGTAGAGAGCTAAAACATATTTGCACAGTTGTATTTATATAATGTAACTGCTGTAAATCTGTTGCAGTTTGCCTTTCAATCTCATTTCACTTTTTCCCCTTTTAGAAGAAGGCTCATTTTAGTATTTAAAAAGAAATCAGTATGTTACATAAAAACCCCCAAAATCTTTAGATGTTTGACCTGAGACAGATACCACTGAAATAACTGCAAAGACTTCTATTTGAACTAACCAGCAGAAGCCTGCTGTAAGAGCAGTTTGAAGTTTGACTTCCTCTGGAAATTATGATGTACATAAAATCAATTTTGTATATAAGTCTGCAGTTTAAGAGGTAATGAAGTCATGTTGATGGTTTTCCCAGACACCTCTGAATGCAGCTAATAAGTTCTGTTATTTAGCAGTACTAAAAAAAATTATTAAACTACCACCAAGAAAATTAACCTATTTTTGGAGCTTATCCAATTATTCTACACCTACACTCAAAGGAACCCACGGCACCATTAAGGTCATGCAGTATTAAATGCAGACTGGTTCCCCAGTTGTTTCTTGACTGTTTGGACACTGAGCACTTTACTATTTGTTACTGACATAATACCGATATGATTGAATTTCTTGCTTGTGGATTGAGCTATATGTTCAAACTTCACTGAAGCAAGAAACTTCCTTTCAGTTTTATGACATCAAATTAAGCTAACTTAAATGTTCTCAGTTTGTTAGAGTGATGATTTTACATTTTTTCCAAGGCAATAGTAGAAAGGTAAGGAGCAGCAATGGTGCTAGAGATCAGATTTGGGCAATCAGTGACTTGAAACAAGGTAATGCATAAAATCCTAGATTAAGGATAAGGCTAAGGATGAAGGTTAATAGAGTTGGCCTCAAATAAGCTACAGATGTAAAAAATAGATATATTACTTTTAGAAGAAAACAATCTTTCAGATCCTGGATCTGCATTCATGTGCTGGTAGAAAGACCTTGGGTCCCCTAAGAAGCTTTGTGAAGTCAATAAACCTTCCTACCTGGATGTTTCAAAGATCAGGGATTAAAAAATGAAGTCAGTATTTGAATAGCTTTAAAGCCAATACAAATCTTCATCTACAGGCATCAGTTCACTGGATCAAGATGCTGCATGATTGATTTTTATCTGGCCTACCTTCTCAACAGAATGTTTTCTTTCTCTTACAAGGCTGTCTAGTGGGAAAGCTTTCCAGTCAGAAGGAAACTTAGATATAAGATACGGTATGATGAACTGAAAAACCAGCTTTACAAGATTGGTATATATTTGGGGTTACGTTAGATTTCAAACAATATAATCTACTTTTTATTTGATTGAACTACACAAGAGTGGCCTTAAAACTCCTAGGCCAAGTTTACTTGGGGAATTGTTTCCATTTATTAGCTGCTGTGTTGCATATGATGTTTCCATCTAAATGGATATGCCCATGTAGTGACAGCAAAGTTTCATGCTTCTGCTTCTGGTGTGCTGATAAGTTGCTGAACATACTGAACATATTGACAAGAATATTTCAATGAACCCACGAGCTGTGGATTCTCTAAGCAAACTTGACTGCTTCCTAGGGTTCTGCGAGAAGTGGCGTGGCTATGTGGGAGCTAGGAGATTTAAAAACTATTTCTGGATTTTTGTATAGGGTTTTTATTTGGTCTGTTGGTAGGTGTTTTTTGTGCAGAAGTCACTTGAATTCCAGGCCTTCTGCCATTTACTGCGTCTCTGCCATTTTGAGACCTTACGGCCTGCCTTCTTCACTATGCAGTTTTCATCCCTCTCTCTCAGACATATGTAATCCTCACATTACATGGTTTTTACCTGAGAGCTTGATGGGGAAGCGTAGGCATAGGCTATGTTTTGCACGTTAGTGAGTTGGAAGCGAAGTGGAGACTCTGTGTCACTTCTGGTGGCAAGGTCTTTCTGTCCAGTCCCTCGAATTATGGCTGGACACTATTTCCTTGTGTAATATGTGGGTGTTTCTCCAGCTTGTTTGGCCTTAACATTAATGTTGTGGCACATTTAGGAAGAAACCCCCAATAACTTCTTTTCTCATATAAACCTTGCCAGTTGAGAATTACAGCCCTCTGAGATGAGATTTGCAGAAAAAGATGAAAAGATGATCAGTCCTACCAGGCAGCAGGCAGTGAAGGGGCCGGGGTGACCTGTGCTGACTAGAGGCCTTGTACTTCTTTTCCTGGACTACACTACTACAAAAACCTTAAAATATGGGAGGATAAGCACAGATGAGGTAGTACAGGTGAAACAGGAAAGCAAAATTAGAGAGGACAGTAACAGCTGGAGAGAAGATAGCAAAACAGGGAAATGGCAACTGAATGAAACAGACAAAATTATAAGAAGAGAGCTCAACTTTAGTTTTCCCGATGTTCCTCAGATACAGCCTATCAATACTGCCAAAACCATCACCCTTGAACACACCGTCAGAACAAGGGTCTCAAAAACTGAATGTCCAGGCTACACATTGATTCACTTCAGATACCCAACCAAGGAACCTTGGCATGAAGCCTTGCTCCAGCTCTGCCTTCATGTTCTCCATGGAGAGAAAAAGAAGGATTTAGATCAGAGGTCTGGCTTGGCCTCTGAAATGGGGACTCCCCTTCACATCCTGCAGGAGCCTGTCCTTTATATCAACCCCACTGGATCAGGGCTAGTATTTTCATTTAATGCATGTATGAATATATGTGTTATTTCTTGATGAAGTGATTTTAGGTCTTCCATTACTGCATTATCTGAAAGACTAAAGTTTTTAGTGGTCTGGTGTGATACAGAAGCAAAATGAATACTTACTGTAAGAGATTGTTGTAAACTATTTTATCCAAAAATTTTTTTCTTCATTAGTTACCCTAATGTATATATACTTAAGTCATTTGGGAGAAACAGTCAGACATTGGACAGAATTAGGGGCAAACGGTACAGCCTGAAGAAGTTCCTTTGAAAAGGACATGAGAGAACACACTTTCTGCTTTTTAACTGACACAAAATTCAACATTCTTTTATGAGGGCCTAAGTAATTGTGGAAGGACTTTCAAACTCACAATAAAACACTGATAACTTCTGAAAAATGTAAATATTAGGTATGTACATGTTAGGTGCGACTAATTACCCTGCTCCTCTGCCATAATAATAAACTTCATAAGTACATTATAATTTTATGTAGCCTAGATGGCCTTATACTTTAAGTGCTTCCACATTTACAAACCATATAATTAGAAATGTATTTCCAATAGGTGACTTTTATGTTAGGGTTCGGCATTAAATTGTATCACTCATTCAACCCATTATCTAGAAAATATTCTCAATTTTCACTGAGGAAGCATTATTTTATTAGTCACACGTTCCTCTCTTGTAAAGACCATATGTTCACTCAGGCTTGCCCATAATATGTGCATGTATAATACATTTTAATTGAATTTTTAATGTTTTAATGTCACAGTAACTGCAATAGGTGTCATACTGCCTCCCTAATACGTATTTATGAATTAAGAACATTAATTATATCATGTATTAGGTATAGTTTATACTGTTAGTCCCTTATTACAGTAAAACTCAATTAAGTAGCTGAAAGTGTAATTGTAGACGGTACTGAAAAATCTTTTTTGTTGATTACACAGAAACAGCAGCTTTTGTCTCTGGAATCAAGACTCATACTGAAATATTTCATAACACCATGAATATCCTACATTTTTTTCTTCTTGTTGCTACTACCTGGTTGTACTTTAAAATTGGACTCCCCTAAATATTTTTACTTATTCTGAGGAGCCATCAAAGTTTGTATACCTGACACAGGCTCTGAATGATTCTAATCTAGCTGAAAGTCATGATTTCTTATACTCTGAGCATCAATGTAATTTATTACAAATGTAGATTTATTTTGGCATTATTTTACTTCGCTTTGTTGATTTTTTTTTTGGGGGGGGGGCTGTTTGTTTCTTTGTTTTTAAATTTACTACACTGTGGGTACTACCTAAGAACTAAACAGGTTCCTACTTTGCAGAGCAACTATTTCTACTGCTTTAACATACCTCTGTCTCTGAAAAATCTCAGACCTACCCTCTATTTCTTTTTCCTTTGTGACGTTATGAAGTTTGACAGCAAATAAAAAATTCAGTCTCATGTTGTTTTGCTGCTGGCTGATACATTGGCATCAGGTCCAAAGGGCTTCTTGTTATCCTTCAAAGCCAAATGTGAGAACATAAATACATGGTCTGCTCTGCACGGATAGAAAAGCCAGAGGCACAAATCCAGACCCACCAAGAGGAACTAAAGGATTAGAAAAATATACACATTTTAATCCTTCGAATTACTTCTACATTCTGAAGCAATGCATAGGTCTGGAGCTGACACAGAACAATAAAGAATTTAATAGTATTTCTTTTTTTTAATACAAGAAGTAAGGTCATCACTGTTATTAATTTAATCACATATATAATTCAGAGCATAATATAAAATTTAGAAAGTTCAGGCAAACAAGGACATGGAAAAATGATGCCTTTTCACTAAAGCTTTTTCCAAAATGTCAGGTAAGCTTTAAAAAGACATAAAAGTTGAGAAATCATTCATTTTTTTACCACATGTAGGAGAGGAAGAACTTCTGAATTAATAAAAACAGAACTTTTTTTGTTTTTTTTTACTTCACAGAATCTGCATTCTTCACTTCTATCTATGCATATGAGGGTCATGAGCCCTGGATCTTTTTCTTTTATTATCTTCTCATTTATTCCTTTAGTCTTAGCTTTTTCTTGAGAGATGCACTGAGAAAGTGACTAACATTTCAGCCTAGTAGGCAGCAGCCATTTGGGTCTGCTAATCTGTGACATGAAATAAAAGGATGGGAATAACATTGCTTCATTTAGACTATTGTTAATAGGTTTACATCTTTGCTGATATTCTGCTCCTTTGATTTCTGCTATCCTGACCTGGACTGTATGTGGTCTATATCGTGACCTGTCTTCCCTGAGCATGTTTACCTAATCTTTCTTTGAACTGCTGATGGTAATGAATCCCCTTCCTCCAGCCCCAACTGCTGCATTCAGTTATCATCAAGCACAGGCATCAACTAGAGCTCTAATCTTGCTCTGATGGATGGAATACTAACCTTTCACAAGATTAGAGACACAAGGTGCTCTAGAGATAATAAAATTCAAATAGGTTTATTTCAAAGGGCAACTCAATCTCGATTTTGTTCATGGGTCACTTGACAGATCATTTGCCAATGTAGTTTTTGTGTCCTTCTGCATCTGCCTTCTGTGCAGTGCTCCAACTATTTCATATTAAGTGAGCACCAACAGGCAGAGTTCAGCAAGGGTCTGGCTTTAGCAAAAATAGCAAAGTATCCATTCAGCATGGAGCTGGCAACTTTACTAAAAGTTCATCTTAGGAGGGTGGTGCTTGGATGGTGGGAAAGCTTTTCTTAGCATTTTCAGGAATGCACAGAAATGACAATCATGATAAGCATCTTGAACACTGAATTTTAAACTCCTGTTAGATCAAAGAGCAAAACTCTTGCTAGCATCATGACAGCCAGCTGTGCAATATATGCAGTGGCTGTAACTTAAAAGATTTGTAGCTTGTGAGCAACCACTTTTAATGTGCTTGTCAAACACTTCTATGAAAAAGTGTTTACAAATCAGATATTTAAGTCAGGTATCTACAGGCATGAAGATAAGGCTCTTACAGGTGCTAAAAAAGGATTCCTCCAGATGACAGCTTTGGTGTTACATACAGTAATTAGGATCCCATGAAGGCAAAATAGGTGAAATTTCCTGCAACTTTTATGGTTGTAACTTGCCCCTATTAAATATACCAACTGGCCTAGCTCTGTGGTTTAAGAGAGCAAAATTAAATTATTACAACTAGACTGCTTAGAGAACAAATATTATTGAAGCCAGTGAGCTAAATGTCCGGCTTTCATTTAGGAGAAGGATAAAAATAATTAAAAGGCCCATATAAACCAGACAGCTTAAGCTGCAGGTGTATAAATTACACACAAAGCACATCAGTGAGTTAGCCAGGAATCTGGAGGCTGGTTTGTGTGCGCAGATGCTAGCAGCTGGACTTCTCTCCAGGAGAGACAGTAAGGGGAGAAAAAGCATCATGAGCACACATAAAGAGAACCACGAAAGCTCACAGAAAGCTCACAGAAAGCTCACAGAAAGAGGGATGTTGTATACTCAGATCCAGGACAGCACTGAAAAAGAGTATTAAAAAAAAGGAATTAAAAAAAAAACCAATTAAAAATTGCTCAGAAATATTAAACTCTGTATTTTTTTTTCTACAGAACTTGCTTCTTGCATATTTATTATAGGAGTGAGAGTTTAGAATAACAAACCCTTTGGAGGTAAGATTGTGTGCTTTTAGTTTCCCAAAACAAGGATGACTACACTGTATTTAAAATTCAGTGGTTGATGAGTTTGCATGATAACTAAGTAGGACAGATTTCATGGCATATTCATCTAAAATGCATACTGGACTAACTCTGAAATCTGGAAACTGGAAAATAAAGTTCAAGGGTTTTTTTACTTTTTTTAAAGCCTTAGAACTACATGAAAAATGTACTCTCATTTTGGATGTTTTTGCTGTGACAGCTCATAAACTAGTCTACTCCTAGAATTGGAATTGTATCTCTGGAGTCTATTTACAATGTTTAAATCGCATAATTGAATGAGTTCTTAATATTTCAAAACTGTTTCTGTGTTCATAAAGTTTTCAGAGAGACAGTTCACTTGTCATTGTTGTCCTTTATAGTAAGAGAAGCTTTTTAAACTAATTTTATAGTACATGTTTTTAAAAGTTCCAGAAATAACTGACTACATATGAATCCTGTTATCGATTCAGGAACTTATGCACTTACGTGTTTCTTTCTCTTGCCCCAGTACTAAGAGTTAAGCATTAATTTTCTGGGAATATATGCAAAAGTAATCTTTAGACATACAAGGTGGAATCCATACTTGAGGACTGAAATCTTTTAGTTAGAGGATATGAATTTTTCAGGTAATCATCTGTCTTTGCCACTTCACTACCAACTCTATCAACCTGTATGTAATTTTCTACCCGTAATAGATGCAAAATGGGCTGTGAAATTGCCACAGGATCATACAGACCAGAGAATAGAGAATTAAGTTCCGTTTTACCTAAATTGTTCACACAAAAGGGGACTACATCAAATCAAGACCTTTCAGGAGTATCAAGCCTCCCAATCAGCTGCTGCGGAGATGAGTGTGACAACTAACAACCCAGGCTGCAGGCAGAATGCTGTAACTCTCCAACAGTGAGGGGCTGGGATGGAGGAAGCAGAGATGGGGAAGCAGTCACTGTGATCAGCCTGTCAGACTAATCCCTGACTTGCCTCAAACTTTTAATTATGGAATTTTTACTGGTATGTTTCATCCTGATAGCATGCCTGCATACACCTTCCTACAGGCTTTGAAATCTTCAGACAGTCTATGTGGGGGAGATAAAAAAGCTGAAGACACATAAAGCAGGACAGGGAAGTATGACTGTGGAAATAATTTTAAATTATGTCCTGAATAGAGCATGTATTAAAACTTGGAAGATTTTAGCTTTCAGAAAAGCAGTCATTCAAATAAACCAGGTGTTTCTTCTTTCAAGTTTTAAAAAAAGAAATAGCATTTTACTGCAAATCAAAACATGCCACATAAAAGTACCAATACTAGTCTGGTAGGATGTCAGGAAATACAGTAAACCTGCAAATAAAAAAATTACTGAGGAGCTAATCCTCTGGTTCAAAGCCAGGACTAGCTGCCCGGAAGCATGAAATCTAGCATCAGACCTAGTTCCAAAGATAACTGCTGAGCTGACTGCTCAATAATCTTTTTTTATAAAGCCTGATCTGCAAGCACACACAATGAAAAGTCAAAGGACTTAATTTGATTTAAATGCAGCTGCCCTAATCACACAGAGAAACAACCACGATAGTCAGAAATAGTCAGGCTAAGCTCTTTTCCAAAGAGCAGCACTTGGTCTAAAACATGTAACATTACTCTCTTCATCATTAACTTTGAATTTTCTTGCTTTCGTCGGATTAAGTCAGACCCCTACCATTATGTTAATGTAGCTTTTTGTGGTTTAATTACAATGTTTCCTCTAGAGTGTAACATAGTAACAATTAATCAGCTGGTTCTTAACTTCCACAAAAGGAAAAGTCATCTGTTATTATCTGCGCTGCTATCCCACCACAATGTCAACAGAACTAAAAACAATCATACCACACAAGCTACATGCAAATAGTGTCTGCAGCTAAAAAAATGAAAGCCAAAATCTCAGACTCATCTCTGAAATTCTCCTTTGTTCACTCTAGTTGATATAAACACCACACCATTAAAAATATTAAAAAGAATACCAGGCAGTAGGGATGTCCTAGCAATGCACAGACTGACTGATGCAAATTGTGGATGGAAAGTCATCTAAAGAAGCAGAATTTGAAGCTGATGCTATTTCAGGATTTACTGCCTTCTTCCATGATATCTAGATGTAAATTCTCTGGTTTATTTTTAGGTCATGCTTATTTGCAGAGCCAGGCTGATTATATTTGGCAGAAAAAATCATTAGCGGATGCAGATAGTAATCGACGTGATAGATTAAAATAATGCTTTTTAAATACATGAATGTGAAAATCAACAAATGCATTAATAAAAAAAAAAACGGAGACATGATATTGGACATTAAGAGCAAAGAAAGAAAAAAAAAAGTCACTGTGGGCATTTAGGATTTAAAAATATGAAAGACTCAATCCTACCAGCAGTGAAATATTCCCAGGTTAAAATTCTCTCCTCAATGTGGACTAGGTACAGAGATAGAAAATATTTTTATGTGGCTGGATGGCAGTGGGAAATGAGGAGTGAAATTCTGTTGCTGTTATTACTTTTCTTCTTCTAGAGAGTAGTTTTCTCTAGGGTGCTGTTCAACTCTTAGAAGTCACCACAAAAAATGGCAGTTTGAGTCAACAGATTTGTTCAGTGACAAAATATGTTCTTAGCACTCTTTAGTCCTGTTAGCCCTGAAGCAATAACATGACAGAGGGGGCAAAGAATGTACTAGTAACTTTTGTTAGGCATGAACAGTCTCTTCCTCCCTCCCTCAAACAAAAAAAAAGAAAAAGGAAGATGGTCGATTGTAAGACATAGCTGGAAAACTATGGGGATTCCCAGAACTGCTTCCCGATCCTAGGTATAGCTACTGCTAGCAATGTGTGTCACAGTACCTGTGGAAGCAGTTTTATAGAATTTTAATTATTTTAGAGCAGTTATGGTCTTTATCATTCATCATATTTCATTTTCTTAATTATGTTTATCTAAGTATTAGGTGGGTTTTTAAAAATCCTGTTTGGAACATCAGCAGATACCTGTAACGGATGGCCCTCAACACCTGTTGTACTGCATTCTTTTATTTGTAGCTATAGTAAGGTTCAAAATTGCTATCTAGCTAACAAATTTTATTTAGCATTTCCCTAACATTAACTCTGGTATTACAGATAGGAAATTTAGCTACAGCCTGTCTGTGGTTGTGGATTCTTCATACCAGCTTTTCAAAGGTACCCCATTCCACTCTCTGCTGCACAAGTCACAAAGAAAGATAAATCTCACATTCCAACAATAGCTAGCACTCATTCATTAGTAACAAACACCTATAGCAGCAGGAGCCACATACACTTTAACTGGCTTGTTTCTGCACCTTTAAATTGCTTGTCATCATAAAGAAATGACAGCATTTCAATGAGAGAAGAGTAATGCAGTAAGAAGACTGAAGCCCATTTCCAGTGCTTAATTGCCATTAAAAAAAGCTAACAAGTGATTAAAAAGATAAATCAAAAGTTTGCAGAAAGACTAAAGCAGCCAGTCAGTTTTACAGTTTCATTTGAGCTACAAACATGTTATACATCCATTTACAAAACAATGAGCTCTTACAGTTTATGAAAGTTTAATCTCTTGGTTTATTGCTTTAATATATCTAACATTGGTAAGGTTTACTTTAAAATGAACTGACTATATGATGTTGATGTTATTTCTTACATTCAGTCTGCATATGGAATGAATAACATAATTGTACTCATCTATGAAACAATTAAAGTAGGGGTAATTGTTGCTTCTCTTGTATCTGCATATAAAATAAAAGAATTAATATTTTATCATTTGGCAGTGCTTCTTGTTAGCACAATATTCTGAGATCAATTTTTTCTTTGGCCATAGGCATTTGAGCAAATGATGAGGAAGTTACGCAGAACCAAAATGCACATTGCTGGTAAACTTGTGCTTAAGGAACATATCACCTTAGGCTCACATGTCTGGTAAAACTTTGGTCCAGTAACATCAACAACAGAAAAAAAATACCAAACCAAACCAAAGAACCCCAACCATATTTCTTAAACTGATAACCTCATAATTTCAGAAAACAAACAAATGAACAAATGTGGATTTGATGATAAACTGCTGCCCCACAAATGATACGTCTATCCTAGACTGAACTTCAAAATAACAACAATTCATTACAATAACAAGTAATTGTCACAGTTGTTGTTAAAGAGGATTTTAAACACAGGTTTAAAAAGCTCAGAAAACAAACTGTTTACATGCTTTCACTGTTGTAAATTATCCTATCATTTCTGAAGGAAACCAAAAACCATCCTGAAAAGTATGCCCTTCCCTTTCCTACCTTGTCTAAGAACATATTGATCTTGGCATTTGAATTGATTTTTATTTTATTTTTTATCCACTATTTCAGGAAACTGCTAATGACATGCTTTTAAATTCCTGAGGGTGTTTTAACGATGTGATGTGGGAGACTGTCTCTAATGCACCTTGGAGCTTGGCTTGTGGGGGGAAGGAGATTCTGAAGATCAGAGAAGAGAAAAAGGAAGATGCTGGTCCTCTGAAGTGCCAGAGCTGTCTCCTACCTTTCAAAGCTGTCAGGTCTTTTACTCACTTGCTGTTCCATTCTGCTTCTCATTTGCACATCCAGTCCTGCAACCGGAATCTGGTTCTCTTTAATAGATGTGCTACAAGGTCAGCAATATGAGCCAAAGCTTCAATTCACCATGTGGACCCAAAGCAACCATTGCAGACCTCTGGCAAGATTTATTCTCCATATAACTACCAAGATAGAGTTTCACTTCACCATGCCTCGTAATGAAACGATGGAATTATCATGTGGGGTTTCCAGACTAAGGGCTACCCTCAGCATAGTAGCTCACACACACATAGAGTATCACAGAATCATAGAATGGTTGGGTTGGAAGAGACCTTAGAGATCATCTAGTTCCAAACCCCCTGCCATGAGGGATCATATACTATTAATTTTGAGTAAAGCATGAAGGGTTTTTTCCATGAAAGTTTGCTAAAAATGTTAATAATGCAAGATACGCATAAATAAAAGGAGAAAGAAAAACATTTAGAAAATAAAATGCAATGTTTATATTAAATTATAGAAATAACATCATTCACACAGTTCTTTTGGAGCTGGGAGTCTGGAACCTTGAAGGCAAGATTATATGCATCACTATCCAAACCAGAGAAGATCACCATCAATTAGGAAGAATTGTAATTAGTTCTTAATAAGCATGTGACTGACCCTTTCCACACAGGAGAAAATAACTTCCACAATAACCTGCGCCACAAACAAGCAAATAAAACCCAGGAACTGAGGAAGAGGCCAAAATCAACCTGAACTGTGCAGAATCACAGAATCAAAACAGTTGATCCTTTCTCATTTCCCACTCAGCATGACTCCTAACATATGACTTACCCTGTAAAGTCAGTGGTACAAGATTATGTGGCTCTAAAACTTTGGGGAAAACAGATAATATCCTCCCAATCACCCTAACATTATTATATATCTTCCATGCTATGCTTCCATATGTGGATGTTTATGCATGTGCTAGAGACATAACTTTTAAAATTAATATTATACATTTTTATAAACACTAATGTACTTAACCACAGCAAACTTTAGAAGGTAAGCTTAAAAATAAAGAACTGTGCATCAATCAGAATATATCTTGATATTTTTCATAAAACTTCAGAAATTAATAAATCTTTGACTCTTAAAAATAGACATGATTACCAACTCATTGACATCTTCTAAGACTACTGAGATCCACACTCGTAAACTTTACGTGCAAACCTCTTCATGACAAAATAAAAGTAATGGTAAAAATCTTTAACTGACCACCCTGGAGTAACATGCATTCTAGGCCTCACCTAACTGTATAGACTACAAAATTTTAAAATTAATTCCTTTCCACAAAAGTGTCTAAATGGCAAGAAAATGTTTATTTTTACAAACACTTAATCAGAATTTCTGACTGATTAATTATTTCTAGATAGCCATGTTTCTTCATTCGTCATCATCAACAGTACTTTATAACTTTACAGTCAGTGACTGAATGTTAAATTTGCATTTAGTTCTTAACCTCTTATGACTAGCCTTTCCTTTTTTGATCTGAATGTTTATTTCCCTAATACAGGACTGCTAAACTATCTCTGGTGAAATACCTAATGAGAGTGATAAAGAATACCATTTACCTATGTGGCTATCTACTATAGTTACAAAGAATCGAGATTACAATGATCAGCTTGTAAATAAGAAAAAAAACCACTGATAAAATTAGTAGAGGTAAAAGCTAGTAAAAACACCTTTGTTTTACTGATAAAACTAGAAAAAAATGCCCAAACTTTCCTTTCCCTTCTCCTTTCATGGTAGAATTTACCTATAAAGAGGGTAGATTTAGGTAAGGTATTAGGAAGAAATTCTTCACTGTGACGGTGGTGAGGCACTGGAACAGGTTGCCCAGAGAAGCTGTGGATACACTATGCCTGGTAGTGCTCAAGAGCAGGTTGGATGGGGCTCAGAACTACCTGGTCTACTGGAAGATATCCCTGCCCATGGCAAGGGGGTTGGAATTAAATGATCTTTAAGGTCCCTTCTAACCCTAACTGTTCTAGGATTCTGTATTCAGCTAATGTAAACTGTGCTGCACGGGGGAGAAATGTGCACATGTGCCAGCTTTCACTAACAAGGTATCAAGGTGGGTGAAGCTTGTGCTAATTCTGCATGGTTCAGTAAAGACAGTTGCTCTCTGATATGCAATTCCTATTTCCATTACTTTGTCACAATTCACAACACAGGAGCACAGATAATACAGTATTTATTTCAACAAGTCTGTGTTTATACTGCAAGGTAAAGAGTGAGTTTGGGAAAAGGTTTGATTTGTGACTTAATTATTTAAAAGATTGGTTTCACATCACGTAGCTTGGCATGCTGTTAGTGCTGATACCTGTATCCAAATTGGTCACAGTAGAGTCCCTATTTAGTGAGTGAGTTTAGTTAGTGCTTCCTAGAATGCAGATGTGGAATGCAATACAGAGACATAGAAACTGCACCCTGAAGTGCCTATTTGTCTTAATTGACTATAAAAATACCAAGAGTTAGCAGTGAAGATGTCCACAATGTACACAGTCATGTGAAACCCACTCAGTGTTTGCTCTTCCCATTTGAAAGCTAAGGTTGTGATTATCTGTCAAAGTCTTTAGCCCTTTTATTTACTTGATCTATCCAGAATGCCCAGATAAAACTTGGTCTGATGTTAAGAGTCCATGTTAAGTGCTGCCAAATTTTCCCTTCCAAGGGCGTTCAAGCATATTAGAAGCTGTTTTCAACTATGGGAGCTTCTGAAGCCTTTTTGTAAAGGAAAAAAACAACAAACAAAACAAAAACTCAACCCAAACCAAAATGTTAGCTCTGGTAGTTGTGTTTGTTCTTTTTATGGCATTACCATTGGGATTTTGATTCTGCCAGTCACACTTTTGGTCAATGTTTCTAAAAAATGACAATCACAGTCTTGGTAATATGTCTCAAGATGACAGGACACTTTGCAAATCCTGGGAGATAGGAAAGGCAAGTAGGCATATGCTAATTGGTTTGATTGACTGGCAAATCTACTTTTGTGACACGAGCCATTCCCTGTAGGGAACAGAAACATTATTTCTAACTTCAGGCTAACTATTAGTTTTGGGATTTTCCATGAAACAGACCTTGTTGACCTGTAGCTGGAAAATACAGGTGATAGCAGTTTGGGAAACAAACTGTCATGGAATTGTTGCGCTAGAGCTGGATTAAAATAAGGTGAAACTTGTTGTACTGGAGTTACATTTGTGTGAACAGCTCTAGCAGTTGCTGATTTGATGGCTGATAAAGAGAAAAGAGTCCCAGTAGGCAGCAACAAGCTGGTGAATCACAGCTGCCTCCTGATGTTCATTTGATTATAACCACAGCTTATGAATGTCATAATTGTGCAGGGGTTATTTGCTAGTTAGGGAATCTGGTTTTCTATTAAAATGAGGACAGGCAGAAAGGTCAATTGAAAGGAATGTGCAATGAATGGATTTAATTTATTTATGGTTGTCTTCTCAACACTTTGGAAAGAAATACAACAACAAATTAAAATTATCAACAAGGGATTCATTGGTCATTTTCATGTGATCACTGGGATAAGCAAAAGAACAGAGAACCTGTCATAGCACAGGACTCTACAAGAGCATGTCATGCTTAACTTACTGTTATGAAGGCTGGGTCAGGGCCAGATATGATTACGCTCTAGTGCATATGAGCATTGAACACCAGGGAGAAAATAGAGGTATTTAAGATGATGGATAAAACAGGCATAATAACAAAAGGCCATTAATATAGCTTGCCTGTGAATTAGATTATTTCTATTAAACAGAATAGAGAATTTCTGCACAAAATTTCCAATAAAAGCAACTGGACAATAAAGCTGAGGAAGAACAAGGGAAGTTTGTGCTTTAGACGTGGAAGACCTATGGTATTTTGATTTACCCTCAAAACTGGTATTATCTGTACAAAATATTCAATTACAAATGGCTTAAAAAAAAAAAAATTATCCTCACCCATTAATATAGTGATGTTTGGAAAACACTGGCAACGCCATATTACACACATAAAAGAAAGACTATTTTGCTGTCTAGTTACCTTTCCGTGAGTTAGGAGAAGACAGTGATCCCTTAGTAGACAAAAACAGACAAATTTTTTTACTCATTAAATTGTAATGATAAAATATTTTGTCTATTTCTGTAAATATTTATAACTATTTTCAAGACAAATTATTTGCCTATGACAACAAGAAATATGGATAGAATAAAACAAAGCCAGTTTTCTAACTAAAATGGAGCCAGTTTTCTAATCTATTACTTATGATGCTAACACAGACTTTGTTTACAGTGATAATTGTCCTTATTTTACATGACATATTTCATGTATTTGGTTCACAGATAAAGAAATTTACAAGAAAAAGGTCCACATTTTTGTAGGTATAACTGAGGCAAAATATATTTTAGAAAATTTACCATTTCATAAAACGTTCTGTCCAAGTACCGACTAGTTTTTCAACCAGGTTGCATTGTGAATTGTCATCTTTTTGTAATCTCTTTGGAATATGAGATTCCTCCTTTCCTGCCCTACACTATGTATTTAAGCCACTTTCTGACATAACATAGCACACTGACAGCATGCTCAGGTGGTCTCATCCATATCCTGTAGGTGAGGTCAGGATCTCGCTTTCCCATCCGTTCCAAAACACCACTACTTGTAAGAGTTAATACTTGTGATAATCCAGCAGATGCCAGAAGAAGGAAGCTTGTGTCTGTCTGGGGACACTATTATCTACATTTCAAGGGGAGGTCTACCTCAGATGTTTTAGTTTGGATCAGGTGTGTGCTTTTGATGCACATACTCACACTTACTTCCACATGGCAGGATGGTCTTGCCTGGGCTGGGCAACTAGAGTCCTTTGAAATGAGACCAAACCAGAAGATGTTCTCTGTGAGCATAACTAACCAGGTCCAGCTGGCAGTGGGATCTCAGCCAAGAAAACAGTCTTGTACTTTTTTTTTTAGCTATGCAACTGAATTTGTGTATTTCAAGTACATTTTTGCTGGAAGATGTAAAGTTCCCACAGTATGCAAGAAAGAAAGAAAGAAACAAAGAAGTTGTAGTGGCAAAAACCATCATTTAGCTTCGGGAACTGTGAAAAACGTGTAATTAGGATTTTACAACAGTGTGATGCCCTATGAGAAATCAACAGCAATTGTGATGCAACATCTGCTTCTTCCAAAGACATACATCCCAAAACAAAAGCTACTAAGAACCAAAATGTAGACAGAATAGCAATGCACAAGAAGGAAAAGAGATATGTATTAACTCCTGAATTCTACATTTGTTTGTTTGTTTGTTTGTTTTTAGGTTTGGTTGGGGTTTTTTCCTTCTATAGCACAAAGTCAAAACTTAGCACAAGAAATGTCTAATCCTATGCAAATTTTCTCATTTTTCAAATTTTATTTTTTTTTTAAGCTTGGTCATGCATGGTACAGATACCTATTTATCACTGCTAAGTGTCTCTGATGTACTATCATGAGAAGCCAAAAAGCCCGGATCTCTGACTGTGTGGTTAAAACCAGAAGCACTTAGGCAGCTCATATAAGCAGTGGTGGCTTAAAATTTAAGGAAATGGTGATAAGCAGTGATTTTGTCTCAGAAATAAGCTGCAACTATGGAAATGCCTTATATGATGCGATTCCATATGTTATTTCAATTACCACTGGGTCACTACCTCTGGAGAAGATAGTGGCTTGCTACCATACATAACAAAAGTGAGTGAAATCACAGTAACCAGAGAGGAAAAGGATGTTTCTGTACACTTCCAGAACATGTATTGGCCATAAAAGGTGACAACTCATCCCTTTAATGCATGTAGGTATGGAAATCCCATTATATGCAGCATTTCATATTGCTGCCCTTCAGTACTATAAGACTATTCTTATTGCTGCCTGTGGCAAGCAAGTACCTCTGCCTCATTTTACACAACACCAGAGAAAAAGAATATCAGGTGCTCATGTAGCCTCAGATGTAGGTGTCTAGTGCTGAAATCCTAGTTCCTACTTTGATTTTCTCTGCAGCTGTGCACACAACCTCCTGCAAGCAGAGACAAGCAGTGTCTGTCTGCATTCTGCTTCAGCAGTTGTCAAAGTGCTAAAGTACATTGACATTTCCTAAAGATCCAACAGAGGAGGCTATTTGTTGGCCCAGCAGAGTGAGATGTCTGCTTGCTAAAGATCTATATGTAACTTTATGCTTAGCTCCTCATCAGCATAATGGGGCTAACCAGACTGTGCCTGCCTCAGAGAGGATTTGAAAGCTTTAACAACGTAGCCAACCAGTCTATGAAGTACTCATGTATTATGGCGACAGTAATCATAAAGTATACTTCAGGAAGTTAAAAGTTAAGCACTATACAAGCATTTACTGCAGCCACGCTTTAATATTTTTAATATAGCTTGGGGAAGGAACAGCAAACAAATCTGGGTCTTGGAATAAAAATGCAGCACCACTGCTTATGTGTTTCTTCTGTTGTAAAATCTAACAGAATTGGATTAAACATTATCACTTGCTCTTTAATCTTGGTTTTACAAGGTGTTGGTTCCTTGACCTGATTTTAAAGGATTTAAAACTCAAACCTGTTATCCTTAATAGTGATTCAAACTTCAAAGCTTTGAAGGAGAAAGAGGAAATAAGATCTGCTGCACAGTCGTTGAGATTAGAATTCTCAGTGAGTATTCATTCCTGTCATGTTCAGAAAGACCTGTATGGCTACAACACTGGGAAACATGACATGCTGTTTGTGTAATTGAAAACAGAACTGAACAGGTAACTAGGAACTTTGGCTGTCCTGCTTGAAATTAGACATGTTCAACAATAATAACAGACAGATCTCATGTTCAGGTTAGAAAACAGAAAGAATAACATACAACACTTAGCCCAATATTTTCTTACATGCTGCTTAAAATTACTGTGGGGAAATAACAACCCTGTCCTGAAAGTCATCTTCTTTTCCATTTCACTCCTACTCAGTAACCAGAAGCTAAAAGTAGTTACTTAGGACTTTTGTTCTTATTAATAGGGGTTAATTGTACTCCGGGGGNATTGTTAGCTTTAGCAACAGAAAACTACAATGACATGGGCTTCTTTCAAGAGCCCTTTTATTTATCAAAAATGCAAGAGCTTTTGCAAGAACCACAGGGCTCAAAAAGCACCAAAAATCACTTTGCTTACAGAGCTAGTTGTCTTTATTCTGTCACCATCTCCACCAGAAAACTTCTTTTTCAGTTTTTAATTTGGACCGTGTTAAAGATGTTCCTCTGCAACTTCCAGTGCCATGTTTCCTGAGTGAATCTCTTTTAAAATAGGTAGTTTTCCCAAGTTAATATCACCGTCCTGTGAGGATTTCCCAAACACTCTGAAAAGCATCATATTGCAAGCAGCTCTGGTACACATAAAATGGGCATTCCTATTTCCACTACGAAGTTTGAGCTGGTAACTAATCCCAGGCACATTCCCTGTCACATACAACTCCAACACTAACTCTTGGCAAAATATTAATCCCCCCTTGTGACTTAGGAGTATACATACTGGATAAAGACCTATCCCAGGTTTTCAGTAAAAATATTCTTAAAATCTCACTGAGCTGAAAGAACTTGTGAAGTTTTAAGAGGTGAGCTAGGGAGTGTAGCTGCAGACCTATCACAAAGAACCCCTGAAGGGGGTTGTTGTAATTATCAATCCTTAGCAACAATCGCATCGCTTTCAGTGAAGGATCAGATTAGTCATAGAAAAGGTAAGTGCTTCTCTGGGTGCTGCTGGCCAGCAACTGGTGTGAAAAACTGAAAACCAGGCTAGCAGCAGCAAAGAACAGCGTGTTTGCTCTCTGGACATGGTGGTGGGTGGCAGAAGGCAGCAAGAGCTGGCTTCTCACATGGATATTGCCTAGGAAAACTAGCCACATTCCCATTTCAGTATCTGACTTTGGCTGCTCATTCAAGTTCTCCAGTTACTATGCAGAGGCATCAAGCCTTTACCATGAAGGCGTTGTATGAAGGATAAGAAAAGAAGAAGGAGGGACAGAGGCAGACAGTGGATGAGAAGACAGGAGAGAATTGGAAGTGTAGTGTGGCAGGTAAGAAGAAACCAACAAAAAGAAGCAAAAATTGCAGGAAAATTAAAACCTAGAAACAAAGACCTGCAAAATATTAAAATTTATTTCAAAAAATGCACTAAGCCCCTGACTAGCAGGATTTTTTTATTTAGATAAAATTTCTTAGCTCTTTTAATCATAGTAAATCTACAGTGTGGTAGATGAGGATGATGGTGGATGAGGTAACATGATTGGCACAGATTCTTAAAGTCAGACTAAGAAAAGGTTATGTCCTTCAGTAAGGGAAAAAAAGGGGTTGCTAGTCAGTTGGATATTGCTTCTTTATTTCATTTCTCAAAGAACATAGGGCTGGTGCTGAGATATCAGTTTTTCTATACCATAATCTCTGAACAATCTTCTATACTCCGCAAGGTGTTATTTTATAGAAACATAATCAACATCCCTAAGTAAAGAAATGGGATGGAAAACACCAACAAAAACCCCCAAACCATAATATCACAACAACAACAACCAAAAAACAAACCCCACAAGCAAACGAACAAAAACAAACAAAAAAACCCCAACCCCCAAAACAACCAGAACAAAAAAAAAAGCCCCCAATCCCCCAAAACGAGTTTGAGAGCTTTGTGTTAGAGTTGGCTACATTTCCAGAACACTTTTATTAAACCTTATCATATATTATTAAAAAGAAAGGATGATCCTAACACTTCACAGAAAATAAAATGCTATCCACCGCACATTTCACGAATATTAAAATATTTTTCTCACAGTTTCTGAAACCTTACAGGCATGAAAGACTCTGAACTTCTACTTTTGTCAAAGTTCTGAAACTTAAGGTCTATTGTTTTAACTAATAATTTCCATGTATTTTCTGTAAACATGTTTTCCCAAATGTCTTTGTTTTTTATAATTTTAGCTTTTATAATTTAATTTTTGACCTTGTTCAGAAGTCAAAAAAATATAATTTGCATTGACTCCTCCCCCAAATTGCTGAAAGCTAACCTTTTCCTTTAAAAAAATCAATTTATATGTAAATTATCACATATCTTTCTATAGCCCTAAATACTTCTCCATGCAAACCTTTTCAGCACAGATCCTTAGTATACCTGAACCCACTGAGATTGCATTGGTTTTGATAATTCCAGTTTTCCTCCTTTCACCAAGACTTCCTGAGTGAGGGAAACCAGCAAAATTACCAAGGCAAAAATAAGTCCCCAACAAAACACTCCATTTTTTTCTTTAATGTAAATACTGCTGAAATACATGTACAGAAAGAAGTGAAATGGACACTAAGCCCCCAAAGTAGCTATTGATACTAGAATCCTATGAAATAGGAAGCACAAAAGGATTCCCAGTTGCACATCATATCCCATATCAAATGCTGGATGACAATCAAACTTGATAGCAAACCATCTAACCAAGTAACCCTGCAATGAGCTCCCATGGCAGTGCATTCAGAGATGCTCTCTTCTTTACTGCGAAGAAAAGTGTTGATTTCTTTGACTGCAGCTGCTCAGACTCTATTTTCTAAGGATTTGAGAACTTGTAGGAATGTAATTTTGAGTTGTGGTAAATCACTAAGAGTCCACTTCAAGATAAGATATAAGGTTAGAATTATGTTTCCTTTAAAACATAACCTTCAATGAGAGCACGATATGTACAAAAGTACAAAATAACAAAGCATATTACAAGGAATGTAATAGAATCATAGACTAATAAAATCATAGATTCATAGAACGGCCTGGATTGGGAGGAACCTTAAAGATCATCTTGCTCCAACCCCTCTGCTGCGGACAGGGGCACCTTCCACTACACCAGGTTGCTCAGAGCCCCATCCAGCCTGGCCCTGAACACCTCCCGGGATGGGGCATCCACAACTTCTCTAGGCAACCTGTTCCAGTGTGTCACCAACCTCATGGCAAAGAACTTTTTCCTGATACCTAATCTGAACCTCCTCTCTTTCAATTTGAACCCATTAATTTGTCCTGTCACTACATGCCCCTGGGAATACACTCCATCTTTTCCATACGTTCCCTTAAGGTACTGGCAGGCTGCAATTAGGTCACCCCAAAGCCTTCTCTTTTTCAGGCTGAACAATCACTATTTTCTCAGTCTTTCCTTGTAGGAGAGGTGCTCCATCCCTCTGATTAGCTTGGTGACCCTCCTCTGGACTCACTCCAACAGGCCAATGTCCTTCCTGTGCTGGGACCCCAGAGCTGGATGCAGTGTTCCAGGTGGGGTCTCACCAGAGCAGAGCAGAGGGGCAGAATCCCCTCCCTCCCCTGCTGACCACACTGCTTTGGATGCAGCCCAGGACACGTTTGGCTCTCTGGGCTGCCAGTGCACATGGCTGGGTCATGTCCAGCCTCTCACCCACCAGCGCCCCCAAGTCCTTCTGCGGAGGGCTGCTCTCCATCTGTCCATCCCCAGCCTGTGTTGATAACAGGGGTTGCCCTGATCCAGGTGCAGCACCTTGAACTTGGTCTTGTTAAACCTCATGAGATCCCCGTGGGCCCATGTTTCAGCTTGTGCAGGTTCCTCTGGATGGCATCCTGTCCTTCAGGTGTATCAACTGCATTTCAGTTTGGTGTCCTCTGCAGCCTTGCTTAGGATGCACTTAAGCCCTTTGTCATTAATGAAGATATTAAAAAACATTGGTCCCAATATGGACCCCTGTAGATTTTCTTTCATTTTGCTACAGTTCAAGTAGCTCTTGAAACTGACTAATTTTCATTCCACGTGCTTTGTTATCTCAAATTTTTTGGAAGTCTTGAAGCATAAATATGCTGCTTCTATTGCTCTGTTTTAGACACAGCCACCCATAGACAACCTCTACTTCTATCAGGAATAATTTCCTCTTTTTGGTTCTTATTTATCTACCCATAATTTAAGAATGCCTGACTGTAGCTGAACCATATAGGATCTCACATTGTCTACTCACTAATGTAATTCTGGTCATGAATTATGGGTCACAGCAACAGTGCTAAACCTAGCTCTAGCTATTCTGTCACATCTGCCAATCTTGCCCTGAGGCACCTCAACTGGGCACAAATGGCCAAGAAGGGCACCTGAATCAAGTCTCAGGTCTCTTCTGACTAAAATCAGGCCATAGGTACAATGTCACATCCAGACACCAACTGCTAAATACCTAAATGCAGACACATGCAGTATAGAAATGGACGTTTCCTGGAAGGGTGGCCAATCTGTGTTTGGGAAGGGGGGACTGGCATCGGTCACTGGGTGGGGAACAGTTGCATTGTTCATCACTTGCTTTTCCCTTTTTATTATCATTATTATTATCATTTACCATTATCACTGTATTTTACTTTATTTTGAATTATGAAACTGTTCTCATCCCAACATACAAGTTTTACTTTGATTCTCCTCCCCACCCCACCACGGTGGGCGGGGAGAAAGGGGAGTTTAGTGAGCGGCTGCATGATGTTTCATCTCCAGCTGGGATTTAAACTATGACAACTTGTCACCAAGAAAAGTTTATGGGTGCAACCTGATGTTTTAGGGAGATACTAATCAATGTGAATGTTTCCCTCACTGCTGTGAATCAAGTCTCAGCACAGGTAGTTTGTAGATCCAAGACCCTTGATATAGACAAGAACTGGTAAGAGCTGCAAGAACAACAACCATTTCTATTATATTAATGTTATGTGATATAGCATTTTAAGTACATTATTCTAATGGGTTCAGTCTTAGATGTCAATATGTTTGTCTGCCCTGGAGTATTCAAGTAACTTAAATATTCCTTCTTGATATGTGCTTGGCAATATTACAAAACATCCACAGCATCAAAAGGTAAATGCATAGAGCAGTATTTCTTCTTTTCAAGGTTCAAACCAGCTGTTCTAAAAGAGCATGATAACAGAAAGTGCTTGGCAGTGGCCTTTTTCAGTCTGCATCTTCATTTCATATTCATTTCCTTAAAATACATTTAAGTGGGTAAGAAGAGCAATGGAATGAACTTTGAAGAGGTAACCTACTTAAAAACAAAAGGAAGCTGTTTTACCTGGAAGCATTTCTTGGTACTGTCTTCCTTGTAAGTTGTTGTCCAATGTCAACATGCAAAAGAGTCTTTAGCACCAAAGCTAGTTTGATCTACCTTCAAAAGTAACACTGAATGACCTCTGTGTTGCAACACCTAAGCAATCAGCAGAACAGCTCCAAGTGAACAGAGATTTTCATATTCTCATCAGTTAAGTGAGCAAGAGAGCAAAAAATTAATTTTATTAACATGTTTCCATGTCTTAATAAATATACACTGTAAAGCCACAACTGACTGAGATACTCAGGGAGAGTATCCACATTAAAGAATACCTCTTGTATGCTTATCACGGCAAAGCATTTTTGAAAGATAAGAAAGGGTGCTAAGTACTACTTTTGGTTACAGTGTGGTCAGGTCCCTCTCAATAAAAATTAAGTTTGTTTCAAGCATTTTATTTGAAAAGAATGTCAGCTATTCAGGCTCAAATGTAATTACCTTTAAAAAGTACTTATCAAGTATGAGCAACTATCCTTTCTCAAAAACAACCCAAAAAACCAAACCCTTAAAGAAAATCCCAAATGCAGGCGGATTGCCATAATAGTGGGCACTTCTGTTCTTCAGCCCTATGGAATATAGACTGCACTGAATAGAGGCTTTTTAAGGGCTGGGTCTTGGGAAGGTTTGTGGAGAGATCCAAAATCCAGCTACTCACAGTGGGAGAAGTGACATCTCTGGTAAATGATATGCAAAACACATATGCCATTTACCTTACTCAGCACCAGGGTAATCAATGGCAAGCCCAGTGGGCAGTATTCATCCGTCTTTTGAGCCAATTCCGGAAGATTGAGTACAAGAAATTTGGAGATGAAGTGGGATTTCTGACAGCATAAAATATTACATGAGAACCCTATAGTCAGGAAAATGTTTCCCACAGTAGAAAATGTCGAGGAATGAAAGGAGGCTGAACTGTTAGTCCTTTCTTTGGCTTAGCCTCCCTATACATAGGTTCCCTCTCAGATTTCTCTGTACAACCACACACCTTCAAGAGAAGAAACACCAGTCCCCCAGCATCGAAACACCAATATCCTCAGGGCCTGAGCAATACAGAGCTGCACCTACGTATGCCAAAGTAGGTACAGAAGGCAGGTTTTTCTCAGAAAGTGCTTCAGCTATCAACAGTTACAGCAGAAGCACTGCAATGGGAAGCAGAAATCACCTTTTTTGGGGGAGCCACATCCTATAGGTTGCATTAGGGATGCTCCACAATTAGCCATTATTTGCAACTTCTGGTGATTTGGAGGAGTATCTATGTTTTATGATTCTGATTTGATCCATGCTGTTTTGAGGGGTGTGGAAGTGCAAAAGTTGAAGGTCAGAAAGTAAGATGTATGTGATGGAAGCTCTAGATCTCCAAGTACAAGGCAGAAAAATCATGTAAAACCTCACAATCATAATTTTTAATGCACATGCTTAAATGCTGTCAAATCCTTTTACTGGATCTTGCTTTAAAAAAAGCCCAAACCACCGTGCAAGACATTGCATCTCTGGGCTTGACTGTTCATATCCTTTGTAAGTGGGCATAAGGTGCTATAATGCACTTCCACCAGTGGGTTGATATCTTCCAAGGGAAAACCACTTCGTTTTGCTCTCCTTATTTTATATGACACCACCAGTTTAAAAAAGAACTAATGTAAAAAAGGACTAGTGTAAAAGAGTACTGTGAAAGTTCAAAAGGCATAAACTGTTCTTCATAAGTATAAAAATTTTTATCAAAATTTTGGAGCTTCTTAGGCCTCTGAGACCCTCTTCATCTGTAGTGCAGTCACTGGAAATGTCAGCACATAGAGTAGAGTTTTGTATTTCAAAAGTCTGCTGCCAAACTCCAGCATCTGCTCCTTGTCTTTTGGAATGGCTCTAACAGACATATTTTGCCTGCTCCTCTGTATTCCTGAAATATCACTTTCAGCATGGAAGTTCAGACAAATTTTTAGTGTAAAATTAAGATCTAGTGACTTTTCCATTTAAAGATATAATCCATAGCATTTCATTCCTCTGTTAACAGGTCTGTCCAAATGCTTGAACTCTCACCATGTGTATGCAAAGACTGAAATGTCTTTTCATTATACATGAAATACATGCAGTCTTCTATTACAGATGAGTCATTTTCATATAATCTGTTATTTACAAGTACGAAAGCACCTTTCAATTCTTCCTAACAATGTACAACAGCAGGAAGCTGATTTGCTGAATTGAAAATATTTTACCTGGACTTAGTCCAAATGGCTCAGAGGCATACCAGAGCCAGGGAGGATACACATTTCAGAAGTTAACCAGGACGAAAGCAACACTGTGTTTCTGCACAGTAAGTAGTTTTGAAGTGCCATTCGTGAACAACAAGTACACCTAAGATTCCCTTCTGCATAAACTCTTTCACCAGCTAACAGTTGATTGCTAGCTGCAGACTAACTCCTAGCTGTGATTCATAGTCAAAAAATGCAAATACTATGCAAACTTTAAATCCCCTACCAAGAAATACTTCTTTATTTTTGTTCTTTATACTGCACATAAATACTATATGTGCAGGAAGTAATATATTTACAGTATATGGCTCTATACTTTTAGAGAGGGATGAAAAATAACTATTTAATACTGAATTCCATATTGGTGCAAACCCAGGAGAGTAGCAACTGGACATACATTGATCTGGAAACAAAAAAGCAGTTAACAGTAAATGCAACCACGGATCAAGGCTCTGTAAGAATCTTCCATCAGGAACTGGGAGTGGTTCATCCTGCTAGCAGCTGTTTCCTGGAGGATGGAGACTGTATTTCAGGTCACAGGTTTCAAGCATCTTAGAATGTGGCCATGGGAAAACAAGATGAATTCCCCAGTAAATAGAATAGATTAGACTATTTCAATTGGAAGGGACTTACAAAGATCATCTAGTCCAAATGCAATGTTTGCATAGTTGCAAGAAGCCTCCTCCCTTTAATTCAGTGGAAAATTACACTCACAGAATGGAAAACATTTTGAGGAAGTAACCAAAATTTGACCTTCTTTCCTATGAACATCAGTATAGGCACACCATGACTAGAAAAAAAAAAAAAAAAAGCAACACTAAAACAAATTTTAGTCCTGCCTTCTATATAAAATAAAGATTTTTTTCCTTCTCACTAGCTGACTTTGACTTCCTCATAGAATTAAATTCCTGTTCTTTTTAATTATAGGTCATTTAGAGAACTCAATTTAGTTCTGAACTAAATGACACTGGCTTGTTTTCACCTTAATATTATACTTTGCATCTGATATGTGATAGTTACCCCATGATAACAACCCAACTTTCGACAGTGAAGCCCAAAATTATATTTACAATCTCTGCTAGAGCAAAACTAATTACAAGACTAGCTCTAAAACTGTCCTCTTCCACCAAATCAGTGTACATGCATGAAAATGTGCTGTCTCAATAATCACCTGTTTTTACAGAACAGGAAAGAGTTTTCCCACAGAGGTAAGGCATTCAATGTTCAATTTTAGTCCCATTTTTTCCTCTTCTCTACTTTTTCAGAAATTCCTGAGGTCTAGCTGCCTACGATGGAAAGTGAAGACTGAAAAATATTGAAAACATGCAATTTTGTCAAAACTCTCATCTTAAGTCAGCAATGCAAATGACAGGCTGTTTTCCCAAAACTTAAACAGACAAAGAGCTGGATCTGAACAGTTGCGTTAAAACAGTTTATCTGCAGTTTGAAAAAAACCACAAAGCTTCCCACCTTCCTATAAGCTTTCATGGGATGGAACCCCTTTGAAATGACACTATTCACAAACTACAGAACTAAAAAACTGCTATCTTGGATGGAATGTAGCTGCCTCTCTTGAAAAATTATGCATTTATACAAAATTTTGCTTTCTGCTTTGACATCTATTTTTGTTTCATTCTTCTCTACATCCCAATCAAAACCTTTATGTACAGGACCCTTGTGTCAACGACAGACTGACTATGAAAGCAAAATAACTGGAGGGATCCTGACTTTTCAGTGAGAAGGTTGCGCTTTTGATTTCTTCCTCAATCATCGTGCAAGAAATCTTAAAACTAAGTAATTACTGATTTTCCAAACAATTTTTATTTTAATACTATATTTTCACCATCTCAGCTAGTAGCCCAAACTGTAAAAGATGCCTGAAAATTATGTAATTTTCTGGTATTTGAAGTCCTGCTTTAACCGTCCCTTCCAAGTCAAAGGTCACCTCCAAAATACAGCTCTGAAAGGAGATTCTGAAAGCTTTCTTTCAGTTATTTCAAACTGAAATCTGAGAAGTGGAAAACAAGACTTTGTGGGTAGCCTCAAAGTGAAAAATTTACTGTGTATGCAAGTCAGAAAATCAATGTAGCCCAGAATTTACTGCTGTGAACTTTCACTCATTTAACTGTTTTGTGTTCAGATTGAACATTCATTAGGGATGTTTCACCGAATACAAAGATTCCTGAAAACCAATGGAAAACAAATTTATTCTTTCAGCAATTTATATTCTTACTGGTTGTCTATGTAGAAGCCTATTCATTTACAGGTGAAATATAGTCAGATATTAAGAATGTTCTAATGACACATTTAATTTCTCCTTAAAGTTTCACCTTAGCCTCATCCTGAAGGGCAGAGAAATACTTACTGCTTTTTCAGGATCAGGCTTCAATTTTTTTCTTTATCCTGTAAACCATAATGATCTCAAAACCAAACATTTACAAACACTTATTTACCATTTGAATCCTACAAAGCCTCCAGCTTTTACCAGCCTATACTGTCTTAAAAAGGTAGTAATTCAGACACTAAAATAATCAGATTTTCAGTGAAGTTCTCTACTGACCTCAGTATTTCTGTATTCCTAGGGCAAGAACAACTGAAATGCTTCCACTGACCTACCACACTAAGCCATGTGCTTCTGTGAATATGTGCAGCTGCTCCCGTTTCACTCCTTTCTCTCACTCCTCTTTAAGAAGCTTTTACACTATGGATTGCCCAGGGAGAAAGCGCTGTGGTTTTGACTCATTCAGGGCTCTTACACTATGCTCTGCTGATATCCACTGCATCTCCCCTCTTAGAGGTCTCTCTGTCAGCACTACTCCTATACATAACCTTACATCAACCAGTGTGCCAGCCTGCTTCTCTCACCAAGCCCAGCGCTTTTCTCTATTAAGTCAAATCTGGAAAAAAACTTAGACCCACGATTTTCTTGTACAGAATGGCAATTTACTGTGTTGGGGATATCCAGCCACAGGCATACAAAATCTAAGGATTTAAGTTCTTTCTGTTTATATTTTTACTTTTCTGGGTCAGCATTTCCATTAAAAATGCCGCAAACCAGCAAAGCTTGCAGTGTATCTATCTGTAAAGGTGGTCAGTGCAGCTCCTGCAGAGTTCACAACTCTTTAAAACAGATTACAGTCTCAGATATATATTGTCTCCATTTAGCTTCATAATAATATAGACAGAAAACAAGGGGAGACAACAACAACAAAACCCCCATGGACAGCTACTGAGCTTGTCTTTTTCCCCAGCTGTAACCCTGTTTCTGTGAAGGCTGCAGTTTAGGTTAGAAACTCAGTTCAATTTGTAATGTGTGAAAGAGAAGGATTTTAATCCTCCTTTCCATGAAAACAGAACCTCAACTGCAGGCCTAACTTCTATAATCCTTTGGGTTTATATACTTCTACTTTTCTAAAAAGAAAATAATATTTCCCTTCAGCAGAAAAAAAATCCTGAAAAAACTTCCCTAAGCTGGATCGTACCAAAGTGTGGACACAGAATGTGAAGAAAATACTGAGGTTTTAGAGAAAGAAAAACTCCAAACTTCTATGGTATCTTTCACTAATATTAATCTAAAAAATGCTAAAGAAGACACAAAATGCAGTATATACATAAAATGAAGCCAGCCTTCAGTGAGGGAGTTCTCATTGTGACTGGTGTCTGATTGTGTTTTTGTGTTGCCGAAGCAGCTTTGTTGCGACCATTTCTTCAGAAAGTAATTAAAAATACACTTACATGATTAGGTCAGTAGGCTGTGTGTCCTGAACTCATCCAAAATATGTTGGGTTAATATGCCAAATTCACCTGGATGCCCACCAGTCTGTTAGAGTAAAACACAGCTTTCTGGATGGGAGAGGCAGCTGGTGTGTGACAGATTTCATTCCCCTTCAGTGCAAAGGCAAACAGCTTATTTTAAATTCTTTTCAGTTGAAATCTTCAGACTATTGGAAACGGCTAGGATCAGCTTCCTATATCTCCAGTCATAACTCAAAATAACTAGTCTGACTTAGCACCAAATGGGATTGAAGCACTCTTAAGTCACTGGAGATGGGATTTATCTCATCCACCTGTAGATCACTGTAGACACCTACAACAAGTTTAGTTTTCCAGACCTCCTTTTTTTGTCTTAGTGAGAAGTAGGAACTTTTATAGAGCTATTAAAGTGCTTTGTACCAGATCTCTACCTAAGAAAGAAGGGGAACAAGCTCTAGAAGCACCTATTCTTTTTCTATAAAGGAACCTTGAATGACTACTTCAGATACTGCCAACACATTAGAGATGTCTACATAGATGAGAGACCTCTTTCCATGGATTTTTGTTGAGAAAGAAAAGAGAGCTTTTCAAATTTCCTCCCTGAGTGAATGAGTATTTACAGTACTTTTCACAGTAGAGTCAAGCAGGTTAATTTGAACAACTGATTTCGGAAGCTGCTCTCACTTCAGCAGCAGTTCGCTATTAGTGCTCTCCAGATGGCACTGGGGACTGGAAATTTCAGTTACTGACCCTCTGGAACTGATTTCTCATCTGCTACCTTTACTCTTTGTGTACTTGTCTTCAGCCTTAGCATGCACCTGACTGTTACACCAGAGTAACAGAAAAAATCTTAGTGCAACTCGTAATCATCTATAAATGTATGGATACACACCTCCTAAGCCTTTTTTATTTGGAAGAAAATGTCTAGAAACAAATAAAAATGGCAGTGTCCATTCTTCTGCACCATTACATTCCCTTTTATTACTACAGCATCACTTCTACCTGTTAAATTAGACCTGAATAAAGAGGTAAAACTAATTATAAAATAAATATGAAATGGAGAAATATTATTCTCATAAACTCTATTTTTTGAGTAATTTCTGTTTAAATTTCTGGTTCTAGCTCTGCATTTATGACTAGACTTTTACTAAATATATACAGAAAGAATGTATTTTAAAATCACATGCAAGCAGACAGTTCCTTCCACCAATATAATACTATATTGGCAACTTGGGAATCAAAGGGAATCTTGGGTAATGATCATTTAGCGTTGCTTTTCTTTTAGAAATGCACCTCTTGATTCAACAAGGGAAAACAGACAAAATGTAATAAATCTCTATGTTGGTTTTATTTGGCTTATTTATTTTTTTATGCAGCCTTCAAGTTGATTTATAACATTACATTAAAATAACTTGGTGGTGGCAGTCTTTGTTGCAAAACAAACGGATCAAATTAACCATCCTGTGTACTACAACTTTGGACAACAAAGTGCCAAACAGTACATGGGTGGGTTCAGCACTTTTAAAATGCTTTGTATATACCTTAATGCTTACTTCAGCCACTGATTGATTAGGCTATAGTTATCATGTAAGAGGATTGACTCCATTACAAGGAAAAAGAAGGATTAAAACCCCAGCTATCAAGTACTTGGACCTCTATTAATACCACCTGAGAAACACTTGGTATAAATGAGAGCCTGAAATGAGGGACAAAGGTGAATTTTTTCAATGCTAGTAATTAATTCTTGCTTTGCATAGGGTAATTGAGGGCAATCACAGAATATTGCATGTCATTTCATTATTGGGCCATCAGATGGACTTCTACTTGCACACCCTGGTAAATGTGTTAAATACCTTGGCTGCTGTACCCATGTCAAAGATAAAAGCCTCCTTAACCTTCCTGTCAGGCCCATCTTCCTTTTAAATGTTGTCATTTCCCTTTCAGCTTTTTTTTCAGACTAAAAAAGAAATAAATAAACAAAATGCAAAACCCCATGCTTTCCTTTGCTTTAATATGAAAAAAGAGTAGGAAAATAAAAACATTCTGGAACAGCACTAAATATGAACTTACATCGTAATGAAATTCCCTGCCTGGGATGTTCATGCTGCCGTGGTCACTGCTGCCATAACCCTTAGCTTCCTTTTCCTGTGCCTGTGCAAATCCCTTACCCAGCTGCCCAGCACTCAAAAGTAGGCTGTGATAAAAAAGAAAGGCAGCTGCTAGGGTAACAGATGAAACTAGAAAAACATCAGTTCCGTCTTGAAAATCAACAACCAGGCTGCTCACTTCTTCATTGATTCCATGAACCCCCTACAACATAAAGAACAATTACACTGATAGTTTAAGTCACTTGTTCTCCAAATTTTGACATACACCTTTTTAAACAGACCTGTTAGTGATCCACTCAGTTGTGATACTTTCAAGGCCACCATACACTGGTTGACTTAATATACATGTAAATTTCTCCAGGATAATTTGTGGGGCATAGAGATATGCCTGCTTCTTCAAAATTTTGACACGAATCTTATGTTCAGTGTGATTAAGAGTGCCTTCAGTTAAGTCCTACAAATTATTTCAGTTACTATAATTATATAAGTATGGGTCTTCAAAATAGATAATTATGCAGTGGCACCAGATTCACCAGTGGCACCTATCTTTCAGGAGTTTAAATAAAGAACATAACTTCTGTAGAAATCTTGTACAATATGGAGTTTCTGCAATCTGTTGAAATATAAGTTCTGAATCTCTGGAAGTGCATTTCTTTCTCCTCATTGACTTCTTGGGGTTCTAGGGACAAGGTTTTCTGACTTCCATATTTTGGAGAGATGCCTAAATTACACAGAATTAACCTAGGCTTCAGTGCATCAATGAAGAGAATAATGATTCCTATGAGTGAAGTCCTTCTAAAATAAATATAGTCTAAGTCTAGTGCTTTGAAAAGTTTCTGTACTGATTACAATATCTTGCAGTGCTGTTCTATTTGTGACCATGAAAGACAGCAAATGATAGTGCAATCAGAGAATTATAGTTGATATCATAGATAACGAACAGCAAAATGTGGATAAAGTACGACTTTCTTTACCATTGTAACAGGAATTTTTGTCACAATATTTTCAAATAAAGTCAGCAGTATTTGAGCCCCTGCTCCCTTTGTGCCACGCAGACAAAAGGCACAGCCTTGGTCAATTGAGCTCATAGAGTCACTGAGTACCTTGAGTTGGAAGGAAATTACTAGGATCATCAAAGGCCAACTCCTGGCCCTGCACAAGACAACCCCAAGAATCATACCATGTGCATTGTCCAAACAGTTCTTGAACTTTGTCAGGCTTGGTGCCAGGACCATTTCCCACTGTTCCAGTGCACAAACATTTCTTAATATCTAACCTAAATCTTCCCTGACACAGCTTTGTGACATTCCCTTGGGTCCTCTACCACTGGTCACCAGAGAGAAGAGATCAGTGCCTGTCCCTCCGCTTCCCCTTGTGAGGATACTGAAGATCACAATATGGTTTCTCCTCAGTCTCTTCTTCTCCAGGCTGAACAAGCCAAGTGACCTCAGACATTCCTCATAAGGCTTCCTTCGGATCTTTCACCATCTTCATAGCCCTCCTTTGGATGCTCTCTAATAGCTTTGTATCTTTTTTGTATTGTGGTGTCCAAAACTGCACACAGGACTCGAGGTGAGGGTGCACGAGCACGGAGTAGAGCAGGACATGCAGAGATCTGCATGTTTGTGAAAGCAGCAGGTAAATTCACACTTAAGAGCGAGATAAAAAACTGTTGTACTGGTGAGAGCTATGATCACCATAGTCTGTTACCACCACCCTACCACCAGCTCCTGAGCTGGGACCTTCCCATACCTGCAGCACATATGTTGTACATAGCCTCTGTAGTAGGCAGCAGTCCTCACTGAGGACAGTCCTCATCAGATGAGTGGCTGATGCCTTCAGTTTGGTCAAGAATAGGCAAAAGAAATTTTCATCAAAACCAGTCACAAGATGAGTCCATTGTGAGATGGATATTTTTGCATATATTGCACCTTTGCTGAAAATATATCATTTTTCTTGCTGAAAATGTCAGCTTTGCAGATCACTTTAAATATATCCCTATTCTCAACAGGTTTGGACAGCTGCATCGCAGATTGCATTCTGATCTCATTTTGTATATACAGCCACATATCTACCTGCTGTTTGTGTGATACTGTGCATTTTACTACATGGAGTACAGCTTGATGCATATTAGCAAAACAGCAGGATATAGGTACTAACATATTTGGCTTGATATTTGACGACAAAAAAAATTAGAAAATCAAAGAAACAAACAATCAATCAGACCACTCCAAACTAGATTATTCCTGTATTCTTTTCATTTACCACAGGGCAGTTTGAGAATCCAAAAAACCTCACATACCAGAACAGAAAATGAGCTCATTATTTTTAATATTATCAGTAGCACATTTATTTCATCTTCAGTTAAAATGACATCCATTTTTTCATATAATGTTATATTGTTTTGTTATTATCTAGATTCATGTAAATAATTTCATTATTCAAATTAAAACAAAAAACTAAATAAAAATGTTTTAGCAAATTTCCCAAAAGGGAATTATTTTGCAAAATGATTAACATATCTTACATATCATACATTACATATCTTGATGATTGCAGTAATAAGAAAGGGAAGTGAATTAGTTTCATTTTCAGCACTAATCTTTTCTATTCGCTTAAAAAAATTCAGAGTTTTGAAGACGTCAGGGAAGATTAACCCACCCCATTTATCACAATTACCAGAGAGGAACATTTCCTTGCTATAACTGACTCACTATTTTTTAACATGTGCTAAAGGCTGTTCTCCTCAGGCCTCACTAAACCTTCCAAACTCTTTCTGGTACTTTCAAATAGAAGGTATTGTCTAAAAGGATATCCTGTATTCTCCACTACAATTTTTAAAATCCTTCATTCCCATCAGATGAATTTTCATGTGCTCCACCAATACACCCTCATATATGACTAATATTTCTTTTTCCCACCATAGTAATGCCATGGGTTTCAATAGAAACTGCACCTTTTAAAACCGAAAACTGAATTAAACACTGCATGTTTCTCTAGGAAAGAAAAAATTGCTAAAATTACTATTTCTAAAACATGACCATAACGTGCATTTATTTGTTAAATGGCATTAAGTTCTTCCTTAATTATGCTGACCGAAAAAGGCTTTTGTTTGAATGTATAAAAAAGAAAAATATGGCTTAATCTCTCAGACTTTGAGACTGTGAGGCCTTATAAAACCATAATACCACTAGTACACTAAGTTGCAGGGACAGACTCTTGTTAATACACTGCTGAAAGATTGTTTAATTTATTTTTAAACTTAACTTAAATCTGTCATCAACGAAAGACAGAGGACCAGGGGTAAGACTATTTGATTCAAATGAGTTTTATATCATGGGGATTTTTCTGATGCAGTGGGGAGGTGTGTGTCTACAAGAAGAATGCAAACAACTTTCAAAGCATCACCGTCTCTGGTATGCCTCTCTTTTGTAAATTATACAAGAAATCGATACTGAAAGTAAGGCTGTCAAAACTGCCTAGTACCAGCATACAAGTGACTCTAAACTAATCACAGATTTTCAATCATCCTATCAGTGGAGCAGCATCAGTAGGGAATAACCAACTAGTTCGGTTTGTCATCAGTTCTGAGAAATGAAAAACTGGAAAACACACCTATCAAATGGACCTTGAATATAAATCCTTTCTGAGGACCTGCACATTATTCTCAGCCTGACAAGCCCACCTTGGCTGAAGGGTTTATGGAGTGCCTGCTTGCAGCAGAGGCAACGGAGCATAATTACCTGGATTGAGTATTGCTCTAAAATAGCACAATGGAGGATAACATTTATGAATCACAATTAGTATGAACCCTTCCACACAGGTGGATCATGGAGCTGCTGTTCATCAGTGCCACAAAATAAAGGCACAAAATGATCCACAGAGTATTGCAGGCCCTCTCTCCAGTCTGAGAAAAATAAGAATAAATTACCAGAATTTTATTTGAAACCTAGACTCTAAACTAAATCATTAATTGAATGTCAGCATTAACCACATGCTACTATTGATTTTTAAAAAATTGTTTAGGAGAAAAGGGACAGTACCTGTTATTAAACACTTATTTCCCTGATACCAACATAACTTCTCAGATATATGCACGGATATTGATATGTGTATGCATATTTATCTGCACACAAATATGTACATATAAGCACCAATTAGTAATTAAGAAATCGCAATTCAGTCATTATAAATGGAACTAAGAAACCATCCTTGCAATGTTCTTTGAGATCACATGTGAGAAACAAATCAGATATCTTTTTCTAGTTTCCTTCCATAGGAAGCAGAGACAAAAATAGCCTGGGAGGAAATAAATATGTGCCCTTCAGCAATGGCCAGAGGAAAGGCAGTACTGGCAGCAACTCTATCTGTCATTTCCCAGAGGCATGGTGTCTCTCTCAGATAATAAATAATAAGTAACAATATTACTGCAAAGATTGCATATACTTCTTCATCTGTGAGAGTCAAAAGAGCTATCATCTGTCCCTAGCTCCACACAAATGATCTAAAGAAGAGCTTCACCTCCCTGTTTTTGTTCTCCCTAAGTACTAATTTCATATGTAGAGAGGCAATGGATGTCACAAGAAAGAGATAATTTTCAGGAAACTTCAATTAAAAAGATGATGAGAAACTGTATGACAGGGCATAACTGCACTGTAATAAACAGATGCACAAGTAGTCTAATAAACTGATTGCATAGCTTCTGTCAGTTAATCATCCTAAAATATCAGCGTTTAATGAGGAAAGAAAAAGAAACCAGTTGCTGTTCTTAGGTCTTGTGTTCACAACACCTAAGATTACCAGAGAGAATAAGTTAAAAAGGTCCTAAAGAGAGCCAAAGACTACCCTAAAAAATAAATGGTGGGAATCAACAGGGGTTGAATACTCAAGTTGATTTCCTGGGTCTCTTTTATTTAGCAATATAGATGTCTTTGATAGTGAAGGCTATGTCTAACAGCATTCAACAGCAGTATGCAGTACTATGAAAAAGAAGAAGTAAATGTATTTTCCCATTTATGTAAAGTTGGATATTTCCCAAACAAAACAAAAAATTAACTGTATTTCAGTCCGAATTTGATCAGAAAATTAGCATTAGCCATGGACAAATTATATGTAAAAAGAAAGTTAAATTATTTTTAAAGAAATGGGCTCAATTTATTCTTTTTCTTAAACAGGATTAATTTTCATTTGCATGGAGAGAAATAATAAAAAAAACAAAGTAGTATCAATTAAGAAATTTTAATTTTATTTAAAAATACTATGTCTTTCAATTCATTTTTTCTGAAGGTGAGAGAAAGACAGGGCCCTTTCTTTTAACCAAAAGAAAAGCATTACGCTATTTGAACCATCTAACACGATTAACTACACGGAAGTCTTCATTTTCCTGTTTATAGGGACAACGCTCTGAAAAATAAGAATCATGAGTCCCAGTACAACCTGGGATGTTCTAGGACTTCTTCCAGGCATTACTTTTGGGTAGCAGTGTAGCTTTGAGAACCATAAAGTGCTCCCTTCGAAGGCAGCAGTAGGAGTTTTAGCTCTCAGGATTAACAGGCGCTCCTCATTATCTCCATATTGAGCTGCACTAATGAGTCACCGTTCGGGTTAGCCTGAGCCATCTTCCACAGTGACTTGAATTAATACAGCTGGTTTGCCCTGAAACAGAGTGGGAGGACTCCCACAAGCTGTTATTGGGCCTCAGCTGCGGGGGCTGTAATGATTACCTAGAGAAGCAGCAATAAACAGCTGTGAAAAGTAAATTCAAACTGTTCTAGCTAGATATTGTTTGTTTCTGCACTAACTTCATCAGTATCATCCTAAGCACAGATGAGTTCTTAGGATTTCATTCATCCAAAGACCGGGAAGGCTGGCCTGACCTTTCTTAGTTTATAGAACACAATGAGATCACAGTCTATTGCTTCAGGGGAAAAATAGCAAAAGATTAGTTTTATGATGGAGATTTAATAGATTTGACACGGCCATAGGGCACACCTGGTTTCTAACTTTCATCTTCCAGCATGTTTCTTCTTTAATAGTGTGCAACTACAAAAGTAAATTTTCACTTTTAAAGTAAGGGAAGATGTGAAGCTGCAATAGCAACAAGTTGCTAGAAGTCTACGGAGAAGATTTTGGAAAGAAACACGAATTCCTTAATTCATACTCTAGAAAAATCCCAAACCTCAAAGTTTCAAGACTTTATTTGTTAAAAGCACAGAGAAACAATAAACCTCAGCAGGGAGGAAGGAGCAAGTTGTGAAACTTTAACAAGATCTCCAAGGAAGCTTAGACAAAAAGGTAAGAATCGATGTTGCTAAGACTTAAAAAAAAATATTAAAGTTTCATTTTCACGAGCTACATCTGAACTCTGGATAACCTGGCCAAATTCTTCAGTTCTCAACAAAATATCTTTCTTTAATTGGACAGGTTTAAAATGACTAACATTTTTTAGACATTCTATTAATCAGAACTCAGAGAAGCAGAAGTAGAGCAGAACATGTTATAAATTGAAATGACTAAATCCTGTATAGCCCTGTATGTTCTTTTATCATTACTGCAGTAGTTGATGCTTTTTAGATATTTATTGTTACTGCTATGATTATCTATTACTTTATGAAGACTGTAATGCTTTCACATATAAAAGACACGAATCCACCATGCAACTGCCCCATATGTTATGCACACTTGCTGAGTTGAAAGAGTTAATCCAGAAGGTTTAACCATTTCATCATTACACTAAAAGGAATCTTTTGATTGTTTAAAATAAAATTAAAAAGTATGTCTAAGGTCTGAGAACCTTTCCTCCTTCTCACAACCCTCCTCAACCCAAACCTACCAGTACCTGGTAATATGTTAGCATCAGTACAGCTAGCAGGACCATGGTATTTAAATGACGGAAACAAAAGACAAAAATGTCTCTTCCTCGTAGTAGTGTTTTACATGCACTTAAGCTCTTGGAGCTGTTTGCCTACAAATCCAAAGATTAATGCATTTAGAGCCAAACTTACAAAAAAGTAAAAGTCTTGTTGTACTGTTACTGTAGGATGCACTCAATATTTCGTGACTGAAGCTTGGCAAAAAATACCTTTGTGCTTTGCTGGCAAGTCACATCAAAAAATGAAAAATTCAATTTGTACTGAGTGTATCATTAATTTTTAATCAGGGAAAAATATACTTCAAGTTGAAAGTAAGATCTAATTTAAAAAGTTAACTCAAAATTTCAGTTAATAAAAATGAAAAAATTTAAATAAAAAATAATCTTGAAATGAAGATTGAGCACCATTCAAAACAAAAATTTTCAGTTTAGGACCAGCCCCAAAGTCTACGTCAACTTAATGGTATATAATCTATAAAGAAGAGAACTAAGCCAAATCTGTTCTGTCATGTATGCTTAAGCTGAATGATAATTATTTTTAAAAATTTGGTTTTATATTGTTTTATTTTAATTTCTTTTTTAAGATGCTTTTCCTGAAACTCTGTGTACAGAAAATCCTATTTACTCAGACAGGAAGGTTGGTTTAGAAAACTTTTGACTAAATTTCCATCCAAATTCCCATAGGTACAAGGAGGACTTCTGGACGCATTCAAATTTTCTGAAGAGTAGAAGGTAGTTAAATTCTTTCTTGACCTCTCCCATTTTTCTTCTTGCTTTTAGATCTGTATGGAAGTCCCACTGGCTTATAAGGAGTTAAACAGAATTTTAACATACGACAATCCGTACAGTGAGTCCTGATCTGCTCAGGCTGAAGCACAGTGGCTCTGATTTCCAAAGCACCGCTAAGATTTTCAGACAGTAGAAAGGATCTGCCACTCCCCGTGAGGGTGGGTAGCCCCATCCTTGGGATTCAGCCATAGCTAAAGGTTAAAAACACATCTTTTCCCTTCTTAGTCACCTCGGGCTGCTTACAGCACCTGAGGAAATGTAACAGGGGCCCAAAAGAGTAATGCTCACACCCGCAAATGGATTTCCTCATGTAAGACTGGAACATGGGGAGCTCAAGAAACAACACTTGAGAGACTTTTCCTCTTGCATTGGCTTTTTGAGAATTGGCTGAATCAATATCGCTTACTGCACTGTCAAAATGTGTATCCTCATGCACATTAGACATTCTCAGAATACCCGATTTCTTGATTTATATGTCATTTTAAGAACTTGAAATGATGGAATTTAAATGCAGAGAGACACAACAGCAAGAAAATACATTACTGGAGCTGTAACAAGTTTAGTATATTTTTCTTTAAAAATCATCTTACCTCTTTTTAGGTAACCCTCTTATCATTTTTTGAGCCAGGAAAATCATGTTTACCCTTTCAGTATTAGACATCTGCCTTCTAAACAGAGCAAATAATATTTTTTTCTCCATATACTACATCTTAATCAACCCAACATTTTAGACTGTTATTTAGAAAACACTTTGTTCACCTACTCCATAAGGAAAGCAGAGGAATGCACTGTTTTCTTTCCCTGCATGGTCTTGCATTGATGACTGTAAAAGACCTCTATCCTTTCTCATTTCACCTCTCCCTATGCCAATTTTTTTGTGACTCAGAGTAATTCTACATGATGTTTCTAAGCTCAACTGCCCCGTCAATATCCTAAGTGGGTGAAAGATTAATTATTCCCACTGAGATCAACTATGTCAGGATAGCAAAGGCCAATTACAGACAAAAGCTATCATGGAGTGGTCACTTCCAACCTCCTGCCAACGCCAATCCCAAATGCAAAGGAAATCAGCTTCCTGCTGAACTGAAAAAGCTCTAGTTTTAGTACATCCCATGCAGCCAGCATGCTGGTATCACTTTTATTCATTTCCACAGCTGAAAGATATGCTTTGCTGAACTGCATGACTCATCTTGCAAGCAGCAGCAGGCATGTGCGGTGCCCAGAGCAGTGGCACTGCTGGGTGGGAGGGCAACAGACGGCACATCAAACGCGTCGCTGGTACGCGGAGGGAGCAGAGGTTGTTGAGTGGTTGTGACTTCAAAAAAACTCTTTTGCACACTGCTTGTTGACAGCTGTTATTATGACATCTAATCTATAGTCATTATTCGGGGAAGCAGCTCAGCCAGGATCCTGCAGTCATTCTGCTAAACCCACCTAGTGGATTACCTCGAGCTTTAGTTCCCAGAATTCAAGTTCTCTCCTATTTTGGTGCGTGAGAGTAGAGTAAAAATCTTGATCAATGGGTGTCGGCAAAAACGCCTCAAACTGTTGAGAAAGGAAGGAGGAGAAATAAAGCTGGCATAGTATGAGCCAGCAATCCTTATTAGAGCAGTCATTGCTGAAGGCTGGAAAGGCAGTGCATAGGAATCCTGATTAAATGGACTAATTTTGAACAGTGTCAAATTAAGAGTAGTTTAATTTTTGCTATCTCAGGTGTCATACAGTATTATCTCCACACGAGTTAACTTCTCTGCTTCAGTCCTACTGCCATCACTGCTCTGATGACTGCAGGATGTGCCATTTCCAGCCATCAATATGCTCTGAATAGTAACAGTATTTCCTGTTGCCCCTGGCTGGCTCAAGTTCACTTTTTTCCCCCATTCAGAGATGTTCCATTTGATGAAGTTACTGGATTTGGATCGGTCTTATTTATTATGTCTGTCCCTTTTTGAAGAACATCTACATTGGATAATTAAAGATAAATTCAGTAGGCAGGGGAATTACTTGGGACATTGATGATTCTGATTCACAAAATAATACCTGATTAGGCACATGAAATGGAACAGTTCCAGCAGGAAAATCTGGAAAAACTAATCCAGAATAATGAATAACCTGTTCATCATGGCACTCTCTTCTCGTGCTGGAGACCACAATCCTACACATGAAATCTTACTACTGGTTTTGACCAAGAACTCCACTGGGGAGTTGAGAAGGCTTTGCCAGCAAAAGCCTTTTTATAATGGCACAAACCAATAAGGAGTTGATGTTTCAATTAATTGGATTTTCCAGATAAAATAAACGAACAAAACTTTGTCATGAAGCTTCTTCTTATATGCACAAAACAATTCCTGGACCAATTCCATCTGTAACATTAAGACCAGATACAAGTTAATCTACTAGAGTTTACTGAATTGATTTGAGCATTAATTCACAAATTTCTGTAGTAGGTTTGAAAGGTACATAGCTCAGTCACACTGTAACATTACCCAATAACTGTGTCATTTCAAGTATCTATCTTAACAGTAATTGTCACAGTCCTTGATGAGATTGGGAATAATCTATTTTCCTATTCTGGGTCCTGAGAAGAGAGAGAAAATAATCTAAAATTCCTTTTCAAACCTGACCAGTTCTTTTTTACAACATCAAGACCTGGAATGCAAAACCTACTTGATTAAGGATTCTTCAGCAGTGCAAGTTAGGCCATTCACAGAATAACAATTAGCTGAAGAAAACTCAGTTTCTGTACAGATTAACCTTAAGATACCACTACTGAAATGAAGTTTCAAGACGCAAATGCTGTATGGTAATGGCTGATCTCCTCAAAAAAACCCCAATCACAAGATCTTGCACAGCTACAGGCTCTCTCTTTTGTAACTAATGTGGGGTTTGTTCAACATGAAATCTCTGACCTTACAACCTTGACTTTCTCAAAGAGTGCCCAAGTGAGATTTTTAGTATATGTCTAATAGAATGTAAGATGACTGCAGTGTAAATGAACAATAGTCACTTCTTTATGCTTATCATAATGTGCAATAATCTGCCCAAGGATCACATAAGAAGATTTATACTCAACCTCTGTGGAAGAGCTTGTAAACAAGGAATCCATTGAGTCACAAATATTTACAAGTATCAGTGTGATGGGGTCAGGTAAACAAATAAAAAGCAAACAGAATTCTGTCCTTCAGCAACTTGAATGCTGGATTGTAAGAAGCCGGTATGTGTGGTTTAGGGAACAACCATTTGATTAAAACTAATTACTAGAAATAGTGCCTCCATTTTACAATATCGCTGTGGTGAATTTCTATCAACTGTATAATGGAAACTCCAGCCTCATGTCAATTCAGAGAATAATTAGACAAGCTCCCTATTGATAGGCACAGCAGTGACTCAAACACAAGTTAGGAAACAGAATTACTGTTATTCCTCCACAAGAACAAACACCGAGCCTGATGCTATGAGTACTCTCATGTATGCCATCTTAACTTCAAACATTGCAATTTTATTCACTGCATGAGGTTCTACAGAGTCACATCACATAGTAAAATTCAATTTCAAGAAGTGTAAATATTTTAAACTTACGTAAATGACGCTTGATTTTATGTGAAATGAACAAAATGGCAAGAGGCCTGTAAATAAGGTCAGTATTTCTGGGGTATATCTTAGTAGAAACTGGGGAAAACAAACTGGCAACAAAATGACAAATATTTGGATGTGTAATTCAAACCAAACAATGGTTTGATCCAGCAAGCACTTCAGCCAATACAGAATTTGTATATGTGAGTTGCTGAGCTGAATTCATTTAAATGTTTTCGGGCATTAGAAATTACACACATTGAAGTCTGAAGGACAGATGTCACCATTTGCAATGCAATACTGCTATTCTAGAGTAGCTTCTAAAATCCATCACAATTTGTAATACTTAATACTTTATTCAATTAATGAAACAATATGGATAGATTCTACTGGGAGTCAGCTTCTCTTAATACACATATATTTGCATTGGTTCATCTTAGTGGCAAAATGTGTGCAATTATTAATGCCACAAAACATTTAACTGAATTCTAAAGATGGTAATACTGGTCTAGATGCTGAAGTGATGCAGAATAACACAGTTCTGATGTTTCCAACTCCCTGCTGAAAATAATTTAGTATTTCACAAATATGTGAGCTTTCATAAATTACTGACAAATGATACATGAATTACACGGTACTACAAAATGTGTTATTTGAAAGATTATTTTTTCACACAAACCCAGCATAATGACAGCTCCAGTTCAATGTGTTGAACAGAGACAACAGTCTTGTATTGTAGTTTTTCCTACATTACTTCTGTCTCTAGCATGATGTGGTACACATGATATGAAGTCAACACCAAGATACTATCCTTCAACAAAACCAAAACCAAACCAAACCAACAACAAAAAGCAAAGAACCATAATTTTTGCTATGAGCAGCTACACATTTATACAACTAGCATGCATTTATACTGAAATGTGTGAAAAGATCCTGCCCTACACCAGTCATGAACAATACAGTTGTTTCAAAGAAATAACGGAAGTATTAAAAATGTTGAGGTTTGTTTCCATCTATTAATAACACTGAAAAACCATCCAATAAAGTTTTTGACACCTTTGAAAAGTTTTTGAAATTCATAATGAAAAGTAAAATTATGCATTATGGTTGTTATGATTCTGTCAAAATTGTGAGCCATTTACAATAACAAAAATATAGCCCTACTATGAAAGAAAACATAAGCTGAGGCTACTATGCTAATATAAAGCTATGAAAAACATGCTGATTTTTTTTCTTTGCTTTGTTATAATTCTGAGAGTTAATCATTCACAGCAGGAGGTGGTTTAGTGGTGTGATGGTTTTGTTCTGATCAAAACGGTCACAGAAAGAGGTGATGTCTTCCAAGATAAAAAAGCAAATTAATTATACATTCCATTCACTAATGGAAACAGAATAGACAGCTTTTTCAGTGGCTCTTACAGAAAGAGGAATAAGCTATTACTGATTTTTACTTTTTTCCCCAAAATGTGTTTTTTATATGTTTACTGGGGTAATAAATCTTGTAGTGAGCCAGAAATTCAATTATTTCATTCATTTCTCAGAAACCAGAAAATTTGGAATTACTATTTACTTTAAGGATAAACCTTTTTCTCCATGGCCTGACTTCTGTCTCTTTAATTTTCGACCCAGGGCATTCTCAAATTTTTTTTTTTCTTTTTTTTAATAGAGATCATTTTCTCCCTCAGAATCAACCCCTTAAAAAACCCAGTTAGAAATCCTTATTTATCCTTGGACTTCACCATGAATCTCTGCTTATAGATTTCACCTTATTGTTCACAAATCTTACATGTCTCTATAAAACAGAAGCAGTCAGACTGATACGTTAATGACATGGCACTTCAAGTTGTTGAGATTTAAGGTAGTGATGCACAGGAATATAGAAGGACAGGGTGCTTCTCTGGAGTGAAACATGGATGATGCATCTTTGCATGCTTCCTTTATCATTATTGATTTTACAAAGGGAATTTAATACTGCTTGCATTTAGAGACATGGTATCAAGGAGAGCAGAAAGATCAAGTGTATTCCTAAGCAAGTCTCAGGCTTGGGTAGAGAGGGATTTGATCAATTGGGGTTTCAAACACAACAGGCCGAGGGTGTGTTTGGGGAAGAGCTAAAAGCTACATTTAATCCCAGCAGACTCTTAGTCTTAAGAGGTTCTTAGAAAGGTCATGAAAGATCCTGTCCAGAAATAATTTATTTTTTTCGTATTTTCTTTCTATAATATTACATGTACTAATACAATGACTAGGAGTATTATATATACCCAAGACCCACTGCATAAAATGTATACAAGTAATAGAAACAAGAATTCAAAAAACCATAATAATTTAAAAAAATAAATAAAGGATGTTGATGTTCAATTTCAGACTCTCTCACTGACTATTAGTTGGAGGGGAATAACAATTTTTGAGAAAAGAGGGGAATAACCACTTCTTCTACACTACAATTTCAATCCTCTCTGTGATAGCTTCTTTATAATTCTTGCAGGTTTTTATTAGCTTTCTTCTTCTCTGTGAATAGTACTCTATTCCTTCTTTACATTTTAGCAAGTACTCTGGGTTTGCTTGCAAATAACCTCTCCAGAGACCAGTGGGGCATATCATATAAACTAAAAACTTTTCCATCAGTCTACCTCTGTCTCCAGTTGACAAAGGGGCTGCTCTCACATTACTTGATGAGAATTCCCTGCTATTTTCAGTAGAGGAATTATAATGGCAATAATTTTTCCTGGACTTTTCACCTGTCAAGACAACAAGACCTCTTGCTGGACTTGGTGGCTTAGTGCTTCGGAGTACAGTCAGGATATTCTTACAGGTATCTTCTCCCCTCTCTTTCAGTTTTAGCAAGCATACTTCTGTTGGCATAATTTTCTGTCTTGAATCCAATGCCTAGAGGCTGCCATTATGCTGGGTTTGTGTCAATTTTACATTGACCTAGTTATAATGCTAAACTTGAGCCTATTTTTTGTTCAGTAGTTTTTTCTTGGATTTGGTTGGATTGTTTCCCAGTCTTTCAGAGAAACCACAGAGGAAACGGTGCCTACTCTAACTTTATTCAAATAAAGCTGTAGAGAAATTCACAGGAGAGAACTAAAGGAGACCATATTTTTGAAAAATTATTATTTTAGTTGTCCAAAAATAACAAAAACCCCAACTCATCTACTTGCATGAAGTAATTTTTAAAGTCAGTTAGCAATTACAATATGAAACCAAAGCTAAATTTTTAACATCTATCACCAAATAGCTATGAAGTTAATTTAAACTGATATAAAATATAGGATCTAACAAGTGAACAAAATAAAAGCGAGGAGGGAGAGTACCAGTCATCAGGTTTTATGACAGCAAAAGAATGAGAATTACTCACAGTTCCTGCCACCTGCTGAAGTTTCTTCTCCTCTCATTTCTCCTACCCAACCTAACACTGCTCTTCCTCACCCTCATGCTTAGAAATGACCTGATCAAATCAAAACCAAAAAGGCACATAGAGGATTGCTTTGCTTTCCCTGCCTCAGTCAGATCTCCAGCTTTATTTGAAATGTGTCACTTAGGTTCCTAACGTCACTTGCCTTCCTGTATCCTTTTCATATTTTCTTCGTATTTCTCATCTTCAAACCTTCCCAATTGCAGAGCCACACCAGCAACCCTAAATATGTATTCCATCAACATGAAAAACACTGCAGTGGAAAACACATGTAAAATTAAGTGCAAGTAAAACAAGAAGGCAGAAGGAGTTGACCAGAGTTCTCTATCTGTACAACTGCATTCACCAACTCAGTGACTTATTGATGTGATGAACAATATCCCCTGAGTAGAGATTTTCTTCATAGACTTGGGGGCTAGAAACACTCAGTATATTGGGTTTTGTTTCTTGCTAATGGCCGAAATATCTCTTTTTCATCTACCACAACTACATGCTGAATAGTCACACTTTGTTAACAGGCAATGTCAAAACAGATGTGTATAGCAGATTATGAGTTCTAATCAATTTCATTGTGAGACTAGTAGCCTTAGCCTCTCAAAATGTTCTATTTTTGTTTGATTGCAATAAGCTTATCACTAGAAAGGCAGCTAATGATAATATCTCAGAGTTTCACACTACCACAGTTAGTCAAGTGTCAGACTAGCTGACTAGATTGTGTGTAATACTTGTCTTTCTTTCAAAAGCAATGATGCCCAATTCAGCCCTCATCACTGATGCTGTATTTTTTGCTCTGTTTCTCTCACTTCTGCATCTGTTTGATTTATTTAGTCTTCTAGGAAACTAGACAGAACTGGAGTAGTGAATGCTGCTGTTCTTCTCAGCTAACCTTTTACAGTAATGACTATCAGCATTACTACCTAAAAAATGTGGAGTAGGAAGGATTTTTTTATTCTAGAAACTCTCTAGGACACTAGAATTGCAAGACTGAGATTTTTTTCTTTTCTTCACATTTAATTAAAGGGGAAAGGTGGTTTCTATGATGGCATCTTATCACAGAGACTTGGGTCGTGGTATTTGAATCTGAAATGGGTGTAGCTGCTCAGTTGTGTGAGTACAGCTGTGTGAAAAGTGGTTTGATGCTGAGCTCATTCCTGCTATCACAAACTATACGGCATCTTCTCATGTACTGGGGACTTCTGCTCTGTGTCTAACAAGTGTGCTGCCTGCAAAGCTGTTAAGTTTTTTGCAATATATTAGCATGATGAGGGCTGTAAATGCCTACGGAAAATCCCCACCAGCTGCACTGGGCTTAGTCTTTTTATGTTAAGACCCTGCAGCCTTACACAAAGTAGTTTGTGCCTGCAGTCAAGTTATGCTCCTGTATTTCTGGTGGCTCAGGTAGTGCACCCAAAGGGAAAGCAAACCATATCTGGCAAATGCAGATTCACAAGATCTGTTTTGAAAGATTAGCACAATGTTACCTAGATATTTCATTATACAGATCAACCAACGTGTTCAGCTTCTTCTGTCAAGTAGATGTGGAGAGAGAAAGTCATAGCTTAATTTGGAAAAAAAAAAAATTCATAAGACTGGTTTCAAAGCCAAACCAGACCAAACAAAGCAATAAAACTAGGACACTGAGATACCTGGAAAATACTTGGAAGGCTGGAATGCTTTCTGTACAATGTACCAAGAGAGACAGGTCCTTCACAGCAATTAAGAAATCAAACATTTTAGCCTGACATACACTACTGTGTTTTGTTGTTATGGCGTTCCTCCGATGAGAACTCCAAAGGCAGAAATGTAGGAGGTAGGATTCATCTTCCACTTGTGACCTGATTTTAGGAAAAGCAGTTTATTTATACTTACATAAAATCCTATCATACCTACTAGAATCAGAGGCAATCTGTGCTGAGCCTTTGCAGCTCATGTTTCTACACATCGTTTTGAATTCCTCAACTTATTTTCAAAATAAAAAATTAAAGATATTTTGCATAGTGGATTTGGGGATTCGAGAACATTTTAGGAGGGAAATTAAGATCAGGAAACTGACAGTTGCGGGTGAGAATGGACTGTGTGATCATTTCTCTTAGGCAGTGATTTGAAAACAGTTTCTGAAGGCTTTAGCATGCAAGAATGTCAACAGTGTGTTAGCTGACGCACAGTAACTGTTCTCCCAACCTATGGCAAAAGGCAGGTGATTCAGTATCCTTCTGATATCACTGAGAGTAAAGTGCATTCAACCTTGAAGAGCCAACTCAGGTATTAGCAGCGAGACGTTGGTCCGGATTGTTTCTCTGTAACTTTGTAAGATTTGATATGAAATGTTCCAAATAATTACAATGCTGATTTCTCTTCCTTTGTTTGTTCTCTCCCTGGTGTTTCTCCAGACTGTCTGAGCTGACAGCTAAAAATTGCCAGATAAGCACCAAGGTCTAAAGAATGGAATTTTTCTGTCTCATTTTATTTCAAGGTTTGCTACTGGGGCACATACACTGCACATTTTAATACTTTCTTCCCGCAAACACTTTTGCACATGTTTAACCTTTTATGTGAGAATAATCTGCAGTGTCTTACTGGCAATAAGTATCAGGTCCTATATGGATAGGATGATCTAAAAAGATCTTTAAGGTCCCTTCTAACCCAAACGATTCTATCATATGCAGGTCACTTTAACAGCTAATGGTCTCAAATTTCCTCTTATGGAGGAAATGACAAGGAAAATGTGAAGAATTGTCACTACTTTCTTATTTCATTTTTCCCTGCATTTCATCAAACCATAAAAATATTCTGTAGTTGTATTGCATTACCACAGATATCAGCTGAAAATTCAAAGTCTGAAAATTCAAAGTGTAACTAGTAGGGCTTTTTTTTCCCAAATATTTCTCATAAATGGTATTGTAATTAATCGTTTAAATAAAATGTTTGAATTTTTTTATTACTAAATATATGGTTTAATCTACCATACACCAAAATGGTGCAGTTGGTCTGTGAATATTTGCAGGTTTTCACATACATGGAAGACTGCACTTAATCATAATAAATAAATTTCTCAGATGAACACAGCCACAGGGTCAGATTTTCTTTTACCTTAATGCATGGAGAACATGAGAATGTCATGTTCTCCCTACTTTCATATTTCCACCGTACCCACTTCTTGCTGACATTCAACACAATTTCTAAGTTCAGCTTATCTATTTGCATGCTTAAATGCATTGCTCTTCATTTTCTGCTGACACTCAAGAAATACGATGAGACAACGCTTATCTCGAAGGATCTGCACTGCATTCTGTCTCTGATGCACAACATCCCAGAGGAGTATTGGATTGTTTATCTGCTTGCACTCAGGCTTATCTTTCGCATCTCATAATGTAGTACATTAAAACAAGGCTGTTGCCCCATTTGTTTGTTACTGTCTTACCACTGGCAGTGCTCTGGTTGTTGTTGTTGTTGCGCAACTGTTGCACTGTGCTTTCTTAAGCATACACCATCTATAATTACCATGATTAACTATATAAATTCTCCTGGTGCTTAAATACCTACAGAGCACCGGCCCTGACTGTTACAGGCACTGTACAAATGGTGACAATTGAAATATTAGTAAAATCACAGAAACGTTTGGGTTGTAAAAGACCTTTAAGATCATTTAGTCCAGCTGTTAACCTCGGACTGACAAGTCCACCACTAAACCATGTCCCTAAGTCCCACATCCACATGTCTTTTAACACCTCCAGAAATGGTGACTCAACCAGTTCCCTGCCCAGTCTGTTCCAGTGCTTGACAACTCTTTACTTGAAGAAATTTTTCCTAACATCGAGTCTAAACCCTCCGTGGTTCAACATGATGTCAATAGTTGAGAAAATAAAAAATTAAGGGGTAGGTCATTGTCATAACTAGACTTCTTTCAGAAAGAAGCCTGTATTTTAACTGTAACAATTAAATTGCATTACCTTATATACTCTAAAAAATATAATTTTAGATGTATATTATGAATCTTTGAAGTGTATGAAAATTTTTATAACTTTAAAATGCAAATGTATATTTATAAATACCTATACTTGGGCACAGTGTGTTGTTCTGACCCTTACTTGTTGGTAACCAGGCAGACTTCTTAAGTTTCCAAGGCAAAATGATTATTGCATGCCTATACAATCCTTCACATATTTTGAAGGCATTATGCTAATGTCTTTTAGGTAGTGGCTAAAGTACATCCCCTTATCAAAAACAGGCAACATGCATTTCTAGCAGTCCAGAAAAACTGTTTCCTGAAGTCCTATTTTGTGGAAATTTTGTCCTTCAGAACTATCATCTAGGATATGAGTGCCTTCTTACAGGCTTTACTGAACAAAGAGTAATATAAGCATGAACTCTAATTCTTTCCCAATTAAGAACTTTTATGAAAAAATAAGCCTCAAAAACATTTCTTTGCCTTTTTCATCATCAGTAATACCATACAAGCTCCAGGGAGATAATTTAGACAGCTTTCTATAGAAGGACATATTTTCCTACAATCTCCTAACTCTTTATGACAACAACAGGATCAGTGTACCTGGCATTTCATTAAGGTGGCTATACTGGATTAGACCACTTCTGAAGAGTGAGTAACTGATCCCTTTGTTTGCACATCATATTTAAATCCCAAAGTGTGATTAGGAGAAGACAAGGCTGCAGTGCACCCAGGTAGTGCACTGGGTGGGTTATCTAGGAGATCAATGAGATGTGTGAAACTCTGCAGAGTACAGGTGCTGCCCATGCCAGAAAGCTGAAAGCTGCAGTGAATTGTTCAGGGTTACAGAGTAACGGGATTTCATATCCTTCCTTTCTCATCAAGTCCAAGATTTTTGATCTGTGTGACTTAACATGAAGTAAGTGAAAGAAGCCATGGTTTAACTCTGAACGACAAGTCAGAATTTTCTTTGGTGATGGGAACTATTTTGTTTCTGTATGATGGCCACTCATACTACATGCTAACTGGTAGGTTCAGGTGCGTGCAGCTAACACAGCACAAGGTGTGCATTGCACTATTTGGAGATTAGGACTGGGAACACCACTCACAGGGCAAGTGAACAGTGACAGCACTAATGTGGAGGATTGTTCTCCTCTGAGTAGATAAATAAAGTAACAAGCTCACCAAGGAAACGGCATTTTACTACAGAGTAATTCCATAAGCAAAACTATAGCAGGATAGGTGTGCTCTAGAGCCATTGAGGGCCCACGAGGCAGGGAACTTGCAGCAAGGCCAAGGGGGATTGCCTTGCCCAAAGAATGGATGTTTCCTCTCAGCAGAACAAATGTATGTTCTCAATAAACAGAGAAACTGTTTCTCGGAGTCAAAATTCAGCAGTTGTCATGATATACGACTACAAATACCAGAAATGTTAGATTCAAGTCACAGCTCAATCCCTTCTCTAAACTGAGAAGAAATTAATTACAGCCCTACACAAGAGCCAAAAAGAAATCTTTACAAATGTCCCCTTACGTGAGGTACAGACATGTTTCCCTAGTCAGCCACAGCATTCCATGGTTCCAATACCAGAAAGCATGCAATTTTTTTGCAGCCCTCTGTTACACACATACTATCTACAGGAAAAGGATTAACATCAAGGGGTAAAAATGGTTTGTTGTGATGTTTTTTTTAACTCCCGCTAAAATGACTATTATTTCATCCATATTGTGCATGTTTTTACGCTTCTAGAACTGGAAGCCTCATGGAAATCCAACTTTGACTTATGATTGTGCTTGCAGTTGCAGAACTCTGCTCCTGTCCTTACTACTTCTCAGTTTGAAGGCAACAGCAAAGCACACTGGCAAATTTTTCAGTGACATGGAGAACCACTGCAAGGGCATGGCTTCTGCCTTACTGGCTCCTTTTTGCAGTAGTGCTACTCTTCCCCAGCTGGAGGCATTTGTGTGGAAGGAGGCATAGTCTGGTACTTGTTAATTCTCTAAATGGTAGGTTATGACTAGTTTATGCTTTAAGATTACTAGGAAAACTTATCAGAGAGCAAATGACAGATTGCTGGCTTGTTAACATTCCCATTGTGGAGTCTCCTGTCTGGCAGTGATTCCCTTACACTTGTTTTAACAAGCTGTATAAAAATCTCCCCTATGCAAATTGCCCTAGCAGTAGACAGCAGTAAATTGTGACTGGAGTGACCCACATGAAATCCAACTCCTCAAAAGCTGTTCTCTATACAAGAGCACTCATCTGCTCTACTCTGTAAAGGCTATCACTTCCATCTTTCTACCAGTGGATTGTGGCACTCATGAGAGGCGAAGCAAAGTAGAGGTCAGTGATTTGACTCCTTATGCAAGTTAATTGTCTTAATCCATTCCTGGCAGTGTCATTTTCTAAAGCCTGTTTTTCCCATCCAGGGATAAATTGTAGTTATGTCATGGAAGTGAATTAATTCTCTCAAATTTGCTAGATCTCTTGGCAGCTAACAGCTAAGCAAACAAGGGATGTCTTTCAAAAGCTCATCTTTAGTATTTTTATGTTATTCTGCCCAAAATAAAGTGCAAACAAAAATAACTTGGTATCAGAATGAAACATTTAATCTCAAACTTCAGTCTTTTTGAGGGTGTCACTTTTTTTTTTTTTCTCTCTAATTTAATAAGACCACTTAGAACTTTTGAAATTGACCTTTCAGAATTCTATATTTAAAAATCTGGAAACAGGAACATTAGTATACATTTCTGTTCATACCTTGCTTGAGTCAAAGTAAAGACTGAACCCCGGATCTCTACATGGAGTGAGAACACCTTGCCATTGGAGCTTTTGGCCACGCCCCTTCTCATTCGAGTAATTGTCCCGTGAGTGATACGATCCTGTCACTGAGACAGTCTTGATTTCAAAGCATCAACATTTTTGAAAAAGAAACAAACAAACCATGATGAAATGCTCTCTTTTGGGGTGGCAGAGTATCAGGGGTATTGGGGCCTGTATTTGTCCCCTTTCTGACAAATGTCAAGCAAAGCATGCAGCAGAAGGGCCGCAAGGGACATGAACAACCCTTGCAAAGAGGAAGAAAATCCTGTTTGAAGTTCATAACTTGGAATAAAGTTACTACTTCTTTCAGCATCACAGTGTTGTGTGAGCAGAGTGCACTCCAAAGACTTACCAAAGTTAAAGTCTTTCTCCTCTCTCAAAGCCTGTCCTTTTAACAACAGGTATTTTGAGTTGCAGTAAATTTTTACATATATATATATATATATAGTCTTTTTTCCATTCCTTCTCTCTTCATTGGAAGCACATATGATTTAGCGAAAAGGCTGGTCCAAGAAGGGGTAACACATTACAGGACACTGTCAAATAGTTTAGTAAAAATGATGATACTGGTACTGATAGGACATTTTCAGAGTGGGAAGTGTACTCAGACCAGATGTGAGGAAAGCACTGAAGCAAATCTTTCAGTAAGTACATCTGCTTTTTAATTCTTACAGCCTTGACAACTTCTGGGTGAACACCAGAGAGAGCTCTTTAACATAGGGGCATTTGCTGAAAAGCAAACATACAGCATAGGGAGGAAAAAAGTCACAAAACTATTTCCCTTTAAAAAATATTTGTTTTTCTCTAAAAATATACGCCTTTTAATTTGAGAAATGGTGAAATTAAGGAGATGTAGATAGTTTTGTTTTCTCCTGCTGGTTTTCTGTGGCTTCATGACAAATTACTACTACATATTTGCATAAAATATAATGAAGCTCATTCAGCAGACAAATAACATTAAGGAGGGGTGTTTCATAAAATGATAATAGACAAAATGTATTTATTAGAAAGCTGTTTTCACTTTCTTTGAGCCTACCTTCTTGCATATACATCTGTACACTGAGGCATACCTTGTTATCCATCTATTAAAATTATAACTGGTATGATTGCCTCAACACTGGGGAGATAATGACTTAATTAGACTGTTGGCAATAACAGAGTCATCTTTTTAAATCACGCCAATTAGCATTAGAGCTTCTTCCCTCAGGTGTCCCAGGGATCCCTTTTGACTGCCTTTATTTCTTGAGATAAACAAAATCATTGTTTTTACCTATATCTCTGATAATTACTTCTTTCCTTTATTTTTTTTTTTTTATTATTATCCTCGTCATAATGAGTTGGAGTTGTTGATTGCAGCGTGTGCTGGTTTTGGCTGGGACAGGGCTGATTTTCTTCACAGTTGCTTGTATGGGTCTGTGTTTTGGATTTCTGTCAAAAACTGTCAGTAACAAGGGGATGCTTTAGTTATTACTGACCAGTGTCTGCACACAGCCAATGCCTTTTCTCTCCTCATCCCACCCGTGAGGAGGCTGAGGGGGCATAAGGATTTGGGAGGGGACACAGCCAGGACAGGTGACCCCAAAAGACCAAAGGGATATCCCACAACATATGACATCATGTTCAGCATATAAAGCTGTTGTCAAAAGGAATGGGGGATGTTTGGAGTGATGGAGTTTGTCTTCCCAAGCCACCATGAGCTGTGACAGAACTCTGCTTTCCTGGACATGGCTAATCACCTGCCTGTCGATGGGACGTAGTGAAAGAATTCCTTGTTTTCTTTACTTGTGCACAGCTTTTGCTTTACCTACTAAACTGTCTTTATCCCACCCCATGAGTTTTCTCACTTTGACCCATCTGACTATCTCACCTGTCCCACTGGTGGGGGAATGAGCCAGCAGCTCTCAGGGGCTTAGCTGGAGGCTGGGGTTAAGCCACAACACACTGCCACCTGCAAACAGTCTTGGAAAAGAGACTCTTATCCCAGCAGTAAACCAGAATACCAAGTTCCTAAGCCTGTAAAGTACTGCTACCCTTCCTCCTGACCTCAATTTAGAACAGCATACTGCCATGCTATTTAATAAAGTGTTCTGGAGTGTGTTAAAACACTGTGCTGTACCTTCTTCTTTGATATTAAAAGCTGACAGTAAAAATTATTAATAGTAAAGTTTCTGAGACATAAATTTGATGTATAGTTTGGCTTGATCACTGACCATCTATCCACATATTGCAGGCAGTTCTTTGTGTAACAGGCTTTTTTGCGATAGGAGGCAGAGATTGTTTTCTAAACAACTGGTGCTTCGTTCACCCAGCACGGCAAACCAAAGCACCTCAGAAACAGCATATTTGCCATACTACTACTAACACATCAGTGTGCACATTTTTAACAAAGATAAGGGAGAATTAGAAGATTGATTGATGATTCAGTCAACTGTGGGTTATTAAAGATGGAAAGCAATGTACTGAGACCAGTGTTTTGCAAACTGTGTAACAGCAGTAAATATTAATAGACATAGACATTGAAAATATATGAAGAATGGATTTCAGGTAAGGATAGGAAAGGACACCATGTCACCCCTACTCCTGCAACCACCTGAGATTAGAATGGATGGATGACTTGCTGATGTTAATTTTGCCAGCTAATATGGATATTTAATCAATATAATGTACTTGTTCCATGTCAACAAATTATTCCCTATTTTTTATGTATTCAAAAAAACCCCACTAAGAAAAAGGATAATTTTAAATTTACAGGATCATGATGAGAACTTGGAAGGGATGGGATCTGATCCCCTGTTCTATATGCCAAAGTTTACTTAGACATATGGTAAACTTACAAAGAAACAGAAACATTAGGTAGTACAGTTGCTGCTATAGGCTATTTAAGCTTCTGCCTTTCTAACTCAAGTGGGATATCCAGCAACAAGAAAGATCCCACTGAAGATAAATCCTGAGAAGGAGAAGTTTCCCATTCTATAAAAAAGAAAAAACACAACTCCCCACCCCACCGGTTCTCCTTCTCCATTGTGCTGAAACCTATTTCCTTTGAAAGTCTCTAGATTGCCAGATCCATGCAATTATGGAAATCTCATGAAGAGCAGGATGCCCAGCTATAAGGTTGGTGCTCTAAAAAATAGAACAAAATTAATACATGCATTAATTTTCAAAAGATAAATCGTAAAGTTTTTCAGAAGAATGTCATAAAGTCAGAGGTATGACCAGGATATAAATGCAAGCTCCCAGCAGCCAAGAAATAAGAGATTTGAGTTTACATCATCCACCATCTCAGTAAATGTTGGATTTTGGTTATTTCTCATATTCTCTTCCTCTAATAATGTCCTCTCACAGAAACACATACACAATGTCACTGCTAAACCTTTCATATCGGCTTTATTTGATACAGCAAAAACTCCAACACTATCGTGTATGAAGCCTCACCTCACCTAGTGTGCAGTCTGATCTCCAGTTAAATCCCATTAGAGAACAGAAATGCACCCACCAAGCCCAACTGGTTGCAAAGAACAGCTTGCTTGTTCCATATGCTGGTTTTTTACAGGAACTCAGTGGTGTCTTGTTCAATCAAAACCATACTAGTGAAAAAGACCAAAAGAAACCAAATGAATTTTTTTTTATCTACCTACATGATACTAATATTCTCTACCTCACTTTCACTAAGTCTTTTTTTAAGATAAAAAACGACAATGGGAAGTGCTGAAAGCTGCTCTACAGATTTTAAGCCTGGTTATTTTAAGCCCCTGAAGCTAATTGAAATTTATTGATCTGTATTGTAAGTGCTGGCTGCTACAGAAAAAAAGTAAGAGAGATTCATGCACCACCACAGAATCCCTATGTCTGGCTTGCACAGCCTTCACATCAGATCCATGAAGCGACTTTTCCAAGTCATCCCTATCCTAATAAAATCCTCTAATCCCCAAGTCTGAGGTGGGGACCAAATACCTTGCATGAAGGGACTGTGAAGACCAGTGGTTTCTGTTGCCTGTTGTTCCTTCTGCTCTCTGAAAACCTACCAAACAACCAGGAGTTAGGGGGCTGCTCAGGCTGCATATTCCAAATCCAGAGGGCTTCCCACAAAACTCACTATGCCCCCTCCCCATGTACAGGGGAAGGCAAAAGAGATCAACTGGGGAAGGCAGAAGAACACTGTCGCCAGAGACGTACATCAAAAATGAGGAAGACTAGTGGTGACAGGAGAAAACCTTGACTGGGCGGGTGCACCTGTGTCAGAAGAAACATTAAAGAGAATCTGAGCTGAAGATCAATTTTTTCCTGAATTGTATTCACCTCCTGTTATCTTGCTCTTCATTGAGGAAAAAATAATTTTTAAATCGTTAAGTCTTGCTGTGAAGCCAACCTCTTCAAGGTCAATACCCCAACACAGGTTTCTTGCTAGCCGCCGCCAGGGTTTTAAGTTAATTGGACCTGACCCTGAAAGTCTGTTAAGTGTTAAGCATGCACGTGTTCTCTGCAGACTAATATCCATATTGTCCTTATGTACTCATAGAATATCTAATGTGCAGGAGAGGGTACCCAAGCTGGGCACTCAGTATATTGCCTGAGCATGGCAAGGACCTTCTGTCACAGAGCACACTCTGACTGGGGGAGCTACAGTACTCAAATATCTCCCTTCAGGAAAAAGAAGCTTCCAGCGGGCCATAGCTGTATGGCCATGATCTGGACTGTGCTTATCCACTGTCTTTACAATCCTGTCAGTATTACTGATATCAATTATACATATGACATGCTAAAAATTAGAGTATTTCAGTTATTTTTCTGTATGCAGGGTTGTCCCACAACAGTTCCACTTAAGTAACCAGACAACAGACAGGAGGTCAGATTTCAGATAGTTACTGTGGTCCATTCACAAGATGACAAATACTAAGATCTATGCTTTTCACATCACTATTAAGCTGTATGCTTTCAACATGAGTGGAAATCACAATGTGAATGCAAGTTATCAATATTTCATGTAAGTAAAATCAAAGGAGGCAACTGTGTTGCATTCTATTATTCTCTTTTAGCTCTTCTAAATATATTGTCTTTGGTATAAACAAAATCAGATAATGGTCTCTGCTTTTACTTGGACATCTGAGGATGGATGATAAAGTTCAGATATATCAGAGTCAGCCTATTTTTCCCCTAATATCTTCTTAAATGCTGCGCTTTACAGTCCTTCGCTGAAGAACAAACAGATCCTGATATTACTTAGAGGCAGTCACCACTTAATGAGTTCGAACTCCGCATAAAGTTTTACAAGGAACATGCTACAGCAACTGGCAACCATGCTTGTCCTGGTACAACATTTTTGTTCCTTTATTTTACTTTCTGGAATAAGCTACTGTACTGGCAGTCTCTTTGTACTGCTTTCTGTAGCAACCTGCACTTGCGGAATTTTCTCACTAGATTGACAGGCTGCAGTTTTTGCACTGTGAACTGCACATTCAAATGGGGGCACTAGGTCTTTGTCTTCCTGTCTGTGAAAAGACCTTGAAAAAGAGCCTGGATCTAGTTATTCACCCTCAGACGGCCGACTTTTAAGATAGCTTGCCTATGCAGGCAGGAGGTGAAATAATCTTTAAAATATAAAAGGCAGCACCCTCATCTGCTGAAACTACACACAGTGTCATGATAGTTTTTTCTCAGTTCCCTATTGACACAGTGCAAGTCAGGCTGAGAAACAGAGAGCACAACCTTGACTCCAGGGGCTCCTTGGATTTCCCTTATTATGGATTAGCTCTGCCTTAAGCTTGAAGAGTTCAGAAAATAATCAAGAATTAATGCAAAAAAGCTCCATGAATTAAAGGAAGAAAAAGTATTAGGCGTGTTTTGCAATATTTTAATGTGTGCATCCACCCACAGAGGCCATCATGGACTTCATTAAATAAATAAGCTTATGTACACTGTGTGCCAATTAATGCATTAATCTGCAGAAAGGATATGGTATTTAGGCTGCAGTCTCTAGGCTTCTATGGTTTGGATGATGCAAGCTAATGATAAATTTATACACAATGTAAACTCATCTACACTCATTATAAAATGTTATGCATAACTTCTTGAAACTTCACAGACAAAATATATTTTACAATGATAATGGAAGCAATCCATGAATTATAATTTGATTTTCATTTTCTAATCTTTTTTAAATCAACTTGAAAATATGCACTACAGGTACCCAGAATAGTTTCTGAGTCATCCTCTAGTTTGAGCTTTCATAACAATTATCTGTTTTTATTAGGAAACATTTTAGTTATAATTAAATCACATGCTTATTTAATGCAGGAAAGGTTCTACAATAAGGCAAAGAAGTTCTAGTGTTATGGTATTATATAACAATAAGTAGAATGCAATCTCTATTAATCCTATTTTAAATATTCCATTCCCACGCACAATATTATGCTAATAAGGCATGTATGTAATTGTCATAGGCATGCAACTCCTAGTAGTAAAACAGCACAAAAATATTGATACGTAGGAAAATTCAGGAGGACTCCAGTCCAATCTCCTACTCAAAGTAAAGTCAGCCATGAGGTCAGGTAAGGTTCTTGGCTCTGGGCTTTATCCAGTTTGGTTTTGAAAATTTCCACAGCTAGAGATGCCAACAAGATTTATGTAATTTTGTTTAAGTTAGATCAAAGAAGAATTACGGAAATAGGCTTAATGTTTTTGGCAATTCAAAGCATCTTGATATACATTTGAATTTGCAGGAGATGATTGGAAAAGCAGAAAACAAACATTCTCACATCTGAAATGTGCCACAGTAGTATCTCTTTATGATAGGAGTGAACAGGAGCCTTTGCTCAAATCTTGCCCTGTAAGTTATTACACCTCAAAATATTATGCCCTTTGGAGACAATCATCAGCCCCCTCTGCACCTGAACTTCTTCCATCAATACTGCAGAATTAAGTTATCTCATTATTATGCAGGGGTGTTGGGACTTGTACTTCATTAGCATCTTCAAGGCATTTTGTCACCTTCAGGAGAAAAGCACTGGTACTGGCAACAGCAGCAGCACCATCTCAATATACAAACGAGGTTACTGTAAGAGAGGATTAATGGCACAGTTTTACTTTTGCAAACGATAGTAAATATACCTTAATGAGAGCTGGCAGACAGACCCTGCATTCCAGGTAAGAATGGCCCCAAAAGATGGTAGAGAAGACAAAATATTAAAGAGCAGAAATAATTTTAGAAGTTAGAAGGGAAGTTGAAACTGGAAACACTGACCCCACTTCCAGCCTAGTGCAAGAAAGACAAGGAGTGGCATCTGCAGAGCATCTGTTCCAGTGAGGAATTTCTGTCACTCCTAACACAGATCTGCCCATATTCAGTCAAAATTACAGGGTTCTGAAAAATTAATTTTTTTGCACATTTAGTAGATGCTTAGATCCTTGACTCCTAAATTCTCAGGTGATTTAATCTATATGGGCACAGCACAATGCAGAGTTCCTCAGGAATTCTTCAACTTCAACCTCCAGCTGAAGTTCGGGATTGGTGTGGGTAGGTGGGGGTGATTTTGGAGGTCTCCTCTGCGTAATGCTCTCCAACAGGCAGTAGCAAGTTGGTTAAGGCTGGTCTCTTTAAATGGTACAATAATCATTAAATGTGCAAGCACACTGTATTTCACACACTCCTTGCACTAAAAAGGATAAGCTATGAGAGTGAAAGGGTCCCATGGAGAAATGCCATGATGTATTATGATCTGCACTGCAGACATCCATTGCTCTTTATTCTGAGGGCTCAGGAACTAAAAGGCAATCCTCCTATCTGCATACAGTGCTACCAAGTCAGGCTTCCAGAGACATCACTTCATGGCCCCATATGCTTTACATTTCTGGTAATACAAGACTCAGTTTCAAGAAGAATTTACTCCAGACCTGGGAAGTATGAAATTAAATTCTCATAGAACACGCAGGGAAGAGGATCCAGGTCTGCCACTTTCCATCACACATCCTAACTGCTAGATTTTCGGACTTAATGATCTTAAGGGTTTTTTCCAACCTAAACGCTCCTACGATTCTATGAGAAAAGACATCAGACGCCTCCTCTGACATAAAGGCTTTTTCAAAGAAAAGAGTGAGGCAGTCATTTTGAAAGGATAGATTATGATATCAAATGATTTCAAGCCTGTGATCTTTGGAAGATGTCTGTAGTCAGTTTGCATGCACCTCAAAGAAAATGTGATGCAATGTGTTGTTTTAATGCCACCTTGGTTAAGAGTTAATAATTATCATCTAACTATGATTTTATAAAAAACTTGGGACAAAAAAAAAATTGCATTTCACAAAACTGAGGAAAGTTAAATTAGATTCTCAGTCTGCCTGCACTTGAACAAGAAAACACGAATTTCCAAGACAGAGCTAAATCAAACATTATACATAAAGGGACAAAATATTACCTTTCAATTAATTTCAGTCTCATGTTGAAGTTTTCTTTTGGTTAAGGAAGATATTTTTCTCTGGATAGGCAGTAGACCTATTCACAAGGACTAAGAAAGAAAATGAAAATCCCTGATACTCTGTAACACTGTTTGATACTAATATTTTTGCTTTACCATGACATGCAAACCTTGTGGGTTGGGTGGGATTTGCAATATGTGAATGTGGTGCCTCCACTGATAACCAATTATCTTGATTCTTTCCTCTACTTTTCCAAAACCACAGTCACGGACAGGTAATAACACTGGAATATCCTGAGTGGGAAGGGACCATTAAGGATCATTGAAGTTCAACTCCAGACTTTGGCCTCTTTAAAAGCTACTTATGAGGGATCATTTTTTCATAGGAAAGTGAGCCTGTATGTCAGCTGTATTTTTCTGTCCGTTATTTAACCCCAAGTACAGCATGAGAAGGAAGCACACAATAAAGGGCATATAATGAGAAAAAATATACTCAAGGCTTTCCATTGCCTCATTTTAGGAACCAAATTGAGGAAACTGTGAGCAAGAATTGAGAAGAGGATGTAAGGAGTAAGAGAAGGGAGATGAGGAAAGCCAGAAGTATCTTTACAGACAAAGGTGTCGCTACAGAAAGCACTTCCTACAAAGTGCTATCTTCACGTTTCCCTGTTTCAGCCAAAACCACATTTATTTTTCCCAGACTTGAAACCATGTGCCAAAATCAATGCATTCTACAACAGCAGGGAGTAAGAAACATATAGGAACACTTCAAAGACGGAAAAAAAAGCATTAACAAACCAGGAATTTCAAGTGTATTTCCTCTACAGAAATTAGAAAAATAAGAGAAGTGAAATAGAAATGTTCAGGTTGGAAACACTTTGTTAAAATGTTGTTTCAATTTTAACTCACTTACCCTTCTTGAAAAATTCCAGCCTAAATCACTCAGAATTTCAAAATAAAGAGTCATTTTATTTTATACCTGACAAGGCTTTCTAGTGAAAACTGGCCCCACTGTGTAGTAAACATGCAAATATTCTAAAGTTGTACTTGAGATATGGCGATTGGCATTAAACTGCTGATAAGTTAACATCATGTATAACTAAATGCAGTTGTTTCCATCATACAGCTGATTGCTATTCCCCCCATTGCAAACAGGAAATGACTTCATGGAATCAATCCGTGACTGCTGACAACTTAATGGAGACGACTATAATGTAATTCTGTCTCTACACAGCACAACTGTTCCCTGAAGTATATTTTCTATTGATATTTTGTAAAAATGCCTTCCATCCAGTATATTTCTGGATCTGCAAAGCGTGCTTTTTCACCTGACAGCTCCATGATGAAGTTGTATGGTGTCTGACATAGCATTTCTTAATGTTTACGAGGCGACACGCGCAAACAGCAAAATGAAACCTAATCTTTTAATGAATGTCTCTTGCTAGCACGGCACTATCTCCAACAGTAGCACTCGCTGTTTTCATTTCTTGTAGCTTCATTTATTACAGGTTCTTCATTATCTCAATACTTCATATGTAATCTGCTTAGAAACGAATACATATTTGACCAAAGGATATAAAAATGAAGCAACCAATAAAAAGTCTGACTCTAGAGAATATTACATTACCTGTGCAAAAATACTAGGTAAAACCAGTAGCTGAATAGGGAGTCTCATTTAGTGGTTTTACATATATACACATACATATACATATACATATACATATACATATACATATGAACCAAAATACAGCCATGTAGGAAAGAGAAAACTGCTTCAACACTGTACTTTCAAAAGAAGCAAGCACAGAAGCTCGTGAAAATGTCTCCTGAAAATCTATCCACCCAATCATCTGCTTGGATTCACTCAGAAAAAGTCGCCTCTGTCCATGACTAGTACTTTCATGAACTATAAACAGCACAGGAAAAAGGTCAGGGAGCAAGTTTCCAAGATATGCAGGATAAATTTCAAATCATCACAGAACACTTACAAGAGACATCAGTTTCTGCTTTGCTAGAAATAAGAATAATAATAAAAAGATTCCTTTTATTTTACTCTAAGATCAAAGCAAATGTTCTGTGAAAAAGGACTTCAGTACAGTGTTATTTTAAAGGACTTTTGCCTTTTCAATCTTTATTTTACAGGCCGTTTAATATTTTTTTAAATGAAAACTGACCCTAGGAAAAAAAACTCAAAACCAACATGTCCTAAACTAAATTAAGATGGATGTAACATAGCAGAAAACCCTGTTCCTGTTCTTTCAAGTTGCCATGGAAATAATACATAAAGCACATATTAATCCCATGGGCAATTGATGAAGAACATCTTTTGAGCACTTCTAAAAGCATTTAAAGAGACTGAAAACACAAACTTTTTTGAAAATGAGCTATAAGTGAAACAAAGAGTGATGAGATGATAATTACTTAATTGATTGAAGGGGTTATCTATCTGTCAAGAATTCCTGCCAGCCATCACAATTGTTGTGTAGAACCAAATGGTACAGTACCAAATTTAGAAGAAGGAGGTAATCACTTCTTTACCCTCTGAACTTCTCCCTAGCAGCTCTGATTCAATAAAACACTTAAGGCATTTTTAACATTAAGATCCAAACACTTTCAAAGGAAAGCTTCCAATTCAGAATACATTTTGCCTCTATCCTACGTGTAATTCCATAGAGTCATTCTTAATTTTATCCCTGACTTAAGTGTTTTGTAGAACTGTAGCTATGGTGGATAAAACAAAGAAGCTGATCTGGATAGTACAATCAGGTTTCATGCCAGGCAGATGAGAGCGTTTCAGTACTTATGTATTTATACATACGTATTTATATTTTACTTAAGAGGCAATATATATCCAGGTGGTGATGAAAGACAACACGTGAACCATTATCCGACAGCACTTGGCCATCTGTGCAAAGCTATGGTTTTCTTTAGTTAATTTTATGCTCGTTACTTGTAGTGATAGATGACAAGAATTAAGTTTTGTGAAATTCTGTTATGTATGGATAAAATTAAAGAACAATAAGCAATAAATGGGTTAGCTATGGCCTAAATGACAACCATATGGATAATAAGATTTAGCATATGATAAAGAAAATTTTCAGTGGGGTGAAATGTAGTCTGATGTCTATTAACAAGGTATATTTTTTTCACTCTCTAATTTCCAAAACAAGATAAGGAAGCCTAAATGAGATTCATTCACAGTGTGGGCTGGTCTCCAACTGCTAAGCTCTGTGGGGCATACACGGAGCTAAAGTGTCTTCTAATTACTTTTGTTCTATTCTAGTTTTGTTTGTTTGGGTTTTTTTGCTATAACTTCCTACCTATGGTTGTAAGTAACTTAATGAAGTTTTAGTAAATGATATAGCAAGCATATTTCCTGGCTTGAAAGCATGATATGTATTTTTGATTTCTGAACTGTTTGCCTGAAATGGGACCAATAATTCAAGGAACCATGAAGTTTTGCCACGTTAACTGATACTGATCTGATTATAAATTAGCTTTAACTGTTTTATTACTGAAGAATTTCTGTGAGCTGGAAAGTACCAGGTTTTCATAATTTTTTTAAAATATGCAGCATGTTAGGAAAAATACGTGTATTAAGAATCAAGTTTTTTCCATTCAATGAAATGTATATGAGACCTCAGAACTCAAACAGGTGGAGTTAGACCATGACAATGGTAAAAGGAAAGCACGTAAAGGAGAAGCATGCTCTCGTGCCTAACTGGTTAATTCTATGGCTAACAGATATCATCTTCATCTAATTCTAGTCATTAAGGACTAGAACTTTATTTTATTACAAAGTATGGCAGACAACTCATTTACAATACAATTCATTTATTAATTTGTTTTATTGTTACATAGTATTTACTATTATTTGCTGCTTATTACATTTGTAAATGTCTTGAGTAGTATGAACAAAGTTAAGTATGCAAAGGCTAACTAAGAAATATGATTAAAGGTATATTCAAGGAAGTTCCCTAGTCAAAGAGGGACGATAAATGTGCATTTTTCCTCTTGAAGACCAATGCCAAAAGAACCCGGAGCTGAGGAAAACTTTGATTTGAACTTATTTAAAAGGTATGGTCTAGTAATGTTAAATTCTGATTGAATTATAGAATAAATATGAACTAGAAGAAATTTCTTAAAAGCCATGAGTAAGGTAGCAAAAGAGTTTTATATCCTGAACAATTTCAGTAAGAATGTGCAGTTTCAGAAAACTCTGTATTCCAATTCCCTCAAAGTTTCCAGAAGTGTGAAAGCAACAAACGAAGACCTTCACAGTGAGTTCAGCGAGGCACACAGAAATTCATGCTATTTTATCTTCCTCTTTTAAATTGTGTTTTAAAGTCAGAAGTTAAATACTATAGTATTTGTTGTATAGTCAAGTTGTTTTCACTCACTTTAGCACACAAGGCCATCTGTTTCCAAATAAAGCCATGTTGCAGCCACACTTCTCAGCTTTCTGAATCTCAAAATGAGCTTAGGAATCCTTGGAACTGATCTTGCTTTCCCCTAAATTCCAAGAACTGGTTTGAGGCCTTGCCATAGCAAATCCCTTGATGGTGGATGCCTTTTAGGAAGAGCCAGTCAGAGGGTGGTACACAGTGAACCTTTTTGTCAGAGCACCACTTGTGCATTGGCTAAGGTGAGGAAAGCTATTTAATGCCCACTCCCTTTTTTTTAGGGAATTTTTATTAGGAAGATAAGCAATATGAGGATCTACCATCAATACCTTCCAGAGAAAACTGGAATTTAATTTCCTCTTGCTTGGAAGAAACGCTGTTTTCCAGTTGTGAAGATATAACATTTGTTGTCTTTCTAGTCAGACTGTGTTTGCCATATGGTGTAAATAGGATTAAGGAAACTGGAAAGATCACCTTGCTATTCTGATGTTATGATTAATGTTATTGGACCCATGGGGAAAAACACTTTCATGAATAATATTAAGTAGTTTAAAGATGATTATCTGTCTGATTACAAAAGGGAATAAAACACTGCAGAGTAATTTAACTGCAAAGATAATGGTAAATAAAAATTGTATGAACGATTTTTTTTAATCAGAAAAATAAACAGGTGTGTTTTCTTGAATCCGAGCTGTCTTAGCAAACAAGAGCTAATTTTTATCCTCTACTTCCAGTCACATAAAGACCATCTGTTCATTCTTTTAAATTCCAATTAGTGCTATTGACTGATCTTCTACAAATGCTGCTTCTAAGCTTTGCCTGCATGAGTGTTCTCCTTTGATAGAAAAAACCTGGAGGAAATATGGCTGCCTCCTTGAAGAAGCTAACTGCTCTTCCCACTCAGGTGTCCTTTCCAGCATCCCAAAGCATACAATATTAAGATATTGTTCTGAAACTTGTGTACTCCTTCTGCAAATATATTGTAGCTCTTCTTAAACATTCTTAAAAGGTGCATCAGTAAAATGGATGGTTTGTTCAGTGCACAGCTAAGCACATAGATAAATAATTCACAAAATTAAAGAGCTGTGTATTTCTTCAGGGAAGAAGAAACTGTACTTTTAGTTTAAAGCCTTCTTCCACAAGCCCATGCCCCCTTTATTATGGAACTGAAATAAATAAATAAGTAACGCCCAGGAAAAGATCATGTTAACATGAAAAGATTTCCTCACATACTGTGAGGAATGTGCTAAGGAAAGATGCAGGGAAAAATTAGCTGCAGAATTACTGCCTTTCTTTCAAAGCACATGTCCAAAACCGGTTAGTTTGATCCACAGTTTAGGAAAACTCAGGCTGCTCATTGGTAAAAAGATTTCATAAATGAATGAAAATATTATCTACATTGATGAGAAGAATCTATTCTGTCCATGGTAGATGATGACTTGACATCATCTGCTTGTCCCAAAAATATCTCTCCACTGTAATAAAGCAACATCTTCGTAAACAAAGAAGCCTCTGTCACTAAAGCAAATCCATCAAGAACAAAGAAGTGGTAGCTCATGTCTGCAGAATTTGTGTTGCTATGTTACACTGGAATGATGATATACATTACTGATAGACAATCCTGATGTGCAACAGTTGTAGAGGTTGAAAACAAAAACTTGTGCAATTCCTCAGCTGCCTTCTGGCAACAGGTGCTCGGCAGGAAGACAATTTATTTTGATGACCAGAGACTGACATTATTCTGCAGCTTTGAGAATTAAAAAATCACCCATTTTTACACAACAAAAAAACCAATCACTCATGATTAACTGCTGAATCTCCTCATGCATTTTTTTGCAAACTACTGTATAATCTATATCCAGTCTTTACACAACTGAAGATTTGGTTGCTCTTCAGCAATTTATGCTGTCATTTTTCCAGGCTAGAAGGATGTCTTGCTTCATTAGACATCAGGAATTTGCCACATAATTCTCTTTAGCCGAAAACATTTTAAAGAAAGATTTATCACTCAAAAGAATGTTATTTAAGAATTGAGGTTATCAATATTTGTTAGAGCGTAGTTATGTTTTCTATAACAAGGCACATAACAACTTTATGTTAAAAGTTTTAAAACTTGTCTTTTACCTGCTGCAATAGTTTTGCTCTGGATTTATATACCACCACTGACACAGGACAAGTATTAGAAAATCTTTTACTTTTTGCACCAGATTCAGTATTGAAATCTTTCCAATTTTAAACTGAGGCCTTATTTAAATTTCATAGTGAAGCTGTACATTTTTCAGTATTTATTTGGACTAAGAAAAGAACACAGGATATTTTAATTACTAAGTCAAATAATTGTAAGTAAAAATATACATAATATACAAAAGTAAAGTATAACGAGAAATACAGTAAAAATATTGTATGTATGTAAAGATATATACTAAGTAAAACAGATGATTTTAAACATTTTTGCTTAAAGGATATTTGCTACATAAGCCTCTTTTTAAAATAATTTTTCAAAAGACCCTTGTACTTTCAAGTGCTAGATCCAATTGTTAATCATCCCTGTGTGAGCCATTCTAACCCAGTGTCCCTTCAGACTGCAAAATCGTTCAAAACTATGTTTGTTAAAAATGAGGTGGACATTAGCATATCTCTCAGGAGCACTGCTTAACCTTAATAACTAAGCTGTTTGTTGAACCTGAGACCACACCATAGGGGTTTATGTGTACATTTGTTCCAATGAGATAAGATTCAACACCTGTGACAGTGCAATTGGAAATTTGTTTTTCGAATTTCCCTTTCTCAAGCAAGGGCAAATTCTCTTCTGCACAAACACAGAAGTACAGCAGTTACCAGCAGACTCTCAGTATATAATGTACCTTCTAAAGGAATACTTCTGAAACAGCACAGTGCTCTCAACAGGAGAAATCCAACTAGCTATTGTAAAGGACTGTGTAAAAGCCCTTAGGAATCCCACCGCCAAACAAAACAAAAACACACAAAAACATATAGCAAGAGAACTGCAGCACATAGAGTGGGAGTGACCTCACCTAAACCCAGCTAATAGCCTCCCTGCAGCAGAATTCAGATAATCCAAATTAGACTTTCACAGTTCAATAGGATTAATTCCACTGAGTGCAAAGAGACAATACCTACAGTGCTGAATAAAACAAGGTCACTGAGAGTCCTCTGGCCTTAAGGACAAGTGACATAGGCTGACATACTGTATAAACCTATCTACTGTTTGTTACCTTGCTGCTGGTCCTTTTACATTACTGCCATTTGTAGGTGTGGAGTTTTTTTCATTTCAAACTGCACGATATATCACTGATGTTCCACCAGCTAGTGACATTTTTACAGCAAAGAATGAAACTGAGGACTGTCTAGTGGAAGGTGGCCTGGCCCACGTCAGGTGGTTTGGAACTAGATGATCTTAGTTGTCCCTTCTAACCCAACCGCTCTGTGATTCTATGATCTGTTTTCCAAGTGCCAGAAGGCAGCATGAGGACAGATGGGACATTACTGGTGTTGCTGTGGGACTCATGAACTGTGGAGGCTATGGAAAGCCGGGACTGGTGGAGTCATTCTCATACCGTGCAGTGGGAGCTGCCCCCCATTCTCCACACACAGCTCTGGGGCACTGTCTTGCAAGGAAAGGACTAGGCAGTATGAGCCCAAACCATTAATGGCTACCAAGAATGTGTAGTAAGGATGAGCAGCACCCCAGTTCTCACACCCACCCTAAGGCCACGCTTTATACACTACAGACATAGTTACTAGTCAAAAGTAGATACTTGGGTAAATCTGGTGGCTCAATGAAACACAGAAGCAGGAAGAAGTCAGAACTTCTCTAAGAAAGAAGGAGATACAGGATGCTTGAAGAGAAAGATTAAAAAAAAAAGACACAGATACTGAGGAAAACATATGCAAAGCCAATAAATCAGCTCCCAACATTAATCACTCTCCAAATCAATTTATGTCTTCTATGAGAGTCTCACATGTGCAATACATAACAAAAAGGGGTGCAACTAAGCCATTTACTTGAAAATGACACAAGGTCCACATGTACACCATCACTAGCATTTGTAATGTTTACAAATGCAGACAATTGTTTGGATCAGACCTGGTTATTTTTTATACATACTGGGTCTGTCCAATCCTCCATTGTTTAAAGACACTAGTTAAGGTTGATATCAATGTTTTCCTGTTCTAAATCCTGAAAAATTTTGAAACTGGTAAGAGATTATAGACTATTACCCCCTTTTGATTAAAAGGAAATCCTAGTAGATAGAATACTCTTTTTTTTTTCCTGTTCAAATAGGAACGAGAATCTTGCAGTTGGAACTCAACTGATTGCACATTTTCAAATACAAAGAAACGAGACAAAATCCAAAATATGCAAATAAATAAAAAAATTAGGGGTTATTTTTATTTTCAGTTTTAAGCATTGCTGACTGTTTTCCTAACAGTATTTTTCTCACTTGCCATCACAGACCTGCACACAGCAGTCTTAAAGTCCCCTTTGCACTTAAATCCCAATAAAAATTATAAAGAGCTAATTATCAAGACAAGAGCAGCTTAAAAACTTGGTGGTTTTCTTTTTTGTTTTTTCTTAACAGGAAATACTGATGCTTCTGTAGTCTCCATGCAGTTAATCTCTTCAAAAGCTCCTATCGGAAGGAGAAGGGGTGAGAGATGTGCACAAACTGCTACAGTGAAATGCACAAAGGGACACCTAGCAGAATTCATGTGCTCATACATGTATGCACATGTATACACATCTCTCTTCCAGTCTGTCATCTATCCATCCCCAGACTAGCTCAACTCTCCACAATCATGCCTTACACCTTGTTTTTATTTATTAGTTTTATAGTGCTGGTAGATCAATTTCTAGAAGACTTCGTAGTGGCACTTCAGAAACCTTAAATGCTCTCTACTAAATGTTAACAATCCCCTTTTACGATGTCCTCATACTTGAAGTCTTGATTGCTATTTTCAAAACAATGCATAGTTAAATTCAATTCAAGTTTGAAATGACAAAGGAGAAATTAATCCAGAAGCCTCCCAAATGCCACTCTGTATTGATGCAGCAGCAAAGGGGTAAGCCATCTGATGAGCACAGTCAAAGGCAGTGTGTGTGATACCAGCTCCATAAAATGTCACAGTTCAAACATGCTGTCTCGATAAGTACAGCTTTCACCTTTCAACAATTTGTTTATTTAGTAACTTACAAAGCTCAACTAAGAAAAAAAAATCTTCTCTTTAATTGAGGATTTCTTGTCCCATCATATATATAGAAAGTTTTTCATGGCTCTCAGGACAGCTACTATTTGGGAGTAAAATATTAAGGTATAAAAATTTATGAAAGTCAAATGATCCTCCAGAATTCATAAGGTAGTAACATCTTTTTTGTAGGATTGCCTAATTGAATATGAAGCATTTGGCAGGTGTCAGGACAGGAAAGGAAAATGGAACAAGTTTTGTCAAGAAAAAGAAAAACTCTTCTTAAATCACAAACATGACAGCACAACATGGATTGGAACCGAGTTTAGTGGTACCCTGCTGAAAGTCACATCTGAGAGCTTTACACCTTTTGGAAAGTTGGTTCATTTTCATGCATTTTCATGGTTTCAGTCCCTAAAAAAAGCAAAATAAGTTTAGTTCATTTACGTGTATAATGCCATAAACAATGGTGTGGCATGGACAGCAGTCCCTGGTTTAGATGTGATGGTTCACATATCCTATTTGGGAAAAAAACTTCATTATGTACTTGAGTGGAAAGCAGAGGTACAAGTTTCCCTAAATCAGAGAGGAATTTACTGGCATGCTTTCACTTAAGTTAGTTCTAATTGAACTTCAGAGTCAGCTTTAGAGGCAGCTTTACTTTAAGCACCTTTGCACATGCTTTCTTCAGTGGAAATATCTTTCTAAATCAGGATATTTATAAATAACTTCTACAGATGTAGCCTTTTCACAAAGTCATTCCAGGTAGTTAAAAAACATATTCAATGAACTAAACTGTGTGTAAAAGAATAGTTTATTACTCTCCCATCTATTCCATTAATCCCCAATTATTCAAAGTTTTACAAGTCTCAGCGAGAGAAACATTTATGTCTCTGGGAAATAATGATTTCTGTCCTTTCAAGTACACTCACTACATTCAGGAGGTTACCAAACTGTATTAAAGAACCTATGCTTAAGAATGAGCAATTTCCCTGGATTACATTTTCATTACAGACTGTTCAGAAACTCTTACACCTTAAGCCTAGCAGCAAACTGCTGCATGCTTTTGAATACATTTTCAAAGACAGAAAGTACCTCAGCCTCAGCTATTAGAATATTAACAGCATAAGATTAACATTTTTAATATAAATTTTAATAACTAGGCTTTTTTCTTAAACTTGCCCTTTTTTAGCAAAATAGTTCCCAAACCCAAAAATATCTATAGCATAAAGAAAAATAATTGCGTAATGAGTATAAAAAGAACTTTAATTGTATTGTAGTGTGCATACAGATGACTGACCCAGTAAATAAAAAAAAAAACAAAGATTGTTAGATGGAGTATCTAAAGGAGTCTGCTCCCAGAGTTGTATTTTTAGAGATAACAAAGAAGGCACACAAAAGGCTCCTTTCTGGTAAAAATTTCCAATGTATCTACAGATGGTCTATAGCCTTGCAATCTACTCTTGCACACAAAAATGATTTCTTCAAGTGTTTTCCCTGGTGGTGAAAATCCGGGTTGAGGCCCTGTGAGACCGAGCTGCAAGGTGGATGCAGGCTGCCCTGCAGGAGGCTCTGTGCCTGTGCAAGGTGTGTGCCAAGGAGGAGCAGAGGGAGCAAATGACACCTTTTAAAGAAAGATGAGGGCGTACAGTCCTGAGGCTGCCAGGGCAAACCAAATCCCACACCTTCCACTCCAAGGTGTTTAATAGAAAAATAAATCTATGCTTCCATATAAATAATAAATGATGGAGAGGATATTTCTTCATGAGTACATTCTCAAACCTAGTCCATAGTGATTCACAATGAAGACAGGAGGAGGAATGAGTGCATCATGACAACAGTTTTCATGTTTGTGTGCAAAAGAAATGGGAGCAAATAACTTACAACACCAACTGATGAAGGTATTTACAGCTATAAATATTTTTGGGTTCATAGACAGAATAAACCTTATTTTAAAGTAACTCCTAACTCAATTTTTAAAAAATAAGGCTTTTATTCATTTACCAATCACATAGAGACCAGCAAAATCTTCCTAAAACAGAAATAAGAAGGCAATTCAGCTGAGGCATGACTGAAGTAGGCAGCAAAAAGCAAAACTGGGGACTCAGCTATTTACCTTTCTTTATTACTCTGATTATTGTTAAAGTCCCTGTGAAAACACAGAAAGAAATCAATGAGTATAAACTGATATAAAGATTTACTCAAATGCCTCTTTTATTCTTTTACATATTTATTACACTGTGCTCTTGTACATACTTAAGGTTTTCTCCTAAGATTAAAAAAAAAATACAAGGACTACTCAAAGAACGAGCAACCATGACTTGGGTTTGGGTTTGGTATTTCGGCTTTTTTTTTGAGAGTTATTGAAATAAGGATGGAAAATATGGCAACATTCCACATCTACTCATGGTGGGCCCAAGCATTTTTCCTTTGTCGACATGGGAAGAAAGAAAGAAAGAGAAGGGGAAAATAATATGTAAATGCACAGACATGAAAACTGGAACTATGGAGCAGGAAATTTTATCAATTTCCCACTCATATAAAATATTTTCAGTTCACACACAATTTCAGTGAATAAAGGTGATCTACTGTTAAAGCATTCTCATTTAAAATGAACAGTTTATTGAATAAATTTAACTTCTCTTTCACTTTGCATTTATCTGCAAATAAAGTTCATAGTTTAAAGCTGACGTAAGTATGTGGACATTTATGAAAAAAAAAATCTCTGCCTATTAGATTATGACCTTTATTCTGTGGCACGCAACAACAGTCTGCTGTTCTTTTCCAACTGTGTGATGATGAACACCCCAAGACATTGCTACAGTTCCCAGGCTGGTAAGCAAAAGAGAGAGAGAAGAATTTGGGTAAACCACTGTGGGTGTGAAGATATCTGCAAGCATATACACACATTTTTTGTAGTTCTAAATTCAATTTGCTTGGGACAGCTTGAAAGAAAATGTACCTATTATTTTTGCTTCTACCAAATGTTACTATTTTTTAACCTTGTGACTTCTAAAGTATAGGACAGATTATAGTGTCTTATCCACAGTTTCTGACACTTTCTGTATTCCTGTATTCTACCTGTCTTTATCACTTCTCCCCTTTCCTTTGCAGAGTTTTAATCCTTTCATTTTTATCTTTCAAGGGAGTAGCCCTTTTCTTTTTTCGTATTTTTAATTTTAGTAGCTTTATCAGCTCTAGCCCATTCCCTTATTCTCTCTGATTTCTTCAAGAGAAGTTATTAGTTCTTTTTGGTCTTCTCTTTTTCCTGAATCCAAGCAATTAAGTTTGAACCAGTTAAACTCCTCACATATTCTTTAAGTGGATTCTCTAGCATTTCTCAGCAGTGAACTTATCTGAAACCATGATCCCATTTTCTTAATCTCTCCAGCTTTCTTTGAGGTTCTACCCTTGTCTTTTTTTCCTAAATAGCTGGAATAATTCTGTATCACCTGCAAGTATGGAAATCTTTCTTCTAAATTACTAGTCAGACATCATTGAGGTTATTTCTGAATCTTGTTCTTGACATCCTACTGCTAACAGCCACTTGTGAAGGATCTCACTGGAGCCTCTTTCAAAGTGAAAATGGATTATGCCATCAAGTTTCTCCTCATCCACCACTTTAATCTCTTAAATGCTTATAAACAAGCAATGAGAGAATGTTTGGTTTTGTTTTTCTCCAGCACTACAGATAGCACTCTGCAGTACAATGTTTATACTTTTCATAATTTCACTCTTCATTCACATTTCAACTATTTGAATAGTGCTTAATTAAGATTCACTAATCTGTTACCAAAAAAAAAAGCTTCATATAGAACATTTTATGAAAGAAATATTTTTTACCATAGAGAACATCTACATACATGTAATACAGAAAAAAAGAATATACTGTGTAATAGTTAATCAGCTCAGGAAGTTGTTTATTTTGCGAGCTCATGCTTTGTCTAGTGAAATTTAAAGATAAACAAGTAATTCGGGACACTAAGCTATGCATAAATACATTTGCAGTAACATAAAGTTATGAAGCAAAAGAGTGACACCTGAAAATAATATCACCTCAACACTCAGAACAAGGCAGCCACTGTCCTAGACATGTTCTAAGGAAGGTCTATGCAGCCTTCACCTCACTGTTTGCCTTCTAATCAGAATTTTTTTCTATACAATGTTTTTTAATTGCTCATACAGAATTTTTAAGCAGTTTTATGGTAATCAGTGGTGATATATAGTGCTGTTGCTTAGCACTGTGTTTAAGGAGCAATATTAATAGTCTGCTAAGATTCACTGGGCTAATGTTAGCTCCACATAGTTAAAAAGAAGTGTATATTTTTACATGAATTTTGAAGTTTTTGCCAAAAACCTGCCACTCTTGGTCCAGTGCTGAGTCCCATGTTCTTATTTCCAGAGAAATTATTTTCTCTCTAGATGTCTAGGGGTTGATTCTGGTCCAGCTTCCATAGATGAAATGAGTGTATCATCATAAGTTAATTAATCTGGTGTAACTTTGTTACCTTTGATAAGCAAAGGAACACTACTAACAGCAAAATCACAGGTGGAAGGGAAAACATCTAAAAGTTCTCTAACAATGGAAGTCACATTTACATTATTATGAGTTTTTTAGATGTCCATAAAACTCCAGTCTTACTGCAAGAAAAAGAACCATTCAGTTCCTGATGCCTGCCACATTTTTAGAGTTTTAAAACCAAGCTTTGCCTTTCTGTCTATAAGCATATACATATATATATAGATATACGTTCATATTTGGGTCATGTGGTTTTTGTGGTATGCTCCAGGCAGTGACCCTTCCCCTAACCAAATGAGTCCTGAATGATTCAAGCCCATCCTGCTCTTTCTGAATTAGTCTGCATGCATCTTCAGGCTATATATAATTTGGCTGTAATAGGTATTTCACAAGCCTTTTCAACATAGTCAGCACACCATGAATAGCATTTCTCTTGCTGTGTGACACCAGCTCTCATAAAGGACTTATCTGAGGTCAATTTAATTTTAGGGTATGAGACATTGTAGCAGTATTTTTACAATTCTTTAAAAATTAATATTTCTATATGGAATGGACACACTAAATGGCTTCCTTGGTACCTGTCAAGTTTTTGATTTGATGTCTGGAAGCTGAAAGTATCTGCTATATACCAAAAAGCCCGGGAACGCTCCTGGCCTGCTGGAGCCATCCTTGGGCCAGCCTGCAGAGACCTTGCTGATGCTTATCTGCAGACAGACACAGCTGGTCCACTCCAAAAGGGATTCCAGGAGTGATTCTGCATGCATGAAGTGTGAACAACCAGGAAGAATAGGTTTCTGGACTGAAAAATTGAATGATTCAAACTGACAGTGTAGATGCAGCTTCTGTGACAGGAGCATAAATCCGTAGCACTGGCATAATTGATTCCTCTCATCACACATCCCTCCTGCCTGATCTTGAAGGAAGGCTAAAATGTGTGACTCCAATCATAATTAAAATCCTATAAAGTCCTCCTCAAGACTTTGTTAGAATATGCAATAAAATATGTATTTATCTATAACTGTCTTGCTGTTTGGGACAATTATGAGATCCTCTCCTATCAAATTTTCACACTATCTAACAATTTGCTGCTCCTCTTTTAAAAATGCGGTGTTATAAATAAAGTTACAACAAGATTTTATATTTATTTATCTTATACATGCGGGTTAATATTTAATATACAGCCAAGTTTTATTCATTCAGTTATGGTCATTGAAAGCACATCAATGTCCACATCTGTCAGCATTTTACACCTTTTTAAATGCTTCCCTCTCAGAAGCAGGATAATGGAAACTGGACCTGTGGGGTGACCATTAAAAGGAAAGAGTAATTCAGTCCTCTGCGATAGAAATACCTATCAACCACTCTAAAGAGCTGAGCAGCTCATATTAAGTAAAAGACAAGCAACTAAAGTGAAGTATTTTCAACATTTTTGAAATTTTGAAGTGCTTTCACTGCTTGTATGTAAACTATTGATACTCCAGAATGAAATGTGTCCAAGAAACAAAACGTAAGATTAATTATTCTGACAGCTTCTTTAGCTTAAAAGCAGATGCAGACTAGAAAGAGATATTTGCATCTCTCATTTTCTCTTGGTCTCCAACATCTTTACAGACATCTTGGAGCATGTACAAATTTTTGCACATCAAAGTAAAAGTCGCATTTAAAAATCACCAGGAAAAAAAAAAGTTTATTGAAGACAAGGACTGAAAATGTGTCCTAAAATTATTGACTCAAAAAATCAATACTATTAACTGGATTTAAGTGAATAAAAAGGTATCAAAAGCAATCAAAAGAAAATAAAGTACACGAAATTAGTCTTGAAGTTACCGAAGCACACATAGACTATCAATGTATGGGGAAGTTAAGTGCTCTAAGATGTGAAAAGTACAGTTTTGTGAAACTCTGAGACTAGAAGAATATAGTTACTTAAGAAAAATCTGAAAACAACACAATAACAAAAGAAATGTTGTATTGCATTGATCCAACTTACATAGCTTGCTTTGTTTCTGTAAGCATCTCATAGATCAGAAATGACAGACTTTTAAAGACTTAAGAAGAAATGTTAAATGAACAATCAAAAATGAAATCCTGCCAAAGAACACGGACAGAGATACTTATTTTCTATTCAGTTAAAACCTGAAGAATATCCTTTCTAAAACCTCAGGTCTGGAATGAAAATGACAAGCCTATAATTCAGAACAATTTAAAAAAAAAGTTTTAAAGGAATTTTAAAGTGTCTTCCTGTAATTAAAGTTTAAATTAACTTTCTGCCAAGTTGGCAACAGAAACTATTGGCCTTTTTCATGTTAATTTGGGAAATATAAATCATCTAAGTAGGAAATGGCACTATTTATTACAGCAACTGGATCCCGAATGTTGTTCCAATGTGGAAAAGTTGGAATGGTTCCTTTTTGTTTCAAAAGAGCACAAACATGGATCCTTACTCAGGTCTTGAACACAGCCTATGTCTTCACATTAGTATCTTCAGTGGCACTACTGTTTTTACTTTAGGGGATAACATATGCTCCACATACATGCAATAATAATTTATAACAGCAGCAAAAACTCATATGGGTCTCTGGGTGGGTTACATAAAAGCTAGTGGGTCCTGGAAGATGGTTAACCGTTTTGAAGAAACTAAGAAGAATATGGTTTTGGTGTCACCAGGAAATTGAAATCAGATCATTTGTTCTGCTCTGTGCAGCAGAACTGGGTTGCTAAATACAAACACAGAAGGCAATGTTGTCAAATTGACAGAGCCACTGGATGGCCTGGAAGCATAATTTTTCATCAGTCCCAAATTTCCCAGTAAGCGTAAGGACAGAAGGGCTATTTTGCAAATGTAGTGTCTCCCACTGGATGTGAAGAAAACAAGGAAGAGTGGTGGTATACAGGATGCCCTGTAGGTTCCATCACACAGGAGCTCACTCCTGCTCAAACATGGGCTCAGAGACACCCCGAAGTTCTGTGGTATTATCTGTTTGTTATTTTTATTTTGTGATACGCCTGGCAATTCAGCAATTCATCTTTCACGGTCTACAGGTTCTCTGAAGCAAAGACTGAGCAGCTTTCAGACCTAAGCTATGCCAAACCCAGAATGTAGAGAAAATCTGAACTGTTACCGGCAAAGGTCACTGGCTGGTGCTAGATGGTCACACCAGTGCTGATCAGGTCAATAAATCTGTTTCTCTTTCTGACTTCAGAGCACCCAAAGTACTTCCAAAGCACACCCTCAAAGCAAGGGCAGATATTGCAAACCATTTTTACATTGCCCCTCACTTTCTTCCCCCTGCCTTTCCCCGCTCCAGATTTCCCATATATGCCTCTGCTGCATGTTTTCACAACAGCTTGGGACCCCAGTTCCTGGCATGTCAGAGCTTCTTCGCACCGAAACATAATCATGTTAGGCAGAGCTTGGTCTTACCTGAGCTATAGCAATTTGTGAATGTCAAAGGTATGAAAAATTCAGAGTGGTGCAAAAATGGTATTTTTGGTAACATGTTCCAGTTGGTTTTCCGACATAAAGTCACCGAAAAATGTAAGTTAAGAACTGATGGTCAACTTGTTAGGTCTAAACCTGTCACGTAGCAAAGCAGTAGTTGTGCTTCTCTCTTTCTTGTATATTACAAGTACCCATATGACCTTGTATTTTGGTATATTAAATACTTAACATGACTGTTTTAAAAGAGAAATACTATATTGTGTTGAATTGTCTGACACATGAAAAAAAAAAAAACAAACCAACAAAAATTTTCATTTTGATATATGATATTAAAACAATGTATGGCTCCTACAATAATCTGAAATCTGTACCTAATGGGCTTCAGGAAAAATTGTGGTGTCTTCCTAAATCTGCTTCAGCAGCTGTCTACACAGCAGGACAAACAAGCTTCCACATTCCATTAACTGCTAATTACCACTGATGCACAGCCCTATCCTATGGCACTGCCACCTAATTTCAAAGAAATGCAGGAATGGCTGTGGACAGGGCCCAAATGGGTGTTATCCCTGCCTTTGGGGGAGCACTGTGAGTCTCAACTGGGGGCATATATTTCGCTGAAATTCAGGAGTTTTAGCTAGTATGGATAACAAGGCTTGCCTTCAGATTTCTACTTGATATTCTATGGATGTGCCAAGTGAGCCCCACAATACTTTGGAGCCCTTTCTAACAAAAATGTGTTTTTTGCACTCCTATAAGCATTCTATCAGGGTTTCATGTTTAATGCTTTATACTTAATATGTTTACTAGCAGTGACATTCTTTGGTAGAAAGCCTTCTTTTGCAGTCCAGAATGACACCATTAGTACGTAAAAGTCCATCCTGCACTCTTTCTCTTTTAACAGATCCAACATGGAGCAGTCAAAAGTTATTTAGCAATTGACATTGACATAACTTTGCCACAAGCAACTGAAGCAATTACAAGACCTGGGATGGGTGCAGCTGAAACACCTTGATAAGAAAGCAATGAAAAATGACACATCACACAAACAGAATGGTTTCATCAGTGCAACACTAAATCAACATGTATGTTCCTGGCACTCCCCATTCTTTTGATAATGGAATAATCAAACAAGAGACGAGGACTGATATCCCCAATTTTTTCTGACAGACTGGAAATGAACTAAAATAAAGCATGCCTGAGCACTGTCATTTGATTGTATTTTAGCCAAGACAGTTTCAATTTAGTGCTCCATAAAACACTTCATATTTTAGTCTGGCTTGCCTGTGGCTGGTATAAGAAGATAATCTGTTTGTTGAATTTTTCCTTCATTCCCTAAAAAGAAAAAACCAGTATTTACCATGACCACCAAAATCAGCCAGGATATCACAAAACAACAGAAGAACAAATGAAAATTGGAAAACAGGTTACCTGATGTTCTGTCACTTGTGTAGACAGTATGCCTGAGGAGTGGCAAGAGTTAATGAGAGAAACACAACACTCTGACCACTTGGGCAGAAAAGGCATCTTTATGCTACAGAATTAGCATCCCTTCCTATTAAAAGAATGAGATCTATCCACAAGAAAGCATGTATTTCTGGGCCACTTCAGTTTACAGAATAATTTGGTATTTGTTAATTTCTCTTTCCAAGGTTAACCACAAGTATTATTAGATGAGTAAGCTGATTTCTCAGAAGAAATTTAGCATTTTTAATACTTCACAGTATTTTTCCCTTTTCACTTACAGTATCACTAAAGTCCCTTTGATAGCATGTCCAGACGAAATATCTTCTCATCCTTCAAATGTTACCACATATGACAATTACAGGAACTTTTGTGAAGCAGTAAAATGCTGTATTTTAACACAAAAGGCAGGTCTTACTTTTAATATTTCCATCTACTACCAGGCAAAGTGATCTTCCTATTTATGCATTTCTATTACTGTAACATTATGCAGTGAAATATCAGCTACAATAAATAATGACAAGTCTTCATTAGAGAAGGTTTCCAAAGTTGTGAGTAGCAGAAGGAATGGACAATGGCACTTGAAAAGTCATCCTTTCAAGCTGCAAGCCTGATAAACAGAGGCAAAACTAAAAAACTCTATAGAATCTATTTACTGAAGATAAGCATTTAAAGGGAGAGTGCAAGAGAGGGGCAAAGTGTAGTAAGTGGTTTCAGTAAGAAAAGTGAAAATTTGGTTCAGTGTGTAAATTATGTTACAAATCTTCAGGAAAGAATCTAGCAAAATATTCTGACACTATAAATTTCTTCATAACAACATTTTAACATTTCTCTTCTTTTGAAATCAAATGTGCATTTTTTTAGATATTTTGGTAGGAAAGTGCATAGGAAACAGTGCACATATTTTGATTGTTATCTATAATAGGGTATTTTCCCACTTATTGAATTTCTTTGCTATTAAAATAAGAAAATAAGAAAATCTTCATCCTTCTCACGAAGAGAGTTATACTTCAGATTCAAGAACGTAAGGCATGGAAAGGGCCATATATAAAGTTTAATAAAACTTTTTAAAGGCTAATATCTACCTTTAGCAGGAACTAAATGTTGGCTGATGTCTCATAACTAATCAACTTACTGAAAACACTGATTGTAATAGGAAACTTTAGCATCACTGGCAGCTCTGACTACAATAAATGCAGCCAGAAACCAAGTAATTTCTAGTACTCACTTTATTTATATGTAACCCTCTTTATATTTACCTCTGTATACAAAGCATACAATATTGATTTCTACTAAGATTCACTCAACTGACAGGCCCATTGCTTGGGCACTAAGCAATATAAATATGAGATCTTAAGATTGGACAAGAAACAAACTCCGTCATTGTTTATTACATTATCAGATACAACTGAAGACTTTTTTCCTTTTAAGAATGCTCTTGCCTCATTGCACCAAACTGGTGTACAGGATTTATGAGAAAGAATGTTAAAAGAGGGTGTTGAGAGAATACTTAACATCAGAGATTAAAATAATTTTAGCTATCATTTATTCCCGAGGCTTCTTGTATCATCATTATCATCTTTCTCTTTTATGCTTATGATTTTATGCATATGATTACGATAACACATCATAGTTTTAGTTCAACCCCCTGTGATTTACACTCACCAGAAATGCAGCTTGTTTGTATTTTCAGTGTTAATTTCTCCAGTTCAACAAGCAATGCCTAAAATGGCCATTTATGCTTTTTGTACAAAAAAAAATTCTCATGACAGACAGTGATATAAGATATTGAGATATTTGAATTCAAGTGCAGAAAATCACTACTGGACTGTATATAGAGTAGCAATGTTTTCCTTTATAGAAAAGGATCCCAGGAAATTATGTTAACTACATCCACCAAAAGAAAAGCAGCTCACAGTGAGATGTAGGTAAATAAACTTGGAAAGGGCACAGTACCAGAAAAAGACAGCATAAAGCCTCCATCCTATGATGGAGGAGCACAAGAAACTCTCTAATGTAAGAAATTTCCTTAAGGGGTACTCCATGCCCCATTCTGGCTAATTTATAAACCTAAATTCTGTAAGTTTGATAACTCTGCTCTTGGCATAATTTTCAAGGTAGTCCAACTCAGGTTTGGAAAGGAAAGTGATAATACCTATATGAAAATTAGTGTGGAGCTGACTCCTACTCATTTGAGTGGCCTTTAGGCACCTAAATTATGCCTTGGGCATGTTACTTCCAGAATCCAGGGACATGTATGCTGCCCACTTAAAACTGAACTAGTAACCTAAACTCTCCTCATAGTCTCTGCAGACAAATAGATTGATTTAAAAGGAAATTAATTTATTCTAAAATAAGGGTTCAAATAGGCAAAGGCTTTTAGACATACCTTCCTTAAACTTGCATTCTTCATCTGAATTTCAGACTTTAAACTTGTAGGCATCTGTGAGGGCTGGAGTCTGCTAACATTAAGTCTAAGCAATTGCTTAAAATGCCCCCCGTACAGCAGCTGCCCAACCCTTTAGCACACTTACACAGCACATTTCTTACAGGAGAGTTCATATTTATGTATACTTATATATTTATATACACTGTCCCACAATAATTAGGAACAGAAACAGATGTTTGGCATTAAGACTGCAGATTCCGGGTTTTGTTCCAAAGCCTCATTCTCCCATAAATTTGGAATAAGACCTGCAAGTCAGATAATCTTGCATACTGGAAATAAATTATCAGTACACTCATAAACACTATTAGGTGATCTGGAAAGAGTCTTCTTCAGTCTCTTCTGATAAAAAGCATGCTGCTATTCATAAAGATGATCCCATCCCTGAATCAAGTACTTCAACACTAGAAAGTGATGTGAGAGAAAAAAAAATGGAAAAAAAAGGAAATGGCCTAGTCCAAGGTTACCTTAGCATAGCAAGAAATCTTTGCTAACAGAGAAGTCATCCTTTAGTCCAGATAGCAGGTGAATAGAAAAATCATGCAGTCCATTACCACATCTGTATAACAATTCCTGTAATTTTCCTACCTTTTATGGCTTTTTTATAATATTATTAGTATTATTATGATTGCAGGCACTCAGATTCACTCAAGCTGATCCACCTGAATTGTTTGAAAGCAATACCACATTGACACGATGTGGTACAGATATTTTGCTTTGAAAACGTCTTAATACCATTTGAAGAAAACCTAACACACACTTTAAGAAAATGTTAAAAGTATTTATCATTTTTATAAGCACTCTGGCAAACACACAGCAGGCATGTTATCATTATAGAGTTAATTAGCTATTTTGATGCCTACACTGATTATTCATTATCATGGTATTTCCAGGGAAACGCAGATCCTTATAATATGTGCTAAGAGAGAATCTATTTTGGTGATTTAGGATGGGATTTCTGACCCAAGATACGTGCAATGTAATTTATATCTGTGCTAGTCACTGTAGGATTCTTGGATGGCTGATGGGGAGAAACAGGCAGTTTAATCCTACAGTCAAATTTAGAAGACTATTTTAGGGTGCAGTGAATCACACTATAGAAGTTTTGTTGTTCTCCACAGATTATAAGAGGAAGTAAGCATGATTAACTCAGATGCAGACATCTATGCTTTAGGTATCTGAGTTCAGTTACATGAATTCACCCTCAAGTGGTGCACATTCACATTTACACATCTGGGTGTTATTCCAGAGCTGCATAAATCAGGCAAAAATATTTCATGTCTTAATTAATGAACAGAGGAAGCCCGTTTACTTTTCTTAAAGCAGTATTTCATCACGCATTGATATTCTAATCTATGACAAACATATTTCTGAGCACTCAATTCATCCCATTTCCTTTAGCATATCTGTGTTTTTAAATGGAGCATGGCACAGAAGCATAGAAAACATCCCTAAAGGAGACAGATTAAATGAAGCTGGTGCAGCACCAGCTCCAAAAAAAAAAAAAAAAAAAAAAAACAAACCAACAAAAAACCACAACCAAACAAAAACCACAAACACCTGAAATCCCAAAAGCACTCTAAATTCATTAGCGTGGTCCTAGTTAACTTTGTTGTCTAGAAGGAGTTTTGATGAGCTGGGATTCAGTTCTATACCAGCACAACTGTATTGCTTCCACTTGTGGAACGAGTTAAGCCAGTTCTTCCTTGCAGTTCCCCCCTCCATACTTAATTGCATGGCAGGAGAAAGCTTAGTGACAAGCACAGCAAAACAACCCACTGCACCAAAACCCAGCAACAAGACAAATATTTCAGATGACACAGTCTGTTTTCATCAAACCTTTCTACATTCTTAAACTAAAAACTTGCAAATTCTAGACCTCTACTTTTATTTTTCCCGTGTTTATTTCATCTTGGAAAACATATAGAGAATGCACTTTCAACTGTTAAGTTCTTCAGCTGTAAAATTCATATTGCTGTGAGTCAAGATCTGTCTGACAAAAGTTAACCAAAAGTGAGAGACATTTATGAAGCCATCAATTGGTATAATCTTTGTAAAGCTCTGGAAAACTTAGCCGTGGATAGATGGAGGATAGAGCCCCCCAAGAAGGAAAGGGGGGCTCTATCTGTCTGAGAAACAGGAAAGGAAGTAGCTACTCTGACCTGCTCTTCACTTCATTGTTATGAAGGTAGGTATGCACTCTGCATTTATATAAGTACAGGATGCATAAAACAGACATCACTCTGCTAGTCTGACCTCTCTCTTATTCTGATGCCATCTTCTCTTTGTCTCCCTATACACAGTTGGCAGTGGGGCTGCCTTTTTGGAAAGGGTATATCTGTCATTCTGGGTGTCTCTTTGTTCCCAGGGATATCATGAGATGTAGCAGTTTCGTATCTAGCTATTATTTTCTACTATTTATTCACCTGTTGCTGTTTTGCATGTTAGGAAACTACTATTTTTTCACTTACATCTACTTGTATTCATTCCTTATTGGTGGAAAGGGTTTGGCTGAAACTAAGGGGAGGTAACTCATTTTAGAGTTTCCACCTTTATAAATTGTCTTAAACCAAGACAGACACATACTCATGCTCATTTTTATCACAGCTCAAAAGTATGGGAGGAAAGAAACTATGAAACCCCTCAGTAAACAAAAAACTAAACTTTGTAAACAATAATAAAATTAAAGATGTTATATTGAGAACTTTAAAAAGAAATAGCTTCAGTTCAAATTGAAGCTGACATACAGTATTCTTTGTCCTTTTAGAGTATTTTCATTGTTTTCAATAGATCTGTATCTAAGTTGCAACTGTTCCATTGTATTTTGACAAGACCTCTGAAGTCTTCTCTACATTATACAAGTCCAAATTTAATTTAAAGAGAGGAATCTGTATAAGCAGATTTAGAAAGCTCTATGGTCTTAAAACTTTCCATAAAGTCTACACATCTGAGCAATTAGGAAGACTATTTTCTCAGAATAAATAACTTAAAACAATTTTGTCAATTAGAAATTAACTGAAATTCATGAACTCATGCTTTTGTATTTTATTAAATAGACTTTTCTTTCATATGTTATTACAGTAAAAAAACCCACCCAAACCCCAAATTCACCTCCTACTGTAGTATTTAGCCTGCAAATGCTTACAGAAGGATTGCATAATTAAAGCCTGCATGAACTTTATTATAAGACTGTTAAAAGACTTCAATTACTTCTAATATATTTTCTGGTCTCTTGAAAACTTTATTAAATGTATTCAGACATTCCATTATTTAGTCTCTTTTCCTATACTTCTGGCATACACAGTGTCTTGACAGTCCCTCTACCCACAGTGACTTTGTACACCATCTCAAGATAAAAGAAAACCCAGAAGTCTTTCAGGAGACTGTATTTTGGGAAAATGGATTGAGTGTTAAAATTGCATGTTTTATATATTAAAAAAACCCCTTTATCTGCAGAAAAGCCAGGGGAACCCTCCTCTCTGTTTTTACCTCTGAGAACTCTTAGCTCAGAAAAGTGATTTGTCCCATTCTCCCTCTCTGTGATCACTGTGTTTGTATTCTCAGTAGCTAATATCTTACGATTGGTGGTCCAATTTTAAATTCCCTTTGACTTATTTTTCTTATTGAAATTTCACACAGGGCATCATGATTGAAGTATTTCTTTATCTGCATTAGGGTTTCACATGAAAGCCACACAGATGAAAGCAGATATAAAGTAAAAGTGATTTGCATAAGCACCTCTTTTTTTTTTTTAGAGGAATTTGATGGTGAAGAAAAAAAAATCCATTGTGGAAAAACCTCACTTGATATGAAGTCAATTCTTTCAAGAATCATAATGTTTTCTATAATTTGGGTTGAAAAAAAAAATTAGATCAGTAGCATGCTGTTTTCTGTTAGAAGTAGAGAAAAACAGCAAAAGGGATAGATTACATCTCCTGAAATTTTGTCCAGAATATAGGTCCCTGTGTGGGTTTCTCATGTATGTTACCCACTTCCTGCAATTGACTTTGGAAGCATTTCTAAGGATCCTTTCTCCCACAATCAAGTAGATCAATCACTCTCTTGATTATAAAGGCAGGCTTCCAGTGCCCTTTGAGAAACCCTGCCATATCCAGAATAGTCACATGAGACTATGGTTCAAGATCTATAAAAACACCCTGGAGAAATACCTTGTGTGAAACCAGGTATCAAAGAACAGATCATGTGGCATTTGATCCTGTGGTAAGGTCACTGAATTGTTCCTAGACTTTGATTAACTATGACATCATGTAGATTTGACTTAATTCAAATGTTTGCATTTACCTTTAGACACCTCCATCTATCCAAGGTAGTGATGCATCACAAGACTGTAGAAGCTGTCACTTAGGTTTTTAGAAGCAAGCTGCATTGTCACAGAGGTGCACACATAGATGACTTCTACCAGAGCATCAGAGCTCTATCAGTATGTTTAGCCCCTAAGAAGCAAGGGTTTTGCTTGCATTATGTATATATCATGATATAATGCACAGAATATATAACAAAGCTTACTGCAGTTTTCCTGTTTATCAAGATAGATTTTGAATGATCTTGGAATAAAAAAATAATAAAAAAAAAAAAATTGTCATGTACAACATGCTCTTATATGCGTTTTGAAGTAAGATGAAGTCTTATATTTTTCTTTTTACGTTGTGTTTCAATAAAAGTCAGAACTTTAATTTGTAGGCATGGAAATTAATTTCCAAGGCATGGAAATTCTGCTGGGTTTACGAGCAATCTGGTATTGGGATATCAAACTTCTAATACCTGGCTTCACTCACAATTGACACGCAGCATTTATGTTTAGTCTCATGAAAGCAGGGTGGGCCATGATTTCATGTGAACAAAAAATGATCACATTCAAGAATAACAATGAAGTTGACACCCACAAAATAGTATTTGATTTGTATTATCAAAGCACATAATGACAACATTTACACTCCTATAATTTTTCTAACCGCAGTGTAACCAGATATAGCTGGAAAGGTCAAATATGTAGTCATTTACTGTTCACAACAAGAATGATGTAGTAGCTGCAAGGTCCCATCAACCTAAATGCCCATGACATTTCCATTTGAGTCCTGGCAGTATAAAGACAAACACTGATTAATTTAAAAGCCTACTGTTATTTAGAGCACATGCCTTTAATCTGAATAAAGAGGTCATGCAGACTGTCCCAAAACACACTTAGTGATACATTAATCATATATACATCATCATCTCCTTATCACAGTCAACATCTGTCTCTTGTATTTCCCCCTCTGTAATGTGAAAATCAGCACACCTGTATCTCCCTCCAAAAAAAGACACCACCTTCACCAAGAGCTGCAGCATGTTCCTTGTATATTAAGTGTACTATTTCAGATAGGTTCAGAAAGGACACAGTTATGTCAGGATCGTATTATGTAACCAGATTAAGGGACCTTACATTGTACCTTTTAATGAAAATGAATCCTACAGTGCCTATTTTAAGTACTTACTTGCTGTTTAAGAGAACTTACTATTAAGTCACAGATTACGGAAAATATATTATCAGAAAATAGAATCCGATTTTCACTTTTTAAAAGAAATTTGAAACTCAATCTAAACCTGATTTTCATAAGGCAGCTACTTTTCCCACAGATGTAAAATACTTTATGTTCAACTTATCTCTGGGATATAATTATAACTCCTTCTGTATAATGTTGGTACTCTATGATGTTCATGAGTTGCAGCAGAGCCCCGTAGACTCTTATTTATGGACTGATGGAAAAGTCTGTCACTACAATAGATCATGTAATTCGTTAACATTCTGTGTTATTCTTCACAGAGAAAAAGTCTGAGCTGCTGTATGACACTGTCTCACATTTCAGCTGGCTTAATTAGCAAAAACATCCCAAAGGAATGAAATTATACCCAACAGAGAATGTCTTATTTCAGTCAAAAATATTCAACTGGCTGAAATATCCAAACCAGAAATGGTTTTTGTGATACGATTAGAAGTTTTTTCCATTTTAAAATCTTTTCACAAACAAATCTTTAAATTTAAGACTCTGTGCTCACTTCCTACATTGGATGAAAGCAAAACAGCAATAAATATTTTAATACTTTAATCATTTCCAGACCCCTTACAGTATCAATTAGCATATTAATGCAATGGTTCATTGGTCTTACTCAAAAAGTTAAACTTCTAAATGACTAAATAAAAAGCTTCTGTTATATGACTATGGGAAGACTGGTATTAATTGCAAAAGAACAGGGACAGGAGTGGAAAAATGGAAACCCTGCACTTGATTAATTGTTCAGTCAAATTATTTCAAATTATTTCAAAGCTCTCTTGTCTTTCTGTAATTAGTCTAGCAATTAAAAATTGATCTATATACTGAAAATTATATTTGACTTCATAATTATGTTTTAATCTGCTAGTATCCTATTCAGAAAGATAATTTAATTAATTTCTACGCATAGTCATTACTATGTGTGTCTAAAAACATTCAGTATGCTTTCACTGAGTTCTCAAGAAAAAAACCCAAACAAACAACTGTACTTGTTCAAATTTGGTGGGTGAGAGATTTTACTAGTACAAGAACTCAGTGCTGGAAAATAATATGGGTGGAAATACGAGAGCTGGGTTTCTTGATTTACTGGCCAGCACAAATTGGCTACAGTACCTATAAAAGTAATACAGTGCTCCCTAAACCCTTGAGTTGCGGAAATCCTCATGAAACTGATGAGTCTTGAGAGAAAGATTCTGAAACTTGGCTGTCTTTGGTTATGCAAAATGCTCTACATGTCACCACTGCCCCATAGGCAGGATGAGTGCTAGCCAGTTTTCTGAGTGCACAGCTGTGATTTCCCATAAAAGCTCTACGCTGGCCAGATCTAGAAGCTCTTCCTGTCATTCAGGGCTACAAAGCTGTGCATAAGAGATGCTCTAAACCCTGCAGATTAATCAACTGTACCATAACATTTTTGTCCTGGGCTACAGAGGAGAGATCAGCAATAGTGATGCTACCTGGAAGAAAATTTCCAAGAGTATGTGCTGTTCCAAGCACAGTACACGGCACTTGCTGTGATGAATACGTTAGCAACAGAAAAGAGTACAGGGCAATGTCAATGTTTAAAGCGTAAAAGTTAATTTCCTGTAGCAAAGGAAGAGATGTAGTAGAGGAAGGAGTTTTTCTTTTCTTTAGTGTAGCTGCAGGTTACGAGGCTAGTGCTGCTATTGCAGATGTAGGTCCTTTTGCAGGCAGAGCTACATAACAAGATTTCTTCCGAATGGAAACACCTGGTTCTGCCCTGACCTTTCATTACAGCAGGTTTGTCATTGATGATTGAGAGACCCCTACAAGACAAAGAAGGGTGCTCATACAGGTCACTATTCTCAACAGAGAACACAGACTTGTAGCTGCAAAAAATGGTGATTTGCTTTTTAATAATCAGATTTCTACTTCTCATTTTAACAAAATTAGCAAGTCTGCTTCACCGGGTCTTTTTTTTTTTTTTCCTTCATTGAGTTGTTTCCTTATTTTCATTCAAAGTCATTATGTTTTATCCAAGTAAATGTTTGGAAAATGAAGAGCTAATATTTCCAAATTGTTCAGTAACAGCAGAATGAATACTCTCTGCTCTACAGATTGTTTTAACCCTTATGAGTCTATGGAAAACAAACACTACCTATCAGGACCTGAAACTACAATCTTAGAGATGAGAAAGACTTAATAGGTTACCAAATCCAGGTAGTTCTTCTAATGTGATGAAGTATACTCTAGGCTCTAAAAAGAGAGTCCTTAAGACATCATAGCCAAAAGTGACCATGTAAGATGGAAATGCACACCAGCACAGCTATGCACAGTAAGCACAGTGGGTGAAATACATTCAGATACTATGGAGCCTCACAAAATGAAATCACAGTTGGTATGGAGTCAAGCTGTCAAGGTAGGAAGAGCCAAACTTCTTTTGTTGAAATGTGTCCAAGTACTGAGGCAGGGATGTGCACTGTGAAATGATGCGACTGGCAAAGACACTACCTAGGAAGAAGAAGAGGTTCTGGGAAGGCCTGGAAAGATGAGCCAGCTGCAGCTGGTGATGTAAACAGTAGGATCCCTCTGAGGCCAGGCATAAGGGCATCAATAAAGGGTCAAGCAAGTCATGTCATCAGACACCAGATTGTCTTGTTGCTGTTAGTCTACTTTCTGATTCCATTTTGGACTGTTCAAAACAATTTTTTGCAAGAAAGGAATGATGTGGGAGGTAGTGAGGTCATAGGCCGTATAGCTGTGAGGCTGTCCATGTCACTTGTTCTCAGGGACAAGAAGTGGTCCTCTTTGATTCAGCTGCCTTGGTCTGTCTGAAAGGCCCAGCCTAGCTCTCCCCCGGGCCAGGGTGGCACAGGATGGCCCATCCCTGTCATTTCTCACCAGTGCCCCACTCGTCAGGCTCTGGCCCTGATGTGTTATGTCCACAAACCTGATAAAGACGGGCCTCAGTGTGACTTTGATCGAATGCTCATGCGGTTGTCATTTTACAGTTTTAAGAAGACATCAGTGCAGGATTACTTAAGTTTCTAAACAGCTTGTGAGGGAACACATGATTCACTGCTGGAAATCAATGAATAAAGATGCTGAAATTGCTCCTCCTCCTCCTTCTCTCCACCATTAGCAACAATGAAGTTCAGAGTTTTTCACACATTCATTCTCTGCAACAAACAACATATCAGATCTGTCTTCATGCCTCTCCTAAGGAATTTTGTCTAAATGACCACTCTTCTTTTAAGTCAAAAACAGCCGCAACTCTCTGGCCAGTACAATCTGTGTTAGATGTTTCTCTAGTTAAGAGTGGAGAACCCTTATGCTAGGGGTAAAGTAGCATTACATGGATGACAACAACAACAACCAAGATAAATATAAAAGTATATTGCCTCTATGACAGCTTAGTTTACCATAGAAGTTCAGCTCCTTGGAAGCCCATGACCATAATAAAAGTAACAGCTGTCAGAGAAATAAACCAGAAAAATATTTATGTAAAGAGTAACACTTGTGTGAAGACTGTGTACAGCTCATCAGAAAAGGCATCTATCACAGGCACTAATTAACATGAAAAGTTTGTGACACTGCTGAAGAGCAGTAATTTCCAATGTCTCTATGAAGTTACCGAATCTTTCAATTGGTAGGAATTTCTAAGTTCTTTCTGGAAGAAAATTCAAATAAGACACAAATTACATATTCATTTTTTGCCTTCTTTTTTAATTCCCAAGCACTATTTTTCCCTCTCAAAACAATTAATATAAACTCAGGTTCATTTCTTCAGATGCTGCTTACAGAAATGGAGTCCTGGGGGAACTAGCCAGTTTTCTGTTTGTACCTCATCCTACTCTTTACCAGATCCTTAAAGAATAGAGACAATCCAATGCTGTTGCCAGAACTAACCATTTTAAAGTACCAGATTACAAAAGAATGCAGGATTACATGTTTAAAAGAAACATATTCCTGATATCTAGACCATACCTGATTAGTCAGCACAAACTTATTCTCTGTTTCAAATTGCCTGTCAATGTTAACCTGCATAAAATTTTACATGTATTTTTCAAGTCCCTATCTGTGTTAATCTACTTCAGAAACTGCCCAGGAAATTCAACATATCATAGTCAAATATGTTGAAACAAGAGATGATTTGTTCATATATGCTAATAACCCTCAGACTCTTGTCATGTTCCTACTATCAGTACACAATCTGCTTGATGTACACTTTCAACAACAAGCATTGTTGGTTTCAAAGGAGTTGAGCATTTGGTGTTTGAAAGTAGCTATAACACAGAAACATCTGTACCACTCTATTTCAAGAGGAACACTAATTTTATCTCCCTTACATCCTACAGGAATACCCTGCTAAAGCTCAGGGTACTTGCTAGACAAATACAGCTCAGTTGGCCAAAAGTCTGAGCTCTCTGCTATGCTTGGTTGCCTACTATTTCAGGACTATAGTATAAAACAACAGCAAAGACAGAAGCAAGACATCTGTAAATGGTACTGGCTGTCACAAATCTTGACAGCTTCCACTGACCTATAGCATTAATATATCAGCTTTTCACTTTTTCAGACCTGAAGTGTAAAGAGCAGTTTCCACACTCCCTTTTGCAAAATGATGAGTTCTAGTCAGCCCAGAGGGGAAAAAATGACAGTTAACCAAACTGAAGGTCAGTGCTTAACTCTATAGTTTTGCATGCACACAATTCAGCTACTGAATATCGCCTGATTCTGTTTTCTCATCACTATAGCCAAAGCACATAAATAAAAAACCTGGTGTAGGTATCTGATTATGTTATCTTCTGTCAACTCTGCTTTCAACTGACTAAGGCACAGCACTGATGTAATACACAACTGCACTGTGTCAAAGCTAGCATTCCTCATTGAATTGATTTAACTGCATCTAATCCTGTTCACTCACCTGTGAGACCTTCAGATTTTCTTCTTCTCTCCAAACATCTGATGAACTATGGGGATCACACTGGATGGGAAATCACTTCCTACTAATAATATTAGTAACAGATAGATTTCAGCCAGCTCAACCTATCTGAACCTTCAAAACACGAGTGGATTTCAGAGGTACTTCTGGGATACCATGTGTAGCCACAAGAGACATGCTTTCTTCCTATTTTTCTGACACCAGAAAGATTCCAGCTACTGAATACTGTATATAGGGCATGAGGTGTAGTGGAGTTAACACAGAAAATAATGTAGGGTTTTTCCCAACTTGTATCACAAAGCCTGTTATCACCCAGCTGGTATGTACCAGCACACATCATGATGTCAGTCTGCTGCTGCTGTCCTTGGTCAGCAGGAAAAAATATAAGCTCACAGTTGCATTTAATTAAAGAGAACATGAAAATAAATGTAAAGAACAGTTTTGGATACTGGTGTGTGCATGTTGCACTAAGGGAAAAGGGGCAGGAATTGGGAAAAGGGACTGCTTTAAGTTACTTGATTTTTAAATCTGAGGTCAGATAGCACACAGATTTGCAAAAACTGTGTGGTTCCTCCTTGTGTAAATAAATCTCACTCAGCACTACATTTTCAGTACACCAACCCACTGACGTTAGTTCCAGAGGGAAAAAATGTTGCACAAGTTTGTAATTTCTCATGAAAAACAGTTTAATATGTCAAAGACCTCCGGCCAAAGCTATCCTTCATTTCATGTTGTCTGGGCATAAGTATGTCCCCATTTTCCACTAGGTGATATATTTTCAAGGAAAACTGCATGATACTATGTAAATTTACTACATCTGCTTTGATATGTGTTCAAGGTCATGTTGGTTCTTTCTGACTCAAGGGACTATTGCTACAAAAGGGCTGAGTACAGGAAGAAAGAGATGCATGCAAAAGGGCAAGTTAAAGTAGAAGAAAAAATGGTTAAGAATTATTTTAAAATTATGGGGTCTCATCTTCAATAAAAAAATTGAACCAAAAATCTTTCTAGATGTCCGAATATGTAATTTTAAGATCTTTTATAACACAAATGAACATGAACAGTGGACTCTTCATTAATCTTCAGCATTATTTGATTGAACAGGGACTTTCAGTTCTGTACTGTCTGACTGTACATTGCATATATGTATACACCTATACAAACAGCACAAAACTTTGGGCATGCTCTTAGGTGCAACAGCACATAAACTGAGAATGTGAACTTTATTTTTTTATAGAGTAAACAGTGAATCCATTTGCCATCAATATTTACTACTACTCAGAACTGAGTAAAAAGTGAGGAGGTTTAAAACTAACCCAATCATTTCCCAATGACAATATTTTGAAGAGCTGAGATGATGAAGCAAAGCCCTATGCCATTTTGGGGGTGGGGGAGGAAAAAGGGTTTTTACATTGCCAAAACATAAAAACTTCCTGTAAAGAGAGTGTAGGGTGTGCTATTACATTTTCAAAGAAAAAATAAGACCAACAGAAGGCAAGTTCAGCAAAAAAAAGGTGCCAATGATTTATTAAAAGTTGGTGGAAAGATGCAATTTTCAGCATCACTAAAGAATGCTTCTACCTGTTGTTATTTTGCCATGGAAGGTAATATTTCTGTCACTTAACATCTAAATCTGCTGATACTGATAACAACATAATCACACTTGCCCTTATGCATTACAGAGCACAAGACCACCAGAGTATGAGATTTTGGGAACTGCTGCAGATCAGCTGTTACCTGGATAGAGAGTGCATGTCACTGATTAGCAGAATCAGTCTGCTGAATTAGCAGAATCTGGGCTTCAGAAACACAGTACGTAGCCCAGACCTCCATTTAGTCACGTCTGCCTTCTTTCTTCTCTTTCTTATTTTTTCATTCTTTTTTAAACATCAAAAATCTTACAAAACAGAGGGTGGGAGCTAAAATGTCATGTGCCTTTTGAGATAACTTTAGAGCAACTTACTCTTGCCCTCACCAACCTGCTAAAAATCAGTACTTCTTTTTTTTATTTTGACTTATATATTTTGTTTGATCGGGTTTTGCTTGTATTGCTTTTTTTCTTACGTGGAATGAAGATGATAAGGGTATGTCCTTTTAAAAAATTATATTATCACCATATAATCAGAGATATTGATTTCACTGTAGATTTCTCGATTCCTCCATAGGCATGAAGGAAATCAAAGGACACTGTCATCTTTCTGTTGATGATTTAAAAACTCCTCCTAATGGATAGGGCAGTGAAATTACATTTTCTGTCCCTCCTCCTCTTTGTCTATTAAGAGGTGCTGGATTTTTTCAGTATGAAGAAAAAGGGCCACTATAATGAATTCATTAATTTTTTATCATCTGATTTGTTTTCTTCTTGTAAAGCTATGGTTTTGGCAATGATAAAAACATTCCTAGCAGTAGACCACAGTTAGGGAGCATGGCTATTCATTGGTAAACACAAAGTTGATTATTACAGCAATTTAGATGTGTTTGCTGTACATAAACACAGATCTACATCACTTATTTTCCACATGTTTATTTACACTACTGATGCTTTTCAGACACATTATGTGGAACTAAACTGGATGAACATGAAAGACATTATTCCAGCATAGGACTTCTCAGAGAACACAGTATTTTATTCTCCTTTGTTCTGGAGATAAACACCCATTTCACTGAGAGAATTACACGGATCTGAAATCAACACAACAAAGGAGCATTATATTTAAGGTCCTAAGGGGCTAAAGTATTTTGAACTCTTAAGTTCTTTTAAACTCTGATCTGACTACAGGCAAAATGCAAACTAAACCTTCATTTTGTATCAGCTTGTACTTCATTTATGCTACTGCAGAAATACAGCCTCTTGCTACCAAAAGGGAACTCACAAACCATATATAAAATTGGAAAGTTAATTGCTACTTTTCACAGCTGAGAGAAATGTACGTTAGTTAACGTTATGGGAAATTTAATATATCAGTTACTCTCTGCAATTTTTATCATATCTCTGTTGGTTCTACCATAAAGTTGGTATTTCAAAAAGTCATGAGAGACAGCTAGCAGACTGCTTTAAAATTATTCAAATGTCAAATTTCTGATTTACTGTAATGCAGATGCTAGTTTTAAAAGTTGGTAGGGGAGTGAATTTTTACATGTTCATGCATTAACAAGCAATACTTTCTACCTCTATTAATGATATATAGTACTATTATAGATTCTTGAAAACAGTACACTGCTGCCTTCAATGTTCCCAATATTCCCAATTCAATGTTGACAAGACAACATTTCAGAAGCCCTGCAAAAGCTATTTGTCTATAGATATCTGGTAGGAACCCTTGCATATTCTGAAACCAGCTAGCAAGTGTTTCCAAGGGAGCCAATCGCACCCATGGAAAAAGAATTGGGGTTACACCACCACTGACCTCATTCATCACTTACTGACAGTGGCCTAGATAAGGTTTGCAGTTTTTCCTTTAAATGCTGCTTTGGGAAGTATAAATGCACCAGGTGCAGTGACACAGTTTCAGACTAACCCATTGTTTCAAACCAACAAGTAGAGTATGTAGCAGTTGCATGCAGTCCATATGAACATATAAAAAATCAGATAAAGAAAGCCACATATGTAATGATGATTACTTTGTTTTGGATCCAGAGCATATGATTATATGCTTTCATTATAAATGTTACCCGAATCATGTCCTAGATCTGTGCCCTCAAAGCTGCTTTGAACTCTTTAATTAGAACACCCTTGGATGCTCTGATTTTCTGAGATACTAACACCATTTAATTAGTTGGATATACCAATAACTACAATATAAAGACTTAGTAATGACATATTCACAAATGACAATAGAAACAAAATATGTGTCTTTATTCAGTTCCCCAACTACAATGCTGACTGAAGAAAAAAAGTTTTTTCTCTTACCTCTTTATTACCCCAGAAACTGTTAACAAATTAATCCAGTTTCTTATATAAGGGGAGTCCTTCCCACATTGATGGATTTTAATAGCAATTATATTTGTGTTCTTACACTAAGGCCCATCACAACGGTATCTAACTATTCTCCAAAGATTCAAAGTGACGTATGACAAGAAGTATAACTTCCACTTTTCTGACTCAGTATCTTCTTTGCTGATAAAGTATTTTTAACTTGCTTTCTATTTCCTTGTGCCTTTTTACTTCTATTTTTTTGTGCATTTATATTTAGCATGTCTTAAAGGAATAAAAATAGAAGAGAACACTACCCATTTTACAAGGATATTTTTGTACATAAATGTTCTCCATGCACAACTAAAAACACTTAAACCATAGAAAAAATGCGACTGCACAGGATGTGAAGGCAGCTTGCCAAACAGATTGTATTCAGTTAGAGGTGAGACGATGCATGTGTTAAAATTTTAGCCTGTTTAGCCACTTGGTGCTAAAGGTACATAAGCAGATAAAAACTTTTTGCTTCTGAAGAAGAATTGGGAATACAGAGTTTAGTGTATGAAATGAGTTGAGACTTCCTCCTTGCATCCTTTCATGTCTCCTACCTCGAAATACTGACTCAGAACCAGCACAAATTACATGCTTCTCCTCCCTTGCTATCTCCTACGCTCCAGATAGTGGTCCCAGAGTGAAAGATAAAGTAAAATACTAGCCATATTTTAGTCAGAATTTCACCACAGAAGAAAATGAAGATGGAAACTGTAGCTTGGCTGTACAGTTTCTCCTCTGTGGGAAACAGAAAAACAGTGATTTCTATGCAGCCTTAACCACATGCCTTCCACCACATAGTGCAAACATTTCTGACACATGAATTGTCAATGGGACCAGACTGCTGTTCCTCAAACACCCTATCCCATAAATCAGCATAATGGAGTATATATGAGCCATGTTCTGAAAATGGAAAAAGAAGGGCTTTTTCTGATAATTCCCAGCATATATTTAACCGTATTCTAGTCTGAACTTAGCATTCCTCTGAAACTTCAGTATGATGCCACTAGGTTTGTTCACCTTTTCTTCATTACAAGATTACAAAATGGTATTGTGATTTTGTTTACAAACTGTTTGATTCTATTATCTTATTTTTAAGTTTTTGTTTGTTTGTGTTTCTCTGTTGTTAGTTTTCAGTTGATTTCAAGTTAATTTTATTCAGTTTCATTTGAATAAGTGGCAATTAAATGAAACAAAAGCCATAAAAATATTTTTGTTCTTAAGCTTGATTTTGCAAAATATTTTTTTAATAAACACATCTAGGAATGCAATACTTTTGACTACCTACTAACTATTTATGTGGCATTTTTCATACAAAACTACTATTTTTATTTTGGTTAGTCTTAGCTTTTTTAATCAGCCTGCTTTCACAATTGTTTGTCATTTTGTCTTTCTGAACTGATAATTACCTCTTTGTAGATTCATCTTGTGTATTGCAGGTTGGACCTTACATTTCTGTATTCTTTAAACATTCACGAATTCACATAGCTATTAAACTCATCATTTGACAGTAAAGACTTTTTCTTGCTCTCATGTTTTTCTTTTGCAAGATGTGAAACCTCTACTACGATATTAGAAGGCTACTTCTTCAATATCCAGCATGATGATGAACCATTATTGCTAAAGTGTGACTCCATGAAAGGAAAAAACAAATCCTGAGAAAAATATATCCGAAAAGAAATTAACTGAAAGTCAAATGTGAACATTATCATAAATGTTAGGAGATTTAATTAAATTACCCCTAAAAACAGTGCTGTAAAATATTCAAATAATATCCTAAGTAAAGGTGTCATATATGGATATGTGTATGCCATACATATATATATGTCATATATGGATATAAATCACTCTTTTGAAAATGTCATTCCTATGTGAGATTCAAGTTTCAAAAGAATGCATTGGTGCACACTGATTAACAACACAGATTTGGATTAATCTTTGCTGATCATACTTTTCCTATAACTGATGGTAGTCACCTGTCGGAACCCACGACATGTCTCTGTCTAATTTAGGGGACCTGACACCCCGAAACGGGGGTGCCCCAGAGGGCACTGCCTTTGATCTTTGTCCTTGGAGAACTTTACCAACTCTGAGAGATGGATTGCAAGCCACAAGAGTGTAATATAAGCACTAATAGTTACTTTGCACCAGGTGAAACATAGTATATAGAAGATCTGATAACATGTACATGGGGGTACGACATGTCCGGGGGGTTAAGATGGAGTCTAAAGGGTGTGGTCACCTTCTCCTTCTTCTTCTTCACTGTCCTCCATATTCTCGGTGACAAGGACATATATTGATTGGTAGAATAGAGATAAGACAGGAAATTGCATGTCTAGAACAGGTTAGAATTAATTGGTATAAATTTGTAAATAATGACACGTATTGTCCACTGATTGGATTTGTAACAGGGTATAAAAATCTCGGTATGCCCAGCCGGTGGGCAGTTCTACGCTACTTTCGGCTGCTGTGCGGGACATCGCAGCTATAGATAACATTAGAATAAACAACCTTTACATGCCAGCTTTGTGACCTCTGACTGAGTTATGGGCAAAAGTGCTGAGGCCTCCCTCGCTCGTGTGCCAAGGCCGATTGAGGCCGAGCACCGACAGTCACCCAAAACTGATCATGTAGGCTCCATATTCAGTCAAGAGAGAAAGACTGACACCTCCAGAGCAACTCTACGCTATTGGCAGGATTAGAGAATCTGCTTTGGAGCAACAGAAAGGCTTTAACAATATTTCGTGTTTTATTTTTAAGGCAGTGGATTAAAAGAATTCCCTGACATCTCAGATCAAAATCTCTTCTTGATCTTTTCCCACTGACTTACTGATTAAATGTCTTTTGGCAATCTGATGCTAAAATGTTTCTCATATAAAACATAAGCTGCAAAACTGAAGGTAAGTATCCCCCTCACCACAATTCTATACACAAAAGGTTTGCAAAAGCTAACACCTCCTGAAAGCAAGCATTGCATCAAGCTCTAATTATCCACAGCCACACTGAGCACAACACGCTGCTGGGTTAAACCTTCCTTCTATGGCTTTGTCTCACTGCTCTTAGCAGGTACTGCAGTGGAGAGAAAGTCATTTCAATCACTGTGTTTCACGTGATTTTTTGCTTCTGTATTATAACTATTTTGTAGTTAAATAGAAGATTTCATTCTTTAGGACTTTCATTTGAGGTCCCAGGAGCATAAGGTTCATTGAAATGTGAAAATGTGTGAATGGGGGAAAAATAGAGAGTAATTAAATTAACTATGAATTTTACTTCTAATGTAGCTACAATTGCATCCTGCTCATCCTGTTTCAATAATCATTGCCAATTTCAGTTGGAAAATAGATATGAAGACATAGAATAAGAAAAAAAAAAAAAAGATAATGATTTCTTACCTCTGTTACAGCTTGTGATCTGCATGTATTTTATGTAACAGTGGATGAAATACAGTTGTTTAAAACTGTCTTCTAATCAGAACATCAAGATACAGAATTCACAACTTGAACCCCTTTGTTCCTGTCCCAATTGCTTTTTACCAGCTCAGGATTGTCAGTGACACACAAGTTGTCTCAGCCAGCAACTAAGATCATAAAAAGGAAAATATGCAAAGAGAAGTATTGCTTACAAGAACTCCGTTCTCACTGCAACAGCCATGATTTTCAATAATTTCCCATCTATGCTAATAAATAGCCCCTTTAAAAGCATTGATGGTAGCAATGGAAATGTATGTCCAGTACCAAACAATTATTATACTGCTAGGTTATTTGAAATTCCAGCTTGACAGAATTGTGCAACAAGTTCAATGACAAAAAAAAGTATGTATTATAAATTAAAAACCCATTCAAAATCTCAAACCTTCTCAGCAGAGAGAGACATACATTAAAAAATTTTCTCTGCTTCCAGCTAGCAATGCTCATAAAAATATCATATGCTAAAGTAGTAGAGGTCATCTTCAAGTGCCAGAAACAGTAATATTAGACCCTGATAACACTGTCTATGCTTCTCTTGGTGTATACAGCATACAGTATAATTCATACTTGTTACTTCAGTGAGATGGATCTTACTCTTCCTATTTGAATGGTACAGAAAGGAAAATAATAATTAATTGCATCTGAACAAGTTGTAGCTACTAACATTGATATTACAAAAGAGTTGCTTTAGCACTGGAGTAAAATGTCATTTTGGCAACAAACTTCCTCTACATTACCTAAATACTTGACTTTCAAAGCCAGTAATTTTTATAATTTCCAAGCTTTCAATAATTCAATAATTTCAATAATTTAATTTTTTGCTTGTTTTGCTGGATGTGAATCCTACAATTTATTTATACTTTCTGGCTAAAAGAAGGAATATGAGTAGCACAAAGAGACTGCAAAGAAAGAAAAAAGTATCGTTTATTTTTTGGCTACTGAGAAAAATTCCACCACTTCTTCATACTTCCTTTTCAAAACCAAGGTCTAAAGATATTATCAGAACAGTAAGATAACTATGAAGCCCATCTTCAAAACTGTCTTTTCTCTCAGGGTGGTCAAAGAAGTTTTTGTGATCTTTGAAATCAGCATAGTTGCACTAATTTGCAAATCCTTCCTCACTTTTGGAGAATGGTCTGGGTGTTAAAAACAATATAATGTATGAGGTTCTGCTTACTAGTATTCCATTAACTCAAAGGGAGGTTTTCTCTTTAAAACTAGAACGCAAATTCAGAATAAATTCAGTCTAATCAAGTTATCTTTGCACCTTCAAAAGTCATTATCACACCTTCAGCTCACTGGGAAGAAATATTTCACTTTACTATCACCTCATCTCTCATCATCAACTGACAATTCATGGAAGGCAAGCAATTCCTGGGGGTTGTTTCACTGCTTTTCATCTCTAGATATTGTGGCAGCCTTATCTGTGAATTTTCCTACATTGCCTAGCTCCTCAAAACTTCTAACATGATTTCAGAATAGATTTTGATTGATATTTTAATTTCCGTTATTAAAATATAATATATAAAGGGAAAGGAATCTTTTAAGCTCCCAACGAACAATGAAATTATACCTACATCATCACAGGGAGCTAACTTCCTATTAATAAAATTGTATTTGACATTTCCATTAAAAAATCTTCTAGTGTTATATTATTATGTCTGTGACAGCTCACTGTGGGTTCTTTGGTTACATACTGATTTTAGATTATCACTTTACTACATTTCTTTTAACCTACATAAGAGGTCCACTTTGGAAAAACATTAATTTGTTTTTGTTCTAAAGGGGTCGTGAAGAGATATTTAGTGAATTCAATTAAACTTTTGCATAATAAGTGTGATGCTTTTAATACAAAGAAATTTAAAGAACCTCATGCTTAAGAGAAAATTGAAATTAAACTCTAAAGTGGTATAAAACACTTTGCTAATTTTATTAGCCAGTAAAATGTAGGCTTTTGGACCATGTAAAGGAATATCTCTCAAGAGACACTATGAAACACAAGAAGCCAGGCATAAGTGAAAAAGGAATATGCAAGGAAAGGCACCAGACTGGCCAGATAAAATCCCAGAAGCAGCTAAGTTTTGCTTAAATTCTCAAGAATATGATTTCTGTCATGTTCCCATCATAAGACACTTTTAAGCACACACACCAGCACAGAAAAAAAGCCTTAGGTTTCAAAATCATGAGACCTTTAAACATGTAAAACAATATCATTTTTGACTTTAGTAGCAACATAAGATTTCAAGTAGTACCTTATAAAGCGTCTCAGACAACAGTTTAAAGAGTGCTAACAGTAACATCACAAGGTCAGGCAGGTATCTCAAAAGCAAAAATTAGTTTTCATAGAGTATCATTTATACACAAATTATTTATTCAGCTACATGATATATTCTGTCTGGGAGCCTGACCTCTGCATTGCCATCTGGTGACTGCAAATTTTGTGAAAACCACTGCGCCAAACTCAGATTTTTGCTTGTTCAGAAGATTATCCTTTCTACATTATTTAACTACCTGTCATTTGACCTTGTCTTGAAAATCATTGTATGCTTCTAATGTCACTGCATTCACTGTTGACAGCTGGTGTTTATCACTGGAAGCTGTGGGGGGAAAATTACTCAGTGTACAGGCTAGCCCACTTACAAAAGCAGATCAAATAAAAAATAAATAGAAACGAGGAGTCCCTAAATACCAGCAGCTAACACTTGGCCAAACAGGGGGAATGTACAGTGGTTAGATCAGGTTTCAGTGTACAGCTGCTGTCAGCATTCCTACTGCTCAAGAAAACAGCTTGGTACCTGTGGTTTCTAAAGCACTAGCTTTAAAATATGTCAAAATGCAGCATGTTACTCTGCAGTACAGCTATTTTCTGTGGTGGGCTAAAAACTAAACAAGGTAGTGAGTGATCATTGTTTGTCCCACACTTGTAATCATCCATTACTGGCAACTGTCAAGACAAAATCTGGGCTAGACAGACCTCTGTGCTCAGCCGTATGGCTGCTCCTCCGTTGTGCTAACACACCTGCCAGATGCAGAAAGCACCATCAGGATGGTGATGTGGGGGACACCTTATTTCAGGTGTCAAATACAATCCCAGACCTGGCCAAGCTTGCTTAGTAAAACTACACTACATGTTTTCATTTTAAGGCATCAGCTCTTGTATCATAGACAAATACAGGAATATACCCTTTGGTGACTGCAAATATACTTGGTTGCAGCTCAGCGGGGTATCCAGCTGAGTTCCTGCCAATCTTTTTGTACTCATGACATGAGGTGCTGGAATAGCCACATTTCAGTGAAGGTACGATAGATTATTATATTTAGTTTTCATATTTATATGTTTAGCTTATTTTGAAAGCTCACTAGTGTTGTGTAGAAACAGAAGGGAAAACTTTTAAAACAGCTTCCCTAAATTCTGCTTCCTATATTTGGGAGGTCCCTCTTCTTCATTTGCACTGACCACTGTTCATTTTCTTCTTTAGAACCCATTGTACCAATTTTACCTTTCTATCATCTGAAAGATATGAATTACATATTCAAGGGGCCAAAAAAAACCCTATGGGTGGAAATAAAAACCTACTAAGAGAGTTAATACAAAGACAATACGCTCCTCTTACGTAGTACCTGATTATGGATCAGAGGGTTGTTGGGAAACAATGTGAAGTAGTGCAAAAGCTTGATCTAAAAGAGTATAAACCAACTTATATTCTTCCATGAATGCCCAATTCATGGCGGCTATGTAGTTCTTTCTTTTGACACAATAAAGCTTTTGGCACATTAACGAGAATGTCAAATTATATTCTCTCCAATAAGCTTTAGTTCCACTTTCTTGACTCGTCTTATTTGTTTATATTACACCTGATTTAGACTTTCAAACTGTTTCCGACACCGTGAAGCCTGCCTTGCTTCTACAGAACAACAAAAGACTAATTCTATATCCAACCATAAAATTAATTAGGCTTTATGAAAAATTCTGGGATTATCACACAAATAATTAAGCTGGGATGGGCAGACATCACTTTGAACATGCAAAGCTGCAAAACTACAGAAGGGTGTGCATTGCATGGCTTTCATACAGCAGTACTAACTCTGAGGGGCTCAGCCACTGAAACAGGTAATCCTGTGTATACTACTACTCACACAGCACTCACTCCTCCTTGGTGAGTAAAATTAGAACAAAGAAGGGATAAAGAAAGGATTGATGAGTGTTCTTGCACATTAAAGGCTAGTGGGTTCACTCACATGTGACTTTCAATAGATTTTTTTCAATTTCGTGGACTGTAGGCTTGTGGAAAGTGAACAAGTGGCACAGAACACAATTCCTGTTGTAGGAAATAAACAGAAGTTTTAATTCTTTTTTTAAAATATGCTCATTTGAATAGCATCATCTTTAAGATGACCCTATGTATCTGGTTCCTTCATTAAATATGCTAAAAGTATTCCATAAGAGATAAAATAGCTATTAATCAACAAGATTTTAAAAATATCATTAGCAAAAACATCCCACTGCCTTTTCATTTGCTTACAGAAAAGAAGTTTTGGAAACCTGCGTCATTACCAGAAAATTTGCATTTCATACAATGCTTCAAACATAGTTTTAAAAAATGAAATAACACTTCTATGTTTCCTTGAAATGAATATAAGTCTTCTCAAACAAAACTTTGATTAATTACATGTAAATGAATTCTAAGTTTATAAAGGGATTTCTTCAGTTGTCAAGGTGATTTTTAATTAACATAAAATGGGAGTCTCTTTCCTGGTTTGCATCAGTACTCATGATGCTACCAGAGAAACTACAGCTCATCTTCATAAGGCTCACTTAATGCTTTAAGTATTTATGTAGTTTATTCAAATATAGAAATTAGGAAAATAAACACTACAGAACTTGTCTGTTTTTACATAAGAAATAGTGCTATCAATTCACATCATCTAAATTCATGTTGGATGTACCATGATCAACATAATAAAAATTTAGTTATTCCTGTATAAACCGTGGCTAGACACAGCAGCAAAACCATCTGAAAAGTGCAAGTTTGACCAGACAGCTTCAGTTTCCTGACAAAACCTTGAAATGTCTCAGCTCATCTTTCTAGGAAATTTTCAACACGAAATTATTTAATTCAACTAAAAAAAACCCCAAAACATATGACATAGGATAATTGTGACATTTTCTTACAAATATGAATCCATTCTTTTTTTTACTAGCACAAGTATAAAGACAGATCTAGAAGCTGATTTAATTAGATGACAATATTACATACTGCTGAGCTCTGATGATCAGCAAAAAGTCACTTTTTGTATTTATTTGGACTATAATTTAAAAGCTTAGGCATGTGGGATGAAATTAGAAAATACAAGGGAATGTTTGTCTTCTTCAGCAGACCAGTATTTCGTTCACTTTTTTTCATGGGGTTTAGATTCCCACTCAGTTCCAAAATCTGTGAGCTCTTCTTTCAGTGTCCTCTTCACAGAGGTTTAAGGTTTAAAGGCCAGAAGGAACTCTTACAGTCATCTGGTCTGTTCATAACACAGGCTATAAAAAAGTCATGCAGTAATTCAGGAATTAAGGGCTTCATTTCTTAGGGTTATTGTATGTGTCTGAGAAAAATGTCGTGGCTTGAATTTAAATTCATGGTGTAACTACCATATAACTGAACACATTTTCCCAGAGACTTCATGTGAAAGTATATTGCCTTTATCTAGACTAATCTTTTATCTAAGTTTCAGTTTCCATGTACAGGCTATTTTCACTTTTGCTGTATTACAGAGCTGTTTATTGCCCAAAATCATTCGGATCAAATTCTTTTGGAGCCTTAGAATGAGACACCCTTCACTTTCTACTTGTTAAACTAGAGAGTTACTTTAAATTCATAATATGAGAGACAAATATGAATTTAACCATTCTTTTAATCCTCTTGTAATTGATCTCCATCAACAGCTTTTACAGCATCATCACCAGAACTGAACGTAGTACTTCAGCAACAATGTCACTGATGCTGAATACTAAGTAATACTTCTTCTGTAGTCCCGCATTGGTAACTAATTGTCAAAACTGACCTCAAGAACCTTTTCAGTGTCATTACATATGAGGATACATCTAGCAGTTACAACGCTCAGTGTTAAGTTTAATCAATTTTATTTAAAAATATATTTAACTGCACTACAGCAGATAATCCTCAAATAAAACTGCAGTTCTAAGACCAAAGATAATTGATCATTCCATGGTTATTTCTTCTCTTTATTTTGTATTTTTTTTTCCTTCTTTATTTTTTTCTGTTTCATTTTCTCATAGGTTAGAAAAAGGTACTGAATAATACAGAATCACATGCCCCACTTTATAATACACCACTTTTGTAACATCTAAGTCATCCAAATGCTATTTGAGAATTTATTAGTACAAAAAAAAATGTTGTTTTTTTAAAATAAACTGTCTTTTTAGGAGGAAAACTACAGCCCTTCTGCTTGCCCATTTCTTGGAAGGACTCTCCATGCATGCTTTTTCTTTGTCAAAGCAATCTTCATCCTGAAACCCTCCTGCTACTGCAATACCTTCTTCCCTGGAGATAAGCCACAAGCCACAGTGACATTAACCCCCTATAAACTTGGGGATGGCACTTCAACAGCAAAAAAAGGCTTGACACATTCTTCATCCTCACCAATTCCACATATGAAACCTGTCTGAGCAAGACAACTATAGAAGCACAACCCTTGCCCCAAAATTCAGTGAAAGAATATCTTTTTCCTACATGGTGGATCGAGAGGTGCTTGAGAGACCAGATAAAGACAACAATCAGATTCAAAATGAATGCAATTTACTAAGTATATAGGTCTGCAATTAATCTGGTTGAAACATCAGTAATTTCTTCTTACGGGAACTAAGCCTGTGCTTGTACAGTGTATGACTGACTTCAGTTATTTAAAGAACTGGGCAACATTTCAGGTTCTTCATAACTATCTTCACTTTTTTTTTCTTGTTCGGTTTTTCTGTTTGTCATCTCAATGGCTTTAAGACACATTTTGTTACATTCAATCACTTTGTCTAAATAGGGAGAAACTTGGTTTCTTTAAAAAAATACCTTGACGCCTTTTACAGCTGTCCCGTGACAAGTTGCTGTTGGTACAGCAGCATCTCTACAGAGGCATCTGTGCAGCCATGAAAATCTGACTACAGGATTATGGTCCACTTCCACTATTAATTAATTATTTTTTATATTTTCTTGTGGTTGCTTATTTTTTTAATCCTCTGATCTCAAGATTTTTGAAGACCCTTCCACAAAGGGAAATATAAGAAGTAATCTGGTTTGTAGGCATAGATTTTTATATATGTCACCTGCTCTAGGAAACGTTAGATATCAAACAACGGCAAGGCGACAGTCTAACAGAAGATTTTGGTACCTATATATTACATGTCATTATGTACGATTTCCAAAGGACAACTTTATGAGCTTTAATTCCTGCTTCTAGAATACTAAAAGACAAGCAGATCCAAGCCAACCAGCCTGCTAAGCTCAGTCTGAGCCACGTTGTGGAAAACACTGTGCAGTGGGGCACCTCTGCAGCACTTTCTCATGCTTTCTCATATGGAACTCAGATACTATGCTCTGGGCTTTGGGAAAAAGTCTTTGTTCATTTGCTACCACCAGTATACAACTATATCCTTGGCAAATCTTTCAGAGAACTTATTTTTCTTTTAAACTGGTTAGAAAAGATTATTGATTTTCATATTTTCTTCCATGACTGTTTTATGTAATATACAAAAATTAATCCTTGCATCAGGCACCACTACAAGTCCTTTATTATAGATTCATTCCATAATTACTGTCACAGCTTCCTGTTTCCTTTTATAATCTTTCTTTAGCTTAACAGCACTTGAAGAAATTTTTTTAACAACAAAACTACTCTAAGAGATGGAGTGAAAATGTTCCACACCCAGCCTACATCCCAGACATCTTTTGTTCCCTCCTCTGCACACCCTCTCACACCCTCACTCCTGCTAAGCTTCACTATGTTATATAAAAGGTGCTGCCATACACTATGCATCACCAATAATACCTATCTGTGTTTGAAACATATTCTGAGAATTTCTAAGGGCTGCAGGAGTATAGAGTCTCTGGAAAACATCAGACATTGAAGTGTATTTATGGAGCACAGACACGGAGGAGATATGTGCCTATGAAGATCCTGCTCTGCACAGGCTGTAAGGAACTAAAGGAGACTGAACAATTTCGGACTAGGGAGGCAGTTGAAAGAAGGCTTTCTGCTCTCTGACACTGAGATTCCTTCAGCTTGCTGTATGTGGTTGGTAGCTCTCCCATGTGTCTAAAATACCAACAACATCTGAACCTCTCAGGGAGTTGGAGCTTAGAAAATTACTGGATAAATCTTCCAGTATCTCATCTTCTTTTGAAAATATAAGAAGCATAACTTTCTATACTTTTAGGGTGACTGGAGAAAAACAAATCTTTTCAGTGCTGTATTTATGTATTAAGAAATAGAGAAAACAGAACATAAATAAAAAATATTTTATTGAACTTTGTTTCAAACACTAGAATATCTGTATGTTACAGTCAATAAGTGCAGTAGTTCATTTCAGAAGCTAATTTCAAATACAACATTTATGGTGCAGTTGAGCAATGGGTTCTATACACTAAAGGAGAGAAAATAAAATTTTCAATACAAGGACTGCTAATGCCTATTCTTTTAAAGAGGAAAAAAATGTATAGATAGGAAGGATGCAGATACTGATCACCACTGATTCCTTAAAATTATATTTAGAATCTTTGACTTAAAATGCCATTTAACTGTAAAATACAAAACACAGAGGTACTGGTAGTAGTTTTTATGAAAGGAATGGCGAGAGTTTCCAAATATTTTATAGTCTTTGGGAAAAGAAATGAGATGCTAAACACATAAAATAGTGGGATATTTTTCTTTAAAAATTCCCTTCCCTTCCGATCCCTTCCATTCCCTTCCCTTCCCCTTTCCCCCTTCCCCTTCCCTCTTCCCTTTCTTTATTGTCCAAAGAAAACAGATATTTCACTGCCTTCAAAAGCAAAAAAACCTCACGGGGCTTAAAAAGCTTTGAAAAATCAAACTACATAAGATACCTAGGAAAATACAATATTTCAACAGACAATATGTCTTGTGAGGTTTGGAAGTCAAAATTATGACTTCCAAAAATCAGTGTTAAGATTAAACCACAGCAAAATTAAATAGAGAAAACCAAACAGTGGTGGTGTTTTCGGTTTTTTTTTTAATTGAAAGCTCACAGGGCAGTCTACATGGAATCACATAGATAATTTAAAGCAAGAAAAAAAAAGGTAATCCAATTCAGTCAAACTGCTGGAAATAAAAATGTCCTTGTGCTCCTCCAGATCTCCCAATTAAGTTTTGAAAGCTGTATGTTCAATGTTATTAAAACAACTAAAGAAAAAATCTATTCTCTATCACCCCCATTTTTATTCAGAGTTACCACGAACAGAATCTGTCTTACTGAGTGTAGCGGTGCATTATCTTTAATACATCTTTAAACATAAAGTCTTCTAAGGTCACTGTTAATTAGAGAAAGGTCCCAGTTCGTCCTAACTTGAGGCTGTGGATGCATCATTGTGGTTAAGCAAATTTACCTGTTTGGATTAATATAAACATTTGAGAATTAGACTAGTTTATCCCACTGGGTTTCCATCATTTAACTAACACTTATTTCTGGGCAGGAGGCAAGATAAACTTCTTTCATCCAAATAATAAGCAGTACTGTTAATAAAACATAATACTGCATGAAACTAAGAGGGGCAATCTGTTAATCTGTTAGTTTCTTCACAGAATTATAAAACTACCAAAAAGAATAAAATAAATGTCAGAGAAGGAACGTCAATAGTAGCAGTATAAGGACAGAATCAAGGAGAGAGAAAATGTCAAGGGAATGTTGTACCTAATATACTCCCTTTTAAATTGCTTCACTACTAGAAATTAGGCAATTGAACAATAACCTTAAATTATCTGCAAGAAAACTGACTGTGGGGCATTTTGCTCTTCATAAGATACACACTAGATATTCAGCACAATTTGAAGAGTACTGTTCTGATATGGCTTACTGAATAATACCTATAACCTTACAGATAAGGAACTGTCACCTAGCCATTGCCCTTCCATCCTGTAAAGTCCCAAAACACTGTGGAGTCTGTCCTCTCTTCGATGAACTCCATTTGGTTTGTGATAAGGCATTTTATATTTCCTCTACTCCTCAGTGCCATGGATTTGCAAACTGCAAACTCATTTAGATTGGACAAAGAAAATGGGTTTTACCTTTATTTTGCTCTCAGTACTAGTGAAAACATATATCTTAGCAAATATTTTCCTCTGCAAGCTCATTTTCAATGCTTGGTGGCAAGAGTTGCTTCATAACACAAACCAAAATTCAAGTGTAATAGGAAATTACTGGTTCAGTTCTGGTTCCAAAGCCTTTCTTTCAAATATTCACCCAGCCTAGCATATCTCTCTGGATGAATTTCCCATTAGTCCTTGTCACTGCTACTTGCAGGAAAATAAAAATGGAAGCCCACTAAAAGAAGTGAGCTTATGCAATGGAGGAAAGATCGCAAAACTAAACATATGTCTCTAGCTGCTGGGCCCAAAATGGAAGATTCAATGACCTTCACAGCCTTACTCCTAAGACGTCTTGAGCCAACACCCATTTAACAGCAAGAGCTCGAAATACAAGAAATACAAGAGAATGTCAGCTAGAAGTCTGTGGTGCTAAATCCTAACAGAGAAGAAAGTCAATATAATATTCTTACCCCAGATATTTCTCATGGTTGACAGACCTATATATTCCTCTCATCTGAATGACTGCACACTTCTGCTTTGACATTTTTAGACTTGTGAAAATACAGTTCTACAGCTGCTCTTAGTTTAATAAGGCATATATGGAAACTGGATTTTATCTAACTACACTAAAACTTGCATTAATTTGCAGAGAAAAATGTCAGGTAGATTTTCCTCTCCAAGCCATTCCACAAATGAAGCAATTTGGATCAACTTCAATAGAGGACTGATGAGTGAATTTCATTCCATGGTATTATGCATAAGTTATAAGCAAATGTTTTGTGTTGAAAAAATAAACAAAGAACATTTTAAAAATACAGTGTTGAATTTTTTTTTCTTTCTGAAACTTCAGAAAGATTCTTTAAATACTCATTACCATGGATACTAGACCATGCAATTGAGTATCTTCTTTCCAACAGAAAGAATATGTTCCTTCTTTGCTATGGTCTACTTCTTTTCCACTGTGGTTATACTACTGACCATGCTGATTACTACAGTCTGTAACATGAATTACCAGGAGGAAGTGAATCAGGTAGCCAGGACAATGTTTATATTAATGTTATAGAAGTACTGGCAAAGCATGGGATTCTGCAGAGAAGAGTAACTTCCAAGATATCCCTTACTGCTCCACAGTGCTTTAAGATGTGCTGCTGGGTTCGCCACATTCCAGTAAAAGCCAAGCCAAGAGGTAAAATGATTATTCTTCAGTAACTAGATTTTTATAGTTTTTTTCAAGCATATGTTCAGCTTCTCAGTAGCATTATTTGTCATACGGCATTAAAATGCTACCTTTCTCTTAACTGCATGTACAATAAAATAAAATGGACAGTTCTCATTTAAATAAAAACTACCTTGCAAGGAGATATGCTAAGAATGAAATGCCTCTAAAATAAAGTGCTCTCTTAAAACACTTTTTATGAACACCTAGAGACCAAGTCATAAACCACAGTTCCCACAGTCAATCTGAATTTGTTTTTATGCTCAGCATTGTTCAGTAAAAGTAGAAATCTGTAAGAACAGTTTAGTCCATTATATTTTTCCCTACTCTGCTGTATAACTTGCTTTCAGAAATCATTATTATTTTACAAAAAGTATCAATTTTCATCTTTATTTGATGAGGAATCTTTCTGAATCAGATATAATGGCTTTTTATCAATCAAAATTATATTTTGATCCATCTGACCTCTTCAGAGATGAAGAGGTTCAGTTGTGAAATACTGTAAAATAATTCTTTTTCCTGATCTATTTGCATTATTTTATGTTAACAACAGTTAACTCAGTTCAGCTAGCAAAGTTATATAGACAGAAGCCTATTCTGTGTGAAAGGGTGTTTAAGCAAAAAAAGTTTTAGCTTTATTAGGAACAATGATGAGAGTAAAACTCTAAGCCATTTCTACCTTAAACCCCAGGAAATTTACTAACATTACTGGTTCAGACAGCCAAGGTATAGCTTCAGCTGCAGTGACTTGTCATGTGCTTCATATCCAAAGGCAAAACTAAGATTTTGAGTTTTCATGTTCTATAGATTAAGTAGCAAAAAAAAAAAAAACCCAAAAAACCCCAACCAACCAACCAAAAAAACCCATACTCACCCTTCCAACACCACCAACAAAAAAGCCCTATTGCCTTACCTCTAGGATTTCAAAGTAATGTCACCAGCAGCAGCACTGGGACATCAGTAGGTTCTACATTATGAATGTGTTGTGGAATTTGCACTGAAGCATCGCTAGCCTTGCCAAAATTAATTTGGGAGCATATGCTGCCCAGCCCGCTGGCATTGCCAGAATACACATAGGAGGAGGAACTGAACTAATCCCAGACATTGTCAAAAGTCTGCATGAGCCAACATACACTAGCACATTTACACCTGGATTCAGAGACCATAGCAATAAATGTCAGGGGTTTGGAAACCCTCCTGAAACCTCATCAGACTTACCAACTTTTACAGTTCTGAAATGAAATGAAAACATGAAAGGTTCATAAAGGTACTGAAGAGCTGTGTTAAATCACATTTGTAACCTTCTTTGCTTAATTCTCCATCACACACAAGTTCCCTGAAGAGTTACTTTCAAATTTGGAGCAGCAAACCCTTAATTTTTAAAATTCCCTCTCTTATTGAGTAACTGTGATCCCCAACAAGATTTGTAATCCCCTGTCATCCAGTAGAACATCATGGTATGTGAGAATGAGAGCAACAGGGAGGGCAGGAAAGGGCATGCAGATTTAATGCATGTCTGCAAATTAAATCCCCTTTTGTATTTATATTTCCAATATCTTCCTACCACCTACTCCTCATGCTAGATCCACAGAGGGAACCATGAGGCCACGTCAGGTTCTTTTGGGAAATACTGGGTAGCCTTTACCAGCAACGGCCAGGAGACTAGTTTTTCCAGACTGTATTGCTGGCTTATCATAACTAGGATGCTTGACATTTCATATAAATGCCCCCTCAAAAAGGTCAAGATTATACTGGTCACTAAATTGGGATCTGAAAGGAATTTCTTCCCGTCTTTAGGAAAAGAATTTGAATTTTTTTTTCCCCTGCTTCTCTTCCAAAAGTCAGTACTTGCCACACTGAAATCTTGAACATCTCATCTAAATAATCTTCTTCCTTTGATGCCCTTATGATTGCACACAGTTTTCTTCCTTTGGCATGCTGCCTAGTCTCCTGAGTGTTTCTATCCAACTAATGTCTTGCACAGGTCTTATGGTGTCACATAAAGCTTTATAGATTAATATCTGCACTGCATTTGAGGTCTTGAGATCTACTGAAGGCTCAGATATTGCCAGGAGAAAGACCTGAAGGCCAGATTGGACATTTAATTGAATTTTCTGGGCTTAAGCTCTGTGATACTTTAGTAGATAAACTGTGCTGTAACAGGTAATAGTTACTACCTCTCCTTCTACCAAAACCCACACATCTGATGCTAGCAGCACATCACTATTCCATAACAGAGACAACTCTCTTGCCTCATGGTTCAGTAACTTTAGGGATTTGTGGCACTTTGCTAAGCTGATGGAAAGAGATCTATTTGGGAGTCAGTTAAGCAGCCTTTAAATAATGTCTGTGTGTTGCCTTCTTAATGAAAGAAATACCAGTTCATTTAAGAGTGGATTTGTAACATAATGGTCACTCTGTTGATTTATTTATTTATTTACTAAATTTCAATACAATATTTTCTACAGGTAACATATTCCTGATGGTTACTTTCCCTCTTTATAATATTCTTTGAATCAAGACTGCATCACTGAAGAAGATGCAACTCAAACATGACAAAGATTTGAATATTACTTTAGGCATTTGATATATTTAATAATTCTCTCAATTAAACTCTGACTGCATTCTGACTTAGATTTCAACATACAGGGTACATAGCACACAAAATAACAAATGCATTAGCAAATTTCTTGCTTACATATAGCAAAACAAATACAAATGGGATTCAAAGGGAGTGGGAAGAGACCTCCCTCCTTCCATAAAATAACCTAAATAAAATACTGATGAGTCTACATTTATCTCATGCATTGAGGGGAGAGAAAGATGGATTACATGATTAAAAAGGGAAAAAAAAGATTTCCCAGAATGACTGGCTAGTACAAACATAATGTAAAATAGAGTGCCCAGTTTTCCAAGACTTATGAAAGAAACATTCTAATACAACCTGCAATCAAAAGTCAAAGATCAGAGCTTTAGAGCGAGAATTCGGTCTACCAGGTTTTAAACACAATGAATGATGGACACAGGATTAACACAATGAAGTATCTTGATTCTAATTGACAAGAGGTATGAAATAAATAGGACAACAAAATCTGTAGAATCACCAGTGGTTTTAAAATTACTTTAGAATTTATAATATTGATTGGAGCACTTATAAAATATTTCTTTGAAAGGGGTAATATGAAAGAATGAAAAATAAGGGATCATTCCTGAGCAGTGCATCACCTTATAACTGTTTCTCTCAAGAGTGTCACATCAAGGTAAAGGCACAAAGTTTTGGGGGTTTTTTTCTATATGGTATAATAAATGATACAGCCAGTTTTTATGTTGATATTTTGCTGCATCTGAGAACTAATGACACTTGGAACAATGATAAAAAAATATGATAAAAAGGTATGGTGCTTCAAAGATCTCAAGTGCATTCTAATCCAATATATCTCCATTGGCTATCCAAAATGAGCAGACTTTAACTGTGCTGGTGATAAAAGAATACAGCCATGTATGACGACTGTGCAGGTGAATTAAGTCCTAGGGATACTTTTATGCCCTGCCCCAGATACATACTATTGCTACCAAAACAGGATGGCTTTGCCATGATGACATGGAATCCAGGACATAGTTTCCAGCCTATCATAATTTTCTCTCCCCACACTTTCGTACATGCTTTAATCGCTCACCATATTACTAAGCCTGACGTAACAGAAGAATCATGAAAACACTGATGATGCTATTATCTCTTTATCACAGAATTTGTGATTACACAAAGACACTAAATTACCTTTTTTTTTTGTCCTCTGCACCACCTCTAATTTGTGGGTCAACGAGGATGGAATCCGGTAAACTTACATCCCTATTTTTCATAATGATTAAATACCCTACAAAGTATGCCAAATCTATATGCCACATCCCTCGTATCCCTGGAATACACATAAGTTATCATATGAAACATACTTATCCTTGATCTCATCTCATCTGATTTTCCTCAATCCACAGATTTTTATATTATTATGTGATATTACTAGGAAAGTATTAATAGCAAGCTCTCATGTCATATATATTATCAGACTTCACAACATGTTACAATATAGTGTGTGATTTAACTGGCAGACCCTCTATTTTGAAGTAAAATGAATTAATATATACATTCAATTTGCATGCAAAGTAGCTACTAATCAACATAGTTTGTAATAGTAATAATATGACAATTTAAATAATATCTGTTAATTTCCTTGTCGTGGAGTTTATGACATCTCAGAAGTCCGACATTTATAGCTAGTCTTATGTCCTGTTAGTGATATACTAATTTTTTTGAGATTTTTTTAATTAAATGTGAAGACTGAAATTTTATGCATTTGGAAAGATACTTTCAATTACCATTAAGTGCATTCTTACTTTCAAGGAAGTTCAAATCTTTAGACCTATACTGTTGAGCAATTGGAAAACTAAAGGCTAACTGAGGTCCTCATTGTTCTGTGGTTTCCCAAAATGGCTGCTGAGTCCCTAGAGTACGGTAAAAATGATTACATAAAAGGAATGATTGCATTTGGTGACGAACCTAACAGCCACTTAGTTGCAAAAGCAATCTAAAAAAAGGCTGTGATATTTATTGGAATCACCCCTGGAATGTTCCCACATGTGGTGAGGAGGTGTAGCAGGGGAACTTGCACCAGCGAACAGGAAATGCAATGGATGGACACAGGCTGTTCAGGAAAGACCAGCTGGGAACCCAAGGAGGAGAGCTCACTGAACACCTAAGCTTGACTTTGGGACTGGTGAGGAGCCAGTTCAGAGCTTACAGAAAAAGATCAGAGGACAGACTGACACACCTGACACCGTGGTATGCTTCTGCTACAGACCACCTCTCTGCAAAGAGGCAGCTTTCTTTAGAAACCTGGAGGAAGAGAGAAGAGACAAGAAGAGACGAGAAGAGACGAGAAGTTGTACGCATTAAGTAAACCCTTGAGACGCCTGAAGTGTCCTGATTACAATTTCCTGACACAGGTGATGGAATGGACTACCTGACTAGGCAAGATGTTCTATTGGAATTGCGACTCAAAAGCAAACAGAAAATATTTGGAGATAGAATGGGCAAAGGTAACCTTAATTACAGGAACTGTGAGATTATGGAGCTTAAAATGCTCACAGAAATGACCAAGTCAAATAGTTACAATATTGAACTGCAAAAGCATTTGTCTTTTTTGGTGATCTGAACAAGTGCTCAGGACAGCTGCTTCATCTTCATGGAATAATTTAAGTTTTAAAAGACCTCTAAGATCAAGACTAACCATTGCCTAACATTTCCAAGTCTGCCTCTAAACCATGTGTCTGAGGACAACCTCCTCAGAAGACAAGAAGGGTCCATTCCAATGTGCAGAAAGTAAAGCATTCAAGACAGAAGGCCAGTATGGATGGATGAGTTCAAGAGCAAAAAAACATTACCAGAGAAGGTGAAAGTGCAGATAGGTTACCCAGGAGGAATATAAGGGCACGGCCCAAGCATGAACAGATGCTGTTAGAAAGGCAGAACTGAGCTGGAGTTGAAACAAACTAGGAAGGGGAAGGTCAACAAGAAGAGTGTCTGTAGGTATATATATATTGGCAGCTGAGGCAAGTGGAGGTCTGTAATCAAATGAAGCAGGAAAATTAGTGATGAGAGATGTGAAAAAGGTTCAGGTACTCAATGACTTATTTTTCTCAGTTTCCACTGGCCAGGTTTGCTCTAAGGTGTCCTGTTCTGTGGGAGTGAAGCAGTAGCCCACAGGGTTGAAAGTGCAACTCCTAGCTTCAAAGAGGGCAATTAGGATCAGGAAAACTATAGGCTGGTCAAAATCATTTAGTATTTGGGAATGTTACAGATCAAATCCTTCTGAAAACATTTCCAAGTACACAAAGAACAAGAAGGGGTCTGGTAAAAGCCAGCTTGCTATCAACCGAAGATGAGTTGGACCTGACCAACCTGACTCTTCATGATGAAAGGACTGGCTGTCTGGGAGCTCTGCCATTATTCTAAAAATATTTTTTATTTCTCCCTGGCATAAAAGTAAAATGAGAATAGATGTAATTGCCTGAATACTCTGCAGAAATATGAGAAACAGGAGTTGTGATAGCAAAAAACTGATATGAGGGTATATAGAAATAGAAGACCAGGCTGGCCAACATTATACGGGCAGAAATGCCTCTAATCAGTAAGGTACATTTCCTTAAGGAAATTGTAACTGAACTACAAAGATCATTATTATCTTTATACTTTGGGTTCCTTATGTCACATTATCCATACAGCTGGTACATAGATAATGCATAGTCTACTACTGCTACTTCTTACTCCACTGCCTGAAGCTGAAGCAGTTTGTGGCACTGATTGGAAAAATGCTCATGATCCTAATTCATTACCAACACAGTTATAGCTGATCAGATGGCAGATTGTTTTCTAAGAGGTTAGAAATATGCAGAATTCTATTAATCTGGAGTATGCACACCCCTTTGTGAGCAGAATGTCATAGTTATGTATTCAAGCACTCAGAAGTTTATCAGAAAAATTGCCTATGCATATGCAACTTTATAGCCTCTTTGACACATCCATCATAATATTTTAGTTACATGACTCATTACATTTCCTCCTCTAACTCTTTAGTTGTATTTATTGCTATTCAAGGTAGTATTTTTTGTTCTTTTCTTTATTCAGTGTTTGTTTGACCCCATACCTTATTGAGCAAACATTATTCAAAACCTGAATTGAAAAGTAAAATTATTTTCTAAAGCACTGTTTCTGTGGTGGGTTTGCTATAGGGAAAGAATGGTTAATGAATTTCCGTAACTAGAAATTCCTAAGATTCAATTTATTACAGCCATTTTTCAGCTTGAAAATTAACAGCTGTACTAAGATGCCTACTAGGTTTGGGTATACAGTTTTGATCACTTGAGACCTGACTTCTTCATACACTAATTTATAACATTTTCATCATTCAGAACAGTTCTGATTGATTTTATTTACAACTGGAAAAACAACAATTCTTCAAATCTGACCCCATATTTTTCAAGGTGTACCCAGAAAGATGGAAAAATAGTTACAAGAGTACTTAACGCTTTAGATGAAAAATTTATTTTTGAAATTTAGGTGTAAGTTCCAGGAATTTCCTTTTTCTTCTCTCCAGACTCTGCCATGCTTTACATCGTTCTCTTTCCCCTAAGAGACAACTAGTTTACCACCTCTTGTGGATCTCTGCTCTGTAGGCCTCCTCCTCCTTCAGAGATGGTCTAACTGAGAGATAGCTGAGAAACTGTACTCAACAGGGGTATTCAACTTTGAAATCTACTTCAATTTAAGAACGGAAAAAGGGCATAACCTCCCAAAAGCTTGTCTAATTTTTCCACTTATAAAGTACTACTTTTAACACAGCTGCATTAATGATGGTATCATTCTGTTTCACAGTCATCAGTTCCATCTCTAGTGTTACACATCTTCTAAGCAGAAATAAATGAATCAGACATCCTACAGACAGCATTTTCTTTCAATGCAGTCTGAGAGAACAAGCCTTCTGTTAGAAATGTATGTGATCATAAAAGCAAAGACTGTATTATAATTCATGTGTGCAGACCTTAATTTTAGCATTCCCTAATGCTAGGTATTCTAAAACCTAATTCTAAATAAAAATTCAGTGATGTCCACTGCTACAGTTATAATAAAGTGTTTGCACATATACATGTAAAACATATCTATTACAAAGCATAAATACACCTATACTCTCATTTGTATGTTTATATTGGCTAGCTATGAACATAAGCCAATCTCACTGAATCATTCGGAAGTATATTTAAATAGTTATTTTAGTATTGTCATTCTTATTGGTTAGTATGAAACACACTGTCTTCTGAATTAATAAATAAATAGCAAATGAATTAAGTTAAAAAGGAAGTCAGAATACACTGACATGTAGAAAGAGGGAACTGCTGTGTCAAAGAAAACAACCTAACTTCCTACTTGTAGCAGGTACTTGTATTCCAGCTAAATAAAAACTAACCAGACCAGCTGACAGCCACCCTTCTGTTAACTCTCTCCTGAATTTATATGCTATTTGCTACCCACCACCTGTTATTGCCCACCACCATCTTCCCCCACATACTTGTGATTTTGCTTTATACATGGCCGTCTGGACTTCTTAGACTTCTGAAGGTACACAGAGCTGGTAGTTTCAAACTTCTCCATTTCTCATTTATTCATATGTAGATCCTTGTTTCTTCTCCGTAACCATGCATCTACTTCTCCCACCAGCGCCCCAGCCACTGCCAGTGGGAAGGACAAGCTGCTGTCCTCAAAGCGAGAGCTTTTTACTACCAGGTGCCACAGGAAATCCTCTCTCCCTCCATGTGACAGGCTGCTAACATGACTGCTTTTTGACAGATGTAATTCTTACTTTACGCCAGAATAAATAGATCAGAGCTTAAGTAGGGAAAAGAAAGGAAAACAGTAACTAAGATATGGTAAAGGTTGAAGAGGAGATTTTTTTCATTAAATGTTTCCCTCCTGTGTCCGGCAATACTCACATAAATACCATCTACAGGGCTCAAGTTTGGCAGAAATCTGAGCCCTGATGAACCCCATGACTCCCAAGTGTGTATAGCTGCTGGTATTTATCAAGTGGGATAGCAACCAGGGGCGAAAGGGCTGTAAATACCACTGCATTACTTTGTATACATGTGGCAGCGATGGTTGGTGAGGCTGGGAAAGATCATGCTGCTTTGTGAAACGTGAGCAAGCCAGAGGATGAAGAGGAGGCTGAACAAGGGCAAGTAAATCCTAGTTAGGCAAAGCCAGAATGCCATGTTTGAGATTTGCATAGATGTCTGCAGGAAACTTGTGCCCATTCTGGTGGTGAAACTCTGTTTGGAGAAGTCAGAATTTGACTGAATTTGTATGACAGGAAAAAAAGTATGTTGCCATACTTGCAGTCCAGTATGGAAACATGACAGACAATGAGAGAAATAAGAAAAAAGAAAGACATAGGATGCCCATTAACTGTCAAGCTGGGGAAAACCTTCAGATCATTGCAAGTGTTGCATATTTTAAATTATCCTGTATTTTGAGACAATAGCACAAGATGATCAGTCAATCTTTTCAATTTCCCGCATCTTAGAAACAAAGCAAAGTCCGTGACTTACTGAAACTGTACATGTTTAAAGAACCAACCCAAAACATGGAGTGTTATTTTGTCTGATTAATGCTTACTATTACATCATAAATTAAATCCTAGATGTTACCAGTACAAAAATCACAGACTTCCAGGCCTTCTTTACAGTAGACACTTTGTCCTTGACAGGCTAAAAACTCATTAAAAATCTCCAGTGTACCTCCATCATATCTTCCATAAATGTTGGCTTGAAAGACAGGATGGTGTCAGTTTGCTAAATCTGGATCATGGGGTAACTCTACAGTCAGAGTTATAGCTGCAAAAAACTAAATCCAGCTGATAATGAAGACTTTTCAAAGAACAGTCTGATGCATACGTGCCTGTATGGAAACTAGTCACATGTGATAAAAAGTGTTGAGAGAGCCACAGAGTACCTGGACCACTATTGTGGAAACATTTGTAAAGGGGAAAAGAGCCACTTTTAAGTCTGTAAGAAATTTTACAGAAAGCTAATACAGAGATTTTTTGAGCAGGTGTAATGTAATGAGACAAATGATTAAGACAGGATTTAAGCTGCTGCATTTGTTATTAACTGATTCTCAATATGGCAATATTTTGAAGGTGAGAAAATGAAACTTAAGATACAGCAAGCACCAGATTCTCAAAAAGAGATTAAAATCCACAGCTTTCAGAGGGTAATTTTTCACACCTAATACATGGAAATGGTATATTGAGAGGATATTGAAAGTTATTGGCTGGGAGTGAACAAAGCTGCTGCATATGCAATGGACAAAAAGCTGTTTGAAGCAGAGCAATGACTTCAACAATTATTTCAAATCTGGACCCAGGTGACAGATAGGCAAGACAAATAACTAGAATGAGAGAGGGTGTTAGTTGCTGCATTCATCACTTGCAATCAGAAAACGTGGATCACTTGCACAGGGGACAGATTATGTCATAACTCAGGATTCGAGATAGAAAAATAGAAGGCTAACAGTTCACCCATGCATTTCCTGTGGAGGCACATACTATAACACAGGTTTTGGAATTTGGACTGGTATATGATGACAAGACCCTTTGCAATAAATGAGCTAAAGGTGGGCTTAATATTGGCTCAGCTTTATGTCAGCTTTAGCTGAAGTTGCTGGATTCAGTTACTGAGTGAAATGAAATATGTAGAAATTCAGACTAAGTTATCTAATAGTACCTTCTGCTTTAAATGATGGGACAGATTAGTCAGCCCTAGTTAAGACATCTCCAGATTGGGCTTTTAAGTCTCAACAAGTCATTCTAGTCTCACTTCACAATCAACAACAAAGGGAAATTAATCTCATGTTAAGAAAGGCATCTAAAAAGAGTAAGATAAATTACTCTCTGAAATGTTTATCTCTGCTGACTTTAAAAGAAGCCATGGGAACTGGCTGAGATTTACACGTCTATGCTTTGGATGTTGTCAAGGCTGGGCAGATTAATTTCTCTTTTAAAGTTTTTTGTTTTCTTGTTTTTTTTCCCCTTGACTTTGTGTTTAAAACACATGGAAGTATTTCCATTCTTGCTACTAAATTCTATACATTCTTAGAAAAGGTATAAACAAGTGAAACACCCATTCATTTTTCCTGTTCTTTGTAAAATCACTGTTTTGCTGTGTCTTTCTTTCCATCATTACAATATATATAAATTGTAAATATAATTCCAGTAGCTGAGAGAATAAAGTACTATTTTTACACATAAATATGTCAAAAGGATAAACCACAACAGTGAAAAGGTAAGAGCTCAATATAAGAAATGCACAAAAGAAGAGGACTGGAGAGAGAAAACTTCTTTTACAGCTGTCTCTTGAGGAGCCTGGAACTCTTCATGGGAAGGCAAAATGTGATTTGCATGGTGTCAGCAATACCTGAATCACGAGCTTCATACTGAGGCATCATTTCCATACAGTTTGAAATTTTTTTTCTTGTTTTAATTATTCATTAGCAATTTTTAATGTATCCTTGATACTATTATAACTTACACAGATAAAGATTTAACTGGGATGTCTTTCATCCAGAAAACAACCGAACAGCCTGCAAATGCACATATATCACATACTAACAAGTAATGTTCCTCTGCCTACATTTGGAAGTAAATAATTCCAAGGAAGAAAGACTTCTTTCTTTTGTCCAGTCTTCTGCAAATCTAGTAATAAAACAGACTCACAAAGGAGTAAGAATGCCCCAGCAATGGCTTGATTACACAAAAGCTCCCTGTTCACTGCTGCCACACATCTATCAGTCAACAAGCTCTACAGCTCAATGGATGAGTCGGATAGGGGTTTCAGACTGAATTGTCACGTTCTGTATCCTTGCACACTTCTGGTACATGTCACTTTGTTGACTACAAATACATATCACTTTTCAAAATAGATATGGCATACTTTAAAGCTCTCTTGCTGGTTTTGTGACCATCAAAACAAAAACTCCCTTATTTTACAAGAGATGGTCATTACTGTACATTGATGGCCTTAACACTGATACAATTATCTAAAAATTCTGTTACAGTAATAATAGTAAAGATAGAAGTGTAGCATAACTGTGCCTGAAGGTGTAACAGGGGACTACAGAATTACTGGATAAATAACCAAAACTAAGATTCAAATACAAGATATCAGTGCTCTTGCTATTGAGTGCTACAGGTAATGAATAAAAGAAGGGATCTGTTCAGATCAGCAACGCGTACATAACACTCCTCAGGCCTAGACAGACTGTGGACAATTCTTCCATGGCAACCAACTAATGTAACAGTAATAGTTCTAACAGATGGAGGCTTATTAACTCATCAAAAACAGGGACCCCAGATTAAAGTTAGTCGCGTAATCAAAACTGATAAAAACAAAATTCTTTTTAAGTATGTAAATCAACTTGGCAAAACATAAAGTAAGACAGCAGATACAAAAGATAAAGTGCTCCTCCAGTCACCATTCTGTCTCATCTTCTGAGATCTCCCTGAAAGCCAACTGTCTAAGTAACATAGCTAATGTTTATCTGGACTGCTTTTCTATTATTTGATAATTCATAACTACTAATTTAAATCCTAGACAGTTCTTGATATAATGTTAAGTAATATGAACAGAACCTACTTTGGAGGACTAAAACCCACATCTGTTTCTTAAAAAAAAATCTTATCTTGAACCTACATTAACTTATTTTTTTTTGCATCTGCACCTCTAATCAGGTAGGGCTGCATACCCATCATTTACCAATGCCTAAAAAGAAGCAAACTAACCTACAGTGAGGTTCTTTAAAAAAAAACTGTAGTCTCATTCTGTAACCAGATAAACTTGTGTAACTCCTTATCCGCACATCTAGATCATTTATCATTAATGTACTTTGTGGAAACTATTATGGAAAAACAACTTAATAAATGAAACAAAATTACCCAAGTGTAGGAAAAAAAACCCTGATATTTTTATGCAACTTGAGATCAGTCATTTCTTTGTTTATCCAAAGAACTTTCAGTACATGCAAAAAATCAGATTAGTACTGAAAATGTTATGAAATGTTACATAGTAAGACACATTTTGGATGCATTTTTATTAAAAAATAGGGAAAATAACATACAAATTTCCAACAACAGACATCACAGGCATCTCAGTTGTAGAAGTCTTTTTATCTTTTGTATTAATGACATAAGCCGAGTAATATTTAATGACATTTCATTTTAAATATTGTAAAAACTCAGAATTGTTTTCAGTATTGTCACATTTCATATACTAAAATAAACTTTTTACTCTATAAATAACACAGTGCATTTGTGCAATTACTACACAGCACTTGCAGAAGCTGAATGTCAGCACTTTAAAGTTTGTGGGTTTATTTCTCAGGGACACAATATATTAGTATGTATGGGTGAATGTCAGACTTTATGGCATTTTATTACATCCAAGCAAGAGGAGAGAAAGAGAGATTCTGAAATGTAAATTTGACAACTCATTCAAAATTACTACGACTGCTTTGATTTTTCAAAGTATGTGTCTTGTTGTAAATGAAATTAAAGAAAATTTGAAAAACACTGAAGAGAGTACTGCATGCTTTTGACATTTGAATTCTCCCCAGTCAAGTATAAAGGTACCACCCCACGCCTTATTGTTGTCTGTTTAAATCTTTCATAAAAGATTAACTTGCAGTGTCAAGGCCACTGGCTAACATCCATTTTGACACTGATGAAATTACCTGGAGTAACGCAGTCTCCCGAGGCACACTGTCACAATTAATGAAATATGAAGGGACCAAAGAAAATTTTCTGGCTCTGCATAACAGAGAAGGGGAAGAAAAAGGTAAGTGGAAAAGGGGAAGAAAAACAGAAATAGGAAAACCCTTTGAAAAATATGAGTGAAGACACATTTGCCTCCAAAGTAATCTTCAAATTCCACAAAAGCAAGACAGATTTGCCAACAGTCATGGTCTGGAACAGTATGCATACAGCCTTTTGGCATGTCGGTCACGGTATCATATTCTAGAAAGGCAAGAGCAGTAGATGATAAATGATCCTGGCTGAGTTAAAAAAGGAAAAGAATAAGGTTGAAGACCACTTTTCCTTGCCAATACCTAAGTCCATCTGGCTCTCTCAAATCTCTCTCCCAAAGCAGACTTCCTTTTTATTGAAACTGAGTTTGCCAACAGTCATCACACTTGAAAAAATGACAAATAACTGTTCTAATTTCTTTACACAAGGGCTCATAACAGCATATGAGTGAAATGGAAATTACACTAAAGGCAATAGGCTTCCAGTGACTCCAGAGGACTTCAGATCGAAGCGTATGAAGGAGCATCCTTGTGAGTCCTGAAACCACAGTCTCAGGAAACCTTCATTATTAAGGAATTTAAGGGATTTTCCCAGCAAGAGTTGTATTCATACAAAAGAAGATACAAACTTCTACAATGATACTGGCATAATCTCAATGCTATGGACAACTCTACTCTGGTTTCATAATCTCTTTTTTTCAGTGCAGTTACTGAGGCAAGAATACAGCGTTAAACTCATCCTTGTACTAGAACAAATACAGAGGAAGGGAAGGTGTGAACCCTGTCCAGTTGGCTAAGCTTTTCTTGGACAAGAATGAGTGAATCAGTGCTGCTGACCTTCAGTTCAACTGTTAAAATTTTTTCCCAGCCATCAGAGATATATATCTAAGAATGCAGTGAAGAAACTCAAAACCACAAGGTACTTTTTCCCCTGCCTTTTCCCTAGCCATTTATCTATGACATTTAAAAGATTATTATCATTATAATTTCAAAGGCCTATATCAGGCCTTTATCACCACTGCAATAATTTACAGACATCCAGAGTTCGAAGTGTCCTGGTTGCAGTCACTGAACATGCATCTCTCTGTGACCTCCTCGAGCTTGCCTTGCAGCTCCTTATTCATTCGGTTACTTTTGTGCACCGCACTGCCTCTCTTAATTTCCAGAACCTTCACCACAGTAGATTTGTCATATTGAAATGTTAATTTTGGAAATTTTAGGGTTCAAATGAATGGTGGGTTTTCCAATTATCATTTTTAACAAGTAAACTACTTTTCACGCTTTTGTTACTAATATTCGTTCCCTTAAATCCTTTAAAGCAATTGTCGGTAACGGGAAAGATAACAACAACTGCAAAGCAGAGCAAGTCTTCAGCTGCTGGGTACACTGCAATTCAGACACATACTAAGTACTGTGTGAGATTACAGAAAAATCAGTTTCACTCTTTATATGTATAAGCCCTATAGGAAACAGATTTTATGCTATCATTTCAGAAACTGGAACAAAGAATATTCAAAGTGACTAACAAACAGGCTTAAAAGCAAACTTTTGCCTCATTCTAGTTGGAAATATTATTCCCAGCATAAAAACTATGAATCAGGATTGAAAAATACAGTTAAATTAAATAATAAGTCACAACCCATTCATTTATTCCTAACAATTACAGATTTTAGGTACTACCAATGCATCACCATGAATTAAAAACAAAAACGCTCTGGTAAGCTCCCTTCCATTATAATATTTCCTCATCTGTAGCATTTACACCAAACCTAGGTAGAAAACTGAAGATAACTTCGGAGATCTTTTTATCTATTGTGCTATATGAATATAGGCATTACTTTACCAGTGCTTTGAAGAGCTCTGCTACTTCCAGCGGTTAATTATAACACCCAGTGAGACACAGCACTGTCCCAAAAGTATTATTTTACCCAGAACTGCCAGTATCATTATCAGAGATATATCAGTAACCAGAATATATTTTTACAACCTCTTTCAAAACTTTCAGCATTTCACACAAGGAGTCTTTAATTTTTTAATATAAGTGATGTTGATTTCTACCAAATTATAAAATACAAGCCAATTTAGAACACGAAATAATAATTTCATGATGAGTTTCTATATATTAATTTTTAAATAAACTTTAGTGCATTAATGATTACCAAGCTGTTATGTTTCAAAGACGACTGATCATTTTAGATGCTTTCATTTTAACATCCTAGTTAAGTATTTGCCATGAGGTCTTCTCACAGCATTAGTGGGATGTTTCTTAAATTCAATGCCTAGCTAAACGCCTGTAAGCCTCTCTTGGAGTATTATGAAATTATAGCACCAGCAACCACACTGACAAAACCAAGAAAAAGGGATGTACAATTAGGTTCTCAATCATAAGAGCATTTGATTTTATGAGAACACTACCTTATTAGAACAGAGAAGGATTTGGGCAACTGTCAACCGGTCAGCCTCACCTCTGTGCTTGAGAAGGTCATGAAACAGATCCTCCCAGAAGCTGTGCTAGGGTACATGGAGGACAGGGAGGTGATTTAAGACAGCCAGCACCGACTCCCCAAGGGCAAGCCCTGCTTAACCAAGCCAGTGGCCTCCTATAATGGAGTGATCACATCAGCGGACAAGGGAAGGGCTACAGAAGTCATTTTTCTGGATTTCTATAAAGCCTTTGACACAGTTCCCCACAACATCCTTCTCTCTATATTGGAGAGAGGTGGATTTGATTGGTGGACAGTTAGGTGGGTAAGGAATTTGTTGGACGATCACATCCAGAGGGTAGTGGTCCATGGCTCAGAGTCTTGATGAACACTGGTGACAAGTGGTGTCTCTCAGGGATCCATGTCGGGACCAGCATTATTTAATATCTTCATTAATAACAAAAACAAAGGGATCAAGTGCACCCCCGGCAAGGTTGCAGAGGACACCAAACTGAACAATGCTGTTGCCATACCTTAGGGATGGGATGCCACCCAGTGGGACCTAGACAAGGTCAAGAAGTCGGCCCATGGGGATCTCATGAGGTTTAACAAGACCAAGTGCTGGTGCTGCACCTGGGCTGGGACAACTCCTGTTATCAACACAGGCTGGGGATGGACAGATGGAGAGCAGCCCTGCTCAGAAGGACTTGGGGGCGCTGGTGGGTGAGAGGCTGGACATGACCCAGCCATGGGCACTCCCAGCCCAGAGAGCCAAACGTGTCCTGGGCTGCACCACAGGAATTGTGGTCAGCAGGGGAGGGAGGGGATTCTGCCCCTCTGCTCTGCTCTGGTGAGATCCCACCTGGGGTGCTGCATCCAGCTCTGGGGTCCTCAGCACAGGAAGGACATTGGCCTGTTGGAGTGAGTCCAGAGGAGGGTCACCAAGTTAATCAGAGGGATGGAGCACCCCTCCTATGAAGAAAGGATGAGAAAATTGGGATTGTTCAGCCTGGAGAAGAGAAGACTTCGGGATGGTCTAACTGTGGCCTTCCAATACCTGAAGAGAGTCTACAAGACAGATGAAGAGGGACTTTTTTCAAGGGCATGTACTGACAGGACAAAGGGAAAGGGCTTAAAGAGTAGGTTTAGATCAGGTATTACGAAGCCATTCTTTCCTGTGAGCGTGGTGAGGCAGTGGCACAGGTTGCCCAGAGAACCTGTGGATGCCCCATTCCTGAAAGAGTTCAAAGTCAGGTTAGATGGGGCTTTGAGCAACCTGATCTAGTGGAAGGTGTCCCTGTCCATAGCAGGAGCATTGGAACTAGATGGTCTTTAAAGTCCTTTCCAACTGAAGCCATTCTATGATTCCATGGTTCTAATAACTTCAAGACAACCTTCAATCAGTACTCCCCTGACAAAACAGGTTTGTATCTTGGAACGGACCTAAATTATACATTAATTTTATATAGCCTTATATTACCGGCCTCTGTCATGAAAAAGCCTTCCGACCTTGTTTAACTGAGCATTTCTAGTGTTACCTATCACTTTTCTCTGAAATCTATTTTTAAGAAAGTAATTAAGCTGTAGCAACTGATCCAGAAAAGTTCATGTAACACAAGAAAATTTCCTGTCACTCTGCCTTTTCCTAGACTAGAAAGCAACTTCTACCTTTACCCAACAGGATTACAGGGATAATTGCCCAGAATTAACACTTATCAATGGCATGAGACCATTATGGAGTAAAACTTTTCAACTCACATTCTAAGCTAACACTCAAATAGTTGGATACTTGAGCCGTCAAAAGCTACATGCCCTACAGCCGTTCATCCTAGGCTGTAACACATTTCAGTCACTGCACAGAATGTCATTGTAGAAGCCATATAGTTGAAACCAAATGAACGCTACATCTCAAAGAGAAAAGCCAGCTGGCAGAGGACAGAAACATCCAGGTGTCGTCAGAAACCATTTTTCATGGAACAGTCTATCACTGCTCTCTCTGTCCCTTGAGTGAGACCTATAAAATACCTTCAACATATGAGCCTGGAAGCTAAAACCCATTATTATACCGGACAGTAAAAGTTATGGACTGAATAAAGATATTGCACATTCCATTTTTCCCAGTGACACCCTGCCAACTAGCCCTGAACATTGCATAGGAGTTCACCACCTGCCTCTGTCAGCTCCATGCAGAATAATGATCTTCCCACCTCTGCTTTATTAACCTCCCCTTTTTTCACCAACTGCCACACACCCTTTTCTCTCAAATTGCTTTACTGATTAGCAGAATGACACAACCAAACACAACTAATTCTAGCTGGTAGTAATTTTTCACTTTTCTCTTTCTGATTCACATCTAAACATATTTTAGTGCCCCATTTCAACTGAGTCAGTCAATCTAACAAAAGACACTGATTTTCTTTTCTTTTTTTTTTCTGATTAAATTGTGATGACATATGGGCACGCAGTTCCGCAAAATCTTCCTGAATTGATTTAGTAAAAGGTATTAATTTGCAGTTAGCTCTGTTCAGGGTAAAAAGTTAATGGGAGTTTAAAATACGATATGAAGTACCATGAAGCATGTACAGCAGAATTTAATTTTCAGTATTTTAATATACAAAAAAAAATCTCCTTTGCAAAATATATATAGGCATTATGCCTAACTATGTTTATATTGATTAGCCTGGACTCAAGTGCAAATATAGAAAAATACTTAGAACAAAATGCTTTCACTTTATTTTTTTTGTTTGCTTGAGGTACTCAATTAAAAAAAAAAAAAAAAGAAACATACTGAAATCACTGGGAGTTGTGGAAGTGTTCAAGGCCAAGTTGGATGAGGTATTGAGCCACCTGGTCTAATGCAAGGTGTCCCTATCCATGGCAGGGGTGAGTAGAACTAGATGATATTTAAGGTTCCTTCCAACCGAAAACATTCTATGATTCTGCGACCCTACAATACTTGGCAATTCTAAGAATCAAATCCTTTTTTTATTTATTACAGTTGGTAACATCTTCAGAGTCATTAAACTATGTTTTAGAAGTGACATATCAGATGAAATTAAATAAAATGCCTGAATCCCCATTATAAAAAAAAACAAAAAAAGGAAAAAGAAAAAAAGTTGTAGTACCAGCTGTCCCCAGACAAAGTCAGATACAAAGTAATAACTTTCTCTTTGCAGCACCTGTATTCAATTTCTAAGGTACATCCGTCATTTTATTTTAACAAAGCCTAACAAGATCAGTTCACAGCCATCTGTGTCTCTCTACCATGAAAGCAATTCAGGTTGCGTTGCTTTAAAAAATACCACTCAAAGCAGAGCAACACAAAGCAGAACAAAACAATTGCACAAGATTAGAGATGACATTTTGAGTTCATTACAGCTGACAATATATATCTCCATGCACTTACAAATGCAAGACCAGTGCACTCAATGCAGAGATTGCAGAGGACACCCCAGTCTCTCTTCAGCAGCAGCTCTACTGCATTACCATGGAAGTAAACCTACTGGAAGGGGTTACCCATTTTTGACATCTCATGGTGCTCACATACTCTTTTTTATTTAGTCATCCCCTACTATGAAAGAGATTGAGAAGGCTTAGTATAATCAATGGTTCTATTTCCTGAGAAACCCTGTAATGGAAAGTGAGCCGACAGAGGAGTCAGGCTTTCTATAGCAATGTAGCAGAAGTCTCCAAACAGTGAGATACCAGCCACAGGTAACTGGGCTATAGGTTATTCCTAAGGAGAATAGGCAAAGAAAAAGCAGAAAATGTACATGCTAAGTTGCTTAGGCATGGTTTCCTAAATTCCCACTTAAGAATAAAGTCTTAAACACTGTGTATCAAAGCATATTTAACTAAAACTAAATGAATAACGATAAGCCTCTGAGTCTCACTGGATGTAGTCTCCCCGCCTTGTATAAATAAAAGTCTACTTTGATCCAAGTCCTTCACACATGGTATCAAATCACATCTGCCAGAATAGCAGGAGTTTGGAAATACAACAATGTGTGGCATTAGAACCAGAATTTCTGATGCAGAAATTAGGACCAAGGGAGAGACAGCCCATTAATTCAGTATTAAACTGAGCCAATTTAGGGGAATGAAAACAAAACAAAATGAAAAACAGAAAATTATCAGATCAAAGCCAAACACTGTGGATTTATTTTAGTCCCTCTGTAGTCAAACAGAGCACTTATTTTTCCTCATTTGTACAACAAAAACTTTACTATAAGAAATGAATATGAGTTGTAGTCTAATTATAAAAAGGATACTTTTGTATAAAGAGAGATGTACAGTTTGTAAATCAGGCAGTTTGTTGTGAATGCCAGCCAGAGCCTAAAGTCACCTACAGACAAGCAGCTAAGTATAGCTGAATCCTATCTCTACAACGGAGGGGGCTGCTGTTAGGAACCAAGCTTTTGCACCAAGCTAAATGCTGAGTGCCAGAAACCTCAGGACACATGGGAAAGATAAGAAGTCCAAATCATTACTACAGAGCCAGTCTGTGAGATCATGACAGACTCAAAGGAACAAAACCAACATGGGAGCATGGAAAACACTTAGCCAATCAATCAAAGCCAACAAATATGGCAAAGGCATGGGACTGTCAAGAACCTAAGGTACTTCATGCCAGGTTAACTGCAGTGAAATAGGCAGCAATTTGAAATGAGGAGTAATGGATGGGTTATAAATGTATTCCAGTAGCTCTGCGCTAGAATGTAATGAAACCATAAGACTCAGAAGCAGAAGCAGCAGAAAAGGGAAAAGAACATCTGAGGTCAGAATTCATGCTGTCAGAGAATCTTAACAGAATTCATGCTGCTGGAATCTCGATAGTTCCTTACGGCAGCAAGTATTTGTGAAGTAAAAGACATAGACCTCTGAACCAAAAAAAAGCAATGCCCTTATACTCAAATCTACTTTTATGCATATCATCATCTGATTTTTTTTTTTTCCTTTCACAAATGCTCTATCTATACTTCAACTTTTCAAGTTTCTGACTAGGAAAAACATTACTCTCAGTTAGTTGATACCATGACAATGCTACTATAAAGGCCCTACTCTATCACAAGAAACATGAAAAAACAGCATGTACACTAAAAAGTGTACCCAGGTATCAACATTTTGTTCAAACACGTTTTTTTCTTCTCTCTGTAAAAATCACTGGTCTCAGTGCTCTTTCTTTCCAATACCTACTAAGAAAGTCACAGTTAATTTCTCCTACGTTCCCAGAGAAGACTCGAGTCTTTCCTTAAGTATTTTGACAGAGAATGCTACAGCAAATACAGCCAAGGGCGAACCTGGCAGCACTGAACACCTCATTTGCTGAGAAAAAAATTATCTGTCCTTCCACTCCTCCTTGTGCTCCTCAAGTACTCCAGATTATCACTCAACTTTTTAAATAGTAATATTTCTGTGATGAATAGTAGTTTCTTTCCTTTGGGGTCTTCAGTGTTTTGATTTGATTATTTCTCAGATAACATAGAATCTTGGGTTGTTTACGCAGTAAACAAATATGTCAATTTCACATATACTGTGTATATGTTTGCCTATTTTTGTTGTGAAAATCTCAGTAAATTCTACTTAGGGGACACCTGACCTTTATAATTTATTGAAAGGATAATACTTTTAAGAACTGTAATTACTATTTTTAAAGTGTAGGTGTGTAATACTGATTTTATTTTTTTTCTCCTCCTGTTTCTAAATACCCTGAGGTCTTAACAAACCTACTTATACTTACAAACTACTTGTCATTATACTTCAATTCAGGGTCACTTTCAGATTGTGAAGCTCTTGAAGTGTTGTCACTTCATTGACATATATATTTAACAATTTCCCACAGTTGCCTAGAGTGTCTAGGGACCTTCAATGGGCCCTTTTATCTGAGATATTGGCATGATCCTGGTTGAAGCAAAGCAAGAGCTCAGAGAGATTCATGTCCTTCTGGGCTGGCAGCTAAAGGACAGGGAGCCTCATATGGCATAGACAACTACATTAGAGCAAAAAACCCCAGACACCAAGGATAAAATTCAACTCTCACATAAAGCTACCCACATTTATTTACATGCTCTAGTTCCCACTATCGTCATCAGGCATGAAAATTTTAATTAAGTCGCCTGAACATAAGTATTGAGCACCATTTGAAATTTAGTAATGTACCCCACCTACCCTTCAGCTGCTGCTCCAGAAGTGACATGTAAGTGCTGTCTTATCTGGTAACCCTGGAAAAATGTCCCAGAAAGCCCACAGTGGCTTAAGCAATGCTAAGCACCTATGTGCAGGAACCAGAAGCTGTCCTTGGCCAATTCAGTCAGGGCCTTGAGAGCTAATTCCTGATGTTGGTTCAGCGACTAAAGCAGTGTCTACTGCCTTCTGAGATGTCAAGTATGGATGTTGATTTGATACCAGTAAATAGGTAGTTGGATTCCATTGCTAGACATCTTTTGACTGGGATAGGAAGGCAGACATGGCTTGCTTTTAAGCACCTGTGTAGTACACAACTAAATCTGGGCATTCTAGTTTACAACAGAGTCCCACCCAAAGAGTACTGTTCCCTCAACGTAAGCAACTCTATCCTTTTCCAAGAGTATAATGTAACTTTGAAATCAATTCAGGTGACTAAATAAAGATGTCTAGTGTTATTTGGAATGTTCTGTGATACTCAAGACATAAGATATTATGTCATGGGTTATATCAAGGCTTATACTTTTCTGAAGTAACAGCTGGAAGCTGAAAAAGCACCCCATGGTATTTCAAACGGTGCTAGGTGACTACATATAGGTTCTTTAATTAAGCCATCTACATTTTATTTTTCAGTGTGATCACAGGCTGAAAATACGGGAGTTTAGAACCCCCCAAAAATCATGCATGGCTAGATGCCAAGAAGTGAAATGTTCCAAAATAAAGACAGAAAGCCTACAGAGAAGACCAGCAAAAAAATTTATATTTATCCTTACTTCCAAACAACACTACTAAGAATATAAACTCAATTTATTACAATACAAGAAACAGAACCTCAAATTTTCCCATTTATTATGAATTAATTGATCTCCAGTTATTGGTTATCCTTTCCGAATTCCATGTTAGGACCTCAAACATCTCTTGAGATTTAATCTACAATTGGATGAGCTCTCTCCAACTAACACCCTGTCCATTTCCTACCTTGAATCACTTCACACAGACACATTTTGTTCAGACACTCTGAAATTGCCTCTTTCAGAAAACATAGGTTAATTAACTTCTTGCATGCTCTAGCTGAGCTGCAGCGACGTGCCTAGTCAACAAGGAACCCATTCAAAGCTCTGTGAAACAATTTGTAAGTACAAATTTTGAACTGCCTTTGAGAATTAAAGCAAAAGAGCGCTAATAATAATGAAGAATTTTGCTAGTAATAAAATATATCGTATTAAAAACCGCTAAACAAACAAGAAAACATCCACCAGATAAAACTAAACTGCAGTAAACTTTTGATACACTCACTTCGTATCACTGTAACATTTTACTGATAGAACAGTTTTTCCCTTGGTCACGCATTTTGCTGGCTCTCAACATTATAACCTTCTAAGAAATTAAAGGGTCTGCGTAATGGGCACTTCTTGATTTCTTATCCTATTTCACCCCATTTTGAAGAGAAATCACCCAACCAAGGGTGTCAAATGTGGCAGAAGCACTAGCTCCCTCCATTCTCAGAGGCTTCAAGAACTTTCTCAATTTCATGCTTCTGTGCACAACTTTATTTACACTAAAACCATTTTGTTTTGTGCTTGAGAGCAAATACTTTGTCTCGATCTCCCAGCAAATCTTAGCTGTGTTATCTGAATACTCAGTGAAGCTTTGACTCTTTACTATAGACTGTGGCTGACATATCAGGTGAAACACAAGTGAACTGCATAATGGAAGTTAATGTCCCGTCAAAATGGGGTCAACAGGATACAATCCAACACGTGTATATCATCTACTCACAGTGTGCAAGCTTTTCTTCAAAATAGTGTTTAGATTTGAAACGGATGCTCTAACACAAATATTTAATATACATTGGTGGGGCTCTGCTAATCATCTTTTTGAAATACAAGTTGGTGTCTCAGAGACACTTTCAACAATGCTCAGAGTAATAATAATTAAATTTAAAAATCTGGGGTTTTTTTTAGATTTTAAAATCTGAATTTAAAATCTTGTTGCTTCTCAGCAACCTTTATTTCAATGAATAAACACAGGTACAAATATAAACCCAAATACTACTGGGGTTGCATTTGACATGCTTAACTACATGGCCTTTTAAAAAATTACTTTTATACTGCTTTTCTTTGTAACTTATCAACCCAAATTCAACCATTCAGCATAGTGTCTCCATAAAAAATCTTCAGGCATATATGTGAAGAACTAGATTTTTTTCTTGAAAGATATTTTCTTTAATTCAGTAAACACTGCTGAATACCTATCTTTTATGCAGAATTTTGAGCCTCTCTTCAAAGCTCTTATTTAAATAAGTTAACTACTTAGACACTTTTCTAATGCAAATTGGCATGAATTGAAAGACACGATGAAAAGCATTTTTGCTGCATGACATTCAAAGTTAAATGTACCTACTTTGTACTTCTATAGAAGTACATCTATTTCTTATTTCCCTGGAACTTTTCTCACAAGAATTCAAATTATAAGATGAAAGAGAATACTTTTATTTCACAGTGTGATGGAAGGGACCTGGTCAATCCCTGACTTTGCTCGTTCTGACCCAGCAACAGCTGTTTCATTCAAATTAATTAGAAAAATACCTCAGCTATATTGAAAACAACAGTATAAAATGACAATTAAATTACAAAATACTGCTGAGAAATCTTCATTGCTGTCCCTGCAATTGCATTTTCCAAAGCTGTTTGTCCAAACTGAAAATGCTGATGAAAGTCATAGCTGGTCTTCTAAGTACTGAACGCTCACCAGATGACTACACACTTCCATCTACATACAGCTGTACTTGGAATTCTGAATCTCTTTTAGCAACTTTATTTTGTACCTTCACTATCACAGAACGTTTTAGTAAGCAAGAGCCAAAAAAAAGGTTTTTTGGCAAGGCAGAGATAATAGTATTTTACTTATAAAGTTCCTTCATAATAAAATACCTTCCAGTTTCTTGTTGTGATGTGGAAATTATATTCAAGCGTCTACAGTTGGCAAAGACTTCTTACAAAGCCTTTTAAAAACTGTTCAGAAATTTACCTGCTTCATCTCTAATGACAAAAGAGACAGTAGCATGAATCACCAACATTAAAGCACCATGATCACAATATCAGACAATGGCTGAGATTTAAACAGACCTCCTGAGGTCAACTGGATCAACCTCCCTACTCAAGTGGGACCATCTAGACCAGGTTGCCCAAGACTATGTCCAGATAGATTTTTAAGTATCTCCAAGCATGGAGGCTCTACCACTGTGGGAGTCCAGAGTACCGAGAGTATTTCTCTGCCTGTTTTAAAGGATTTAACCCCCCTGGACAGACAGCACTTTCTTTGACCTTCGTCCATGGAGAAAACTACATACTCTCCGGGAAGAAGTACAATCTAAACTGGTGCGAACTAGGTGATAGAATATTATGTAAGGTTGTCACAGGGTGAAAAATCTAGTTTTAGGTTTGTTAAAATAGTAAATAGATAAAAAGCAAAAAACTTCAAAATGGAGGATTGTTGTTCTCCAGACCTTCTTCTTCTTCTTCTTCTTCTTCTTCTTCTTCTTCTTCTTCTTCTTCTAGTACTCCATATTCTGCAGTAGAAGTAGTTAGGGATGACTGGATAAAGAATTCCGCAGTTCCTGTCTACGTGACAGGGTGATTTATTTAACATTGGTGGAAAAGTAAAAATATCTTTGAAGTTTTCATTGGGTAATTTACCTTTAAAAAGACTGTGCAATCTAGATTAAGGGGCCATTTCTGGCATTCTTTGCTCTGTGCTGTGTCTGGGTCATGCTAGTGGCTCTATTTCTCTGATGAGACTTAATGAACAACTATCTGAAAGCAGAGAAGGCTGAAGGTCCCGTTCATCTCTTGCGCTTTTGGCAAAGACTCTAAAATCTCCCCCATCAGGGGAGGTCCAGTTACAGCACAGAAAGTGTTAACCACCCCCATGGGCACCCAGTGGCAGTGCTTGGTTACCCTCACAGTCAAAAGGTGCTTTCTGATATCCAGAGGGAACCTCTTCTCTTTCAGTGTGTGCCCATTGCCTCTGGTCCTGTTGCTATGAGGAGCTTGGCTTCATCCTCTTTGCACCCTCCCTTCAACTTTGCACAAGTTGGCAATATCCTCCTCCTGGACCCAACTTTCTCTGTTCCATGCCAAAACAGTCCCAGATCTCTCAGCTTCTTCATGTATCTCCAATGCTTTTTAATCATCTTAGTGATTCTTCAGTGGACTTGCTCCAGTATGCTTATGCTTTTCTGCAAAGTTGATTTGCATCCAGCCCTTCCTCAGCCGGTACTTGTCCATGGTGTTGTTCTTCCCCAGGCACAGGGCTTTACACCTGTGTTTGTTGAACTGCATGAGATTCCTGTTTTTCTTTATCCTTCTTAAAACAAATTACAGTGGGATAACACTCTGGAGAAATACAACCAAAAGGTCAGAACTATCAGAAAGCTTAAACTTCTTGGAGTTTAAGGTACTATGGCCCTTTGAAATGGCTTAAGGGATTTTACTTTGTAAACTTTCTATGTTTGTGAAATTTCTTCCTTCAATATCAAATCCATGCCTTCTTCCCACTCTTATCCAAAGGTGAGACTGTCTAAATATGAACCTATATAATGAAAAACTTCAGTTAAGCAATGGAAAAAGAACATAAAACCCGTATGTGAAATAGCATAAATCTGTGCTTTTTTCACTTTGACTTAAACCATTTTTTTTAAGAAAAAACTTTTGTTTATAAACCGATGTGATATTTTTAAAACCACTCCACGTCTGGAAATTTTCAATTTTTTTTTTTTTGCTTTCTGTATGAAGCCAAGTTATCATCATTTTATTATGTCATATAATCCCATTTGACAACAAAAAATATGAATGCATTATATGAAGGAAAAAGAAGCCACAGTACGAACCTCCAAAATTTACGTAAGGTAAGTGGAGTGATAAATTGTTATACTCCTTCAAATATTCCTTAGAACAGCCTAACTCCATGCTCTGACTTCACTGCCTTGATCTACAGACCTCTCTGTATCTCTGAAAGCATTTTTCCAACATTTGCTGTTCGTTGCCTGTTGAGCATTTGCTAATTTGACACTTATTAGTGCAAATTTAAAAAAGTTTTTTCCATCTCTCTGTACTGACACCAAAAATACAAAAATGAGGTACATTCTTCTTCAGAGGAGTCAAAACTGGACAACAGCCTCTCATCTTGTTTATGTGGAAGCCAGGGATTAGATTACAATTACCATTTTAATTTCTTCATTTAGCAAAGTGATTGTAAAATTATTCTATTCGATGGGGCGTTACCTTTCCAGCCTTGACCTTGTTTTGCTTTATCTCTAACTAGCTTTAGATCTGTGGTGGCACAGAAATATTTATCATAATGTTGACTCATACACACACACAAAGACACATATACATGTGATTAAAGAACAGTAACAAGCAGCAGTAATTCTGTATTGAATGAACATTATCCATGGTTTTAAAACACAAATGGCACAGAACAAAGTATCTTTGGCTCCAGAATAAAAGATTATGCAAAGTGGGACAAGCATAGGATGGTGGCATAGACTGTGAAGGTGCTGATATAGGGGGAGGATAAGAGAGGCCCCAGACGCACAAATAAATCACCAATGGTTTATTCCTGGTCACTACAGGGATGCAGTCTCAGGAGCTGGGTAAAGCTGACTTCAGTTCAAGGGCAACAATGAACAAATGTCGGGAATACCTATGTAAAACCTTATTTGCAGATTTGCCTCGGGAGCTAGTGAAGGAAGAAAAAGCAAGCAGACTCAACAGAAGATTTAGAAAAATTTGCAGGTATCCTCCCAAGAAAGCCCAGGAGCACAGAAGAAGCATTGCCCAGCACCAACAGCTGCCTTGTGCTAGTACACAGCTGTAATGCTGACATCACTCTTGAGGAAGGTGAGTGCTGATGGCCCTTAGAACCAGAGGAGCAGAAGAGAGGTAACCATAACCCCAGGGAAAAGAGGTGCACTTACACATGAACCCATACTGGGAGTGTAACATTTTAAATTGTATTAGTATTGGGCTATTTTTCTATGATTGTGTTCTTTTCTGTACTTAGACCTGGAACAGCAACAATTATTTGGTTCGAGTGGTAACCTTTGCACCATACTCACAATATATTGTTGGCTTGGTATGAAAGGTGTGGTTTTGCCCATAACAAAATTTTGCATGAAACACTGTATCTCTTTAAAGGGAGTAAAAGCCCTGAGCTTCCTTTCATTGAATTTCTAAGAATAGTGTTGGCCACATAGGTTTTCAAGTAGACAGGGTATCCTTCCACAATTTTTTTCAACTCCTTCAAGTATTTTCTTTCTCCAAACATCTTTCTACTATGATTTTCTGCACCTGGTGTTCATCTGTCTTCTACTTCGGTATGTGGAAATATTTTACATTCAATGACAATACTAATTTTCAGGTTTTTTATCTTTTCCAGAAAAGCTCTGAACTTCCTTCAAAATGTCTTATTGTCCAAATATCTGGAAAATTGACTTTGGGATTCAATCCCTGACATATTTGAAACATTGACCCATCAAATTGGCAAACTAGTTCAGCATGCTGAAAGCGGCAAAATATAAGTACTAGATTCAGCTTTCTTTTGTGAAAAATACAGGGTATACCTGAAGAAAAACATTCTGTGAGTTTCAGGCAAAGCAAATGAGTTGACCGAGAAAGAAAAGGGGAAAAAAAACAGAGAGATTTTTTTTTTTTTAATGACGCTATTTTGTGCTTTGTCATTTCTCCAAAATACTATTTTAAACATTTTAAACTAACAAAATTCCCCTCAGGATGTTTGATCCAAATTTTTCATTTTAAAGCTATAAATTTGCAGATTCATTAAAAATTTACAGAAAAAAATACATTGTTCAACTGATACATCCTCCCCTCACCTATTTTGTCTAATCAGCTTTCAAAGAAAAGGAAAACTATAAATGTGATTAGGATAGGTCAGGACAGACTAGGCCAGAACTACACCTTTCATCTTCAAGGACTGTATGCAAGCAATACTTTAATCACCTTTCCATATCCCACTGATTCCTGTGAGATAAAAGTGCATGCTTGAGCAACACAGCATCCTGTCCTAGATCTTTTTGTCCCTGCACAAATCAAAACACCTTTAAGCATTGTCTTTTCCCACACTCTGAGAGCTATCTGGATGTCTGTACAACATATTCTACATCTACGGATTAAAACAAATTAGAAGAAAGAAAGTTCATAACATTATCGACATCATTATGACAATATTAAAAGTAATCCTACCATGGAAAAATAAGAAATTTCCATTAATTTCATGGAATGGAAGAATGCCATCTCTCGGTCAGGAAAATAAAAAACAGGCCATCAAATTATTCAAAAAGTAGGCCAGAAAAATATTTTAGTAAGTGCTTTCATCAGATTCTGATTCTTCTAATTTTCTGTTAAAAAGTTATTTAATACACTTCTTTATCACAATTTCATAGCCAATGAGCTAATTGTGGGAAAAATTCAATTTGGCAATATATTAATCTGCACGTATTTGGGTGTTACACAGGCAAATTTATAAAACAATAAACAGATAATATGTTAATTATTGCTATTCTCAGTGAAAATGTCATCATAATCACTGGCATTTGGTGCCATATTCCCAGACCCTTTTTTCAACAGACAAAACAAAGACCTTCTGTCTAGAAAAAATGTCTGTAGAGTTATTTCATGGATAGTTAGAGGAATGTGGGCTATATCAAGTAGCAGTTACATTCTGAAAATAGTGTTTTGAACATATTATTTTAGATTTTCCTGCACATTTGTGTGACACAGAAATATTTTGATTTTCTTCTCCTGTCAGTGTTTCTCACTGTGACATGTCTAGGTTGTAAAATAAATGCAGTGTTCTTCAGAAAAAAAAAATAGAGAAAAAATCTTGTTTATTCATTCCTGCAACTATTTTCAAAAAGCATAATTGCACAATTAATTTATCAATGTTGTTCCAAAATTAGGATTTGGAAACACCATTTGTCCAAGTTTCAGTTATAGGCTGGACAAAGTTCTAGTGACTTCATCAAAGAACTAGCATATGGAGGAACGCTGATCTTTGAAGGACCTAGTTGCCCAAACTCAGCATTATTTCAGGCAGTGTGGTACTCTTCCTGGCCTCCAGCAACCTTCCCAGAAAAAGGCAACTCTCCTGGAGACCTTGTACTCACTTCTGTAACACTCAGCCTCAGCAGTCTGCTCTCTGTGAGGCAAGACTGGTTTGCCTCAGCTTGATGGAGAAAAGTTCATTAGCTAGAACATGAAATATAAGGAAAGCAAAACCAGAGATAGCTGAGCAATTGCTAAGCAATTGTTTAGCCAATCAAGGACTTGAAAAGAATAAAATCTGACATAGGAAGGTATAAATCACAAAGGCAAAAGGCAGAAATGGAAACCCAGCAACGGTGAGCACCAGCCTCTCCCTCATATAAATGTTGAGTAGTTTTGGCAGGATCATGTTAATGTTTAGCCTAGTAGCTCATTAGTCTCTGTTACCTGTTGTGTGTATCAGTCAGTAAATAACTGCTTTGCACTCATAAATTGAATCATTCTTTGGTTTGTCTCTCTGGGCACAACAGAATTTCACAGAATCATAGAAAGGCTTGAGTTGGAAGGGGAAATTTGTCCATATAAGAAGAAAGAATGCCTGTACATAGTGTCTGTCTAGTGTCTCTAGTCTCTTGACATCCCTCAAAACGCCTGGCTTCCAGCTACCATGCAGAATACTGTGGATCTTCAGCATACCTGAGGTTTATCTGTCAGTCCCATAATGATGTGACAGATAATCTAGGGAATTTCTAATGGTCCAACTGGACAACTGAATCCGTCCATCCTAGCTGCAGGTCACCTGCATAACATGAAAAAAGCATCTATTTAATATTTTTACTCCGAAATTCCCTTTGGAAGATCTTACTTTCTTCACTGACTACACTGAATTTTAGGGAACATCAAGCCCTGCATAAAGCTCTCAAATCACCAAATGAATCTCTTGGTGCCAACACCAAGATTAGCTTCAGACAGCAAAAATACAAATGTAGATGCCTCCACTGCAAGTGTCTAATAAAGGGTCTAATTCAAAAAGCCCCAACCCGTCCGTGACATCATCTGGGAATGTGGAAGCCTCCTGTTATATTGAATGAATATCTGGGAAGTTGATGGGTCTCAATTTAATTGCTGAAAACCGGTTGCTAAAACCATTGGGATAACTGAGAATGTATCCTGGAACATACAGGTCATCTCACACAGAATTTGGCACAAGCAGAGAGATGACTGTCCAATATTTGTATGTGTGTTTAGATAAGTTATGTTCAGGTAAACAAACCGGTGGATTTGGAGAGCTACTCAGTTAACCCCACTGTATGGCTGAAAAAATGACAACATCCACTGATGATTTTGGTTATATTGCAAGCACTCAGTTCAATTTCTTTATCACAGGCAACTAGTGTCATTTGAAATGCATTACTGTAATCTTCCTGGCCTCAAACTGTCATGCCAGAAGAATGTGGGTCTCCAAAATATCCTGTGTCTTATCTTTCCATCGCAATTCATGGACCAATTCCTGTCATTTGCAGCAAGCCTGGATCAGAAATCTCATGAAACAGACCAACATAAAACAAATCAGACTCATCAATGTCTCTAACAAGTCTTGTGTCATACTGTGATAAATAGATGCTATAATATTGGCTTTTTGCAAATGTTAAAATAAGTGATGTAACAGTGGCTCTGCCACAAATAGATGCTATATGTAAAAAATTATATATAAGGTAGCGTTGTTGTGAGGATGTGTTTTCTTAAATACTGTTTCATTTAACAAAAAAACTTAGNCTACTACTCTGATAGATACATTTTGGGTACTCTGGAGGGTTTTTTTCCCCCATGAAACTGGACACTTATGCTTACATAAGAGATGTGTGCCTCCTTTGACCTTATTGGAAGTTCAGATAGCTAAAGCACTACTGGTTGTGCCATTGAATAAGAAGGTTTTTTACAATTAACGTAGTTTCTTCAAATTATGTGATAAAAGGTGTTTCCAGGGAGGTGGGGAATGTGGGGATGGGACAAAACCAGAAAGCCCCACCATAACCCAACCTACCAAACATCTTTGAGGGCCCAGTTGAAAAGAAAACTAACACTGCACATTCCTAGATACACTGTCCTTTGTATGCTTTCCAAAATAATGTTGCATCATTTCTTTGCAAATTTCTCTCTAAAAAAAGTTTAGCCTATACACTGACTCATGGAAAAAAAACTTCTGAGAATAGGGAAGAGTTTAGTCCCTTCCACTTTTGAGCTTACAATCACACCATCAGCAACTAGAGAAAGGAGATTTCTTCACACTCCAAGGAGAACCAATACTTAAAAGGCTTGGTTATGAAGCTGGAAAATTTTATTTTGCATAAATTGCTCTCCTCTGTCTCCACTACTTCCCATAGTCTTGTACACATTTCTACAGTATTTCTGCAGGAGAAACTACCTACATAAAAATAATCTTGATGACATCATGTGGTGCTAGTTAGTCAGAACATTTAAGGAGAATAAAGCACGTTAGCCTTAAGGACTCTTAAAATGAGAATCATTTATTCTCTGTTGTCTTCCGTGAAATGGATTCTTGCTGTTACTAATGTAAAAACCTGCTGCTAAATGTTTTGACTGTACATATTAGCCAGCTGGTGGTTCAGTTCTCACTATTGAGTTGCCCAGAACTGAAATAATTAATTTAGCTAAGAAAAGTGTATTGTGCTGTACCTTTTGGATTTGTGACTGTAATCTGTAATCACCAGGGAGTTTATTTGGATTTGCAATAATACTGGAGTTGGTAATTTATAACAGAACAGGAACCCACTAAGTAGAGTTTATGAAGCTTGAAGTTTTTCAGTAAGTTGCAGAACTTTCTATAATACGGATGCTGTTAGCAGCTTACAATTGGCTCAAACATTAACCTGTGTTATCCTAATAAAGTGAAAGCAAAACCCGAGGATTTGAAAGGTCCCTTTCTAAGCACAGGTATCCTTAATATTGTCTCTTCATACCGGTATAGCAAGAAATAATTCAAAGCTCGCTGTAGTCAGAGTAAAGACTCCTGTTGACTGTAAAAAGATCAACTCAAATTCTCAAGAAAAATACTATTTAGCCCAATAGTATCCAATTAATCCATTAATGCCAATTTTTGTCACTTTTCACTTCATGATTGTTATTTCTTTTTGCTTCCTCTTACTCCTTGTGTTGCAATAGGCTTCTAAGAAATATAATGTGTCAAGACTATCCGACACCTGGAAACTGTAGTCATGCAAATACTGCTATTCAAATATATTCATTCATTATTTGATCCAAGCACTTTTCAGATTTTCTAAAGGGAATAAGGGAAAAGTAAAGGAAAAAATGACATACAAACAGGAGACAATCATAGATACTGCAGTTCTCCAAAAGACTGCTAGTAGAAAGAAGAATATTTGTGACACAATATTAATTATGACAGTCATTGTTTGTCTAGCTTAATTTGTTTTGTTTTGTAAAACTTCCCTAATCGTCCAATAAGACATTTATTTATTTGTCTTGAACAAGGGATCTCTAGAGAATGGACCCTCTCAGATATCCCCCCCATCCTTGAAGAATTGGAAAGAAATGCAGAATACTCTTACAAAGGCTCTCAAAGCCATCTACTGAAGGCTTTGTTTTCTAAATAAAATGGTCTCTACTCCCAGGAATGGGTGGTTGACTGGTGATTTATTGATTTTACATTAAAAGGATGTGCATTTATGAGGCTTGGCATATGACAGATCCAGAACTGATGCCTGATGAAGAGTTAAAGGGAGTAGACTGTCATATGTCACTGCAAAATAGAGAAAGTGAGAAAGCTGTAATGACATCAACACTAATCCCCCTGAAAGGCAGCTGGTTTTTGTTATTGTTATTTTACAGCACTGAAGAATTTTATAGTTGTGCACTGCTACAGTTTGTGTTTTAATGACACTGTTCTATTTTTTTTAATTCAACCCTAGTCTGTTAATGTACAATTATTCACAGATGTTTAATTACTGTTTACAGATGTAAAGCATCAAATTTTAGCAACTTCATTCTTTTTAGTACCAAAAAGTGGTTCTTGAATTGTTAAAGACAGGAAAAAGGTATTGGCAGTACTCAGCAGTCTCTTTCAGCCCAGGTGTGTCATGAGTTTCATAAAGTTACTAAATACTACCCCAATTTAAAATGACAAATAGAAAATGCCAGGTATGACTGTGAGCAGCACACTGAATGTGTGTCGTAACTAAGAAGAGAATCACACAATCATTATGTTGGAAAAGACCCTTAACAGAGACCACCCCATCAATGCAGCACTGCCAAGCCCACCACTAAGCCATGTCCCTAAGAGCCACATCTGCACATCTTATAAATACTTCCAGAGATGGTGACTCTAGCATTTCCCTGGGCAGACTGGAAACATGGCTTGACAACCCTTTCCATGAAGAAATTTTTTCTAATATCCAATGTAAACCTACCCTGGCACAACTTGAGGCCATTTTTTCTTATCCTGTCACTTATTACTAGGGAGAAGACACCAACCCACCTTGTTACAACCTTTTTTCAGGTAGTTGTAGAGATCAGTAGAGACTCTCCCCAGCCTGCTTCTCTCCAGGCTAAACACCCCCAGCTCCCTCAGCCAATCCTCCTTAAGACTTGTGCTCCAGACCCTTCACCAGCTTTGTTGTTCTTCTTCAGATGCAAGAAAAAGAGTACTGGAAGCAGTACATTACTTTAATTTTAATACACCAGAAATTATTACTGAAGCATCTTTTTTTTATAGCAAAAGGAAATTAGAAAGAGAGTGGAACATGACCATTTTATTGCTCTTGGATGAGTACACTTTTGGGTTCAACAAGTCGAAGCTCTTCTTTCTTTAAATAAAAATGCAAGAAAAAAATCCACAAAATGAACCAACAAACAAAAAAACCTTTTTCTAGCTCAGTGTATTGGCTCCAACATCAAGTAAACAATATCAGATGTCTAGAACAAGGAAAATATGTACTAATAATTAATTGGAGAGAAATTGGGATTAAGACACGCAATATCCTTGCACCGTACTGGCAGACACACCAATAGCAATTTCCTTGATAAATATCTTCTATGACAAGGGCACTATTTCTCAAACAGAATCCAAAATGAAACTAAGAATTACAGAGTTATGTTCTGTTCACAAATCGCTTTTCATAAATAAGGATGTTTTGAGTAGCTCAGCTTTTAGACTAGTTCAAAAAATTTGTATTAAAAGATAAATATAGAAAGAAGCCAAATTATTGTTTGGTGAAGTGTTTATCCATTTTACCCAGTAACAGCATATTGATACTGAATGAACTTAGGAGTACTCTTGTAGTCATTTTTCAGAATTTGCATTTAAATAAAATATTCTGGTTTACACTTCATTCAGTATTAAGTGTATATAATAATATCATCCTTGGATGAGAAAATGAAATTTCCCTGTGATGATGTTGAAGGACTTTCATTTATATGCAGATTCTGGCTTTTAAATCAGTGAAAATGCATTTTTTTCAAATCAGAGCAGGAAAATAAACATTGCTTTAAAAAACAAAAATCCCCCCAAAAAACTCAAGAAGAAAAAATGTCAGGTATAATCAAGCATGAATTAGCTTCCTACTGATGAGCAACCCCACCTACTCAAAAGAATTTATTTTATTGCTATTTTTTTACTGACAGGCCAAAAAAAACCTCAAAACATCCAATTTTGTCTTCTTCTCATTACTTTCCCTCCACCTTAGCACTACTGCTTACTGCTCTAAGTTATTAATCCTCCTGGCCTCCAAGGCTCAGGACTCTGAGATCATACTTTCCTCTCTCTAGATTTAAAAGTAGTATCTAACTTCCCCCTCTCCATCTTCCACAACATGAGGAAAAGCACAAAGATAAATGTCCCTGGATGCTTCAGCTCTTGAATGTATCCTAGATAACTCCAGCTTTGATTCACTGCAGCGTCCTCATTACAGGACTCCTTGGTATTCATATAATTATTCTGCAGACATCAGCTGAAACTTTTACAGCTTACACACTCACCAATCCAAAACATAAACGCCAATCCATTTCTACTGTGCTGTGTCTGCCATGTGCTGGTAAAGCCACCTGACACACCTGACTACTCCACAGACACCTCAAAAACCCTGACTACTGTGTTTTGAGCTGTGTCCTTTCTTTTGCCATTTGATCACAGGGACGCTGCCTTTTCCATCTGTCCTGATGATTACCATCATTCCTTGGTTTTCAGTCCATCCTTCCTTGCCATAAGTTAATTTTGCACTTAAAAAAGCTGATGGCTCACTTCAGTTATCTATGTAGAAGAGTCTGGTGCCATTTGAGGTGTTTTAGCACATGCAAGATGTTCCCACAGTGCCAACAAGCCTTACATGGGACCTCTGTCTCAACCATGCCGTTTTGAAGAGGCATCTGAAGGCCAGGAGTAACTGGTGGCATTTTAGTGGGCATGAGGAGTATTTATCAGAAAATGTTGCTCATAAGAAGACATTCAGCATATGAATCATTTGCTGAAATATAAAGATATGCTGTTATTTTGAACACTGTGAGACTGGTCCTTCTGACTATCATATTTGCCTAACCTCTGCATGTGTCTTGGGAATGCCGAAACATCTCAAATGGGACTCATGTTTATTGTTAGGTGGGTGAATTTCCCCCTTGTAATTCAGTGTGTGCAATCTGGAGGGGAAATAACACCCTGAGAATCTGAAAGAATAAAAGCTAACCATGGGCACATTTTTTTCAACAAAATAGTTCAAACATATTTGATTAACTTTGATAACCATTTAGCATAACAGCAAACAGCAGATAACAAGACAATTTAATTATAGTGTATTTTCCTAACCCAAAATTTTAATTTTAAAAAAGTGCCAAAAAATTTATTTTAAGGCCAAAATGCAAATATGCTTGGAAATATTGTCACTTTAACAGTCTTGCAGCTCTTTAGGGGTGAACTTCCAAACCAGCGGAGCAGAGAATTTCCCCAAAGACTGGCTCATTTTCTCCAACATTCCATGCCACTCATGATTATGAGTAATGTAAAGGGGATGGGGAAGCATGATGTGTAGGTACCTCAAGGGGATTTGATTTTTGTGTGAGAAGAGTCTGTAATGTTGAATTTTATAATATTGGTTGCTGAATGACACTGCCACTGTATGCCGTAAGAACTATGGACAATGAGCATGGATTGCTCCCAACAGACCAGTCCTACACAGCTTGCAGCCAGCTGACAGCACACCAGCTCTTCTGCCCTGGAAAACATCTGGGATGGAAAGAAACCACAGTCATGGACTAAACGAACGCAACAGCCATCTTGGGGGGACAGCCACTAACTATGGACACAATACCTGTGCTTGTATTTATTTATATATGTATGTATTTGTATGTAGTTGGAAGGCACAGGGTCTGGGCATGACGTAGATGGTATAGAATAAGGGGTGAATAATGTCCTAGTTAGGACAGAGCTTCTTGTTTTTTACATTATGCTTCCCAGGGGAAAGAGATTAAAGTACCACTTTCAAAAATATGCCAACCCCACTGCTTGTGTGTGCTGCAGAGGAACACCTCACGGTGGTTAAGCAACAACTTCCAGTCAAACTACCTACAACAATATGTCTGTTGTCAGAAAGGGAAGGGAGAATGGGCTTCAGACTGGGGTATTAGTCACAGAAAGCACCCCAGCTATTTTAAAAGCAGTAAGGAAGCAGAAGCTTGGTTAACTCAAATCATAAAACCGATGTTATAAACACTGACTGACTACCTTGCCTCTCATGAAATACTCATTTATCATTTTGTCAGTTACAGTACAGACTTAAAAATATTCAGTGTCCAGGATTGTTCTGCCATTTCCACAGTGCAGACCACCCTTACAATGAACAAGGGCCCTTCCTACATAGAATGAGGTGGAGAAACCACAACAATAATGTTTAAACTCTGCAATATTTGCCACCAGCACTGCTTGGGGGTATCACATTTGACTGAAAGTACAGACATTAAAATACCATAGACTAGACTTATTCTCTGGATTTTACAAAGCCAGTTGTACATGAAAAAAAAGCAACTAAAAAACAAACCACAAACCCCAGAAATTATCCATCCAGACAGTACTAATACACAGAAGAGCTAAACACAGATTCAAAAATGCATGCTGCAAAAAGGACTAAGTGAAGAGAGATTTTTCTCTGTGGTGAAAATCAAAGTCAGTATGAATGTAGATACTTCTGGAGTATCCCAAACCAAAACATGGGGCTAACCCAAATATACACCTGCATCTTTGCTCCTGAGAAAGACACAGATCAAGTACCTCCAGTGCAGCATCCACCATTACTCTACAGCAGCATTACAGCAATACATTCCTTCTACTGTCAACACTCAAACATTTTATCAAGAAGCCAGATGCAAAATAGAGAGGCTTGTAGCGTTTAGTTCTAATATCTCAATGAGTTAAAAGGGAATGCGACATTGAGAACAGTGTTGTCTCAGAGGTAAAGTTATTACTGTTTACCAAAAAAAGATGAGAAATTTTCCTTTATGAGAGATTGTCTTGTATTTCCTGTGACTTGCAATCTTCTCTGACTATAGTGCTTACACAAAATTCATAAAAGATAGAACAAAACTGCTTTTATCAGGCTGTTTTGTAAAATACAGTGTGAAAAGAGCTATGAGTTGCTCTTTCACATTTAACTTTGTTTACACTGTCACTGAAAATGGCTTTTATTTCAATGATCTAAAACATGCAATAACTTGCAGGCCAAGAATTACTCCAACTTTACTTTTTCCATTCCATACTCTTCAATAAAAGTGAAAGACAAATGTGTTCATATTTGTGCAATATTACTTCCCAATAGACCTAAGTTTGTGCTCACACATGCATGCAAATAACTTAGGCTGTATTTTGTGCAGTAAGGATAATTTTAAAAGGGTGAAAACATGCCTGCAATAAAAAAAAAAAAGAAAAAAAGTCAGTTACCAAATCATAAACAAATTGTAGGTCAACCTCTCTTTTAAATCATAGTTTTAATGAAATCTGAAAGAATAGGAAATCTGATACCTGATGATCTTACATCTCTAAAGCAGATGGCTTCATTATCATTTGTGACTGAAAAAGCTCAATGATCAGAGATATCATGAATATCTGGAAAGAAAAAATTTGAAGGTTTGCTGCTATATGTATAAAATTAGCCTAATATCAATTTTCCGGCGCATTAAAATCTGAAGTGAGCCAAGTTTAAATCTGAGGAGTTTGAAAAGAGTGCTACATCATTGGCTATTTTATTGTAGATCAAAGTAATCTCATTATATGTCCCATGTATTTGGGTTCCTTCATTGTCCTCAGTCACATATAAGGAGAATGTGTCTGAAGTCTTGATGCATTTATTACTGGAGTCCAGCTGTGATAAAGAGCCATTAAAATCTCATTGGCTCCATAATGTTACACTTAGAACACAGCAGAAGCATTTTGTACCAGCCAGATACATTATAATCTCTCTCAGACTGGGGAGCATTGATAGTATTCAACATAACAGAGGCTAATGCGTTAACTGGAATGTAAAAGACTGTAAGGAAATAACCAGAAAATTAGTATTTAATCTATTCTGTTCCTGTTAAGTGAAATCTGCATCTGGAAATCCAACAGTGAGACACCCAGTACTGTGATCCTTCGACCATTTTCGGGAGCGTGAGAAGGAATTTCAGTGCCTGAAATCTCCTGATACATGCACAAATAGAAGTGGAGTAATGTCTCCATACACTGTGTCCATAAACTTAAAAAAAAAAATAAAAAAGGAAAAAAAAATTAAAAAATAAAAAAAGCCAGCATAGAAATTTAGGTAGAGGACTCTGAACATGGAAGGAATGACATGTCCTTAAAACATGAAGAAGAAATAGCTTCTATTATCATGGGATAGTGGCAACATCATTTTTTCTGGCTGTGATAACTCTGATACATTGTGATATCACTGTACCTAACTTTAGATACCTGTGACATGCATCTGAGAGGCTTCATCTTCATTTCTTGTACAATCAATAGAGAAAAGGAGCCACTTGTAAGATGTATTCATCTAACCTATTCTAAATTAGGAAATATGCTGTACCCCGAGAGCTCCCATTTCTCTCCACTGACTATCAAGGGAGTTGAGACAATTTGCCCAGATGAAGTCATCCACACACTGGCTGACAGCCTTATTCAAAAAAAAAAAAAAANAAAAAACTTAAAAAAAAAAAAAAAAAAAAAAAGAAAGAGAGAGGGAGAGAGAAAGGGAGGGAGAAAGGGAGAGAGGAGGACAGGAACCCAAGGTACAGACCACAAGGAACTAAGCTAAATGGAAAAGGTCTACTGTCAGAAGGATGACTGTGAGAGACTGGACTGCTACTGATTAATGACTCCAACATTCCACTACTTGCAGTAACCACCCAGGTTCCTCCCCTCCCAAGCAACAGGGACATTAATACGTAGGATGAGGGTATTTATCTCAGCTGATGGGTATAACGGGCCATGATTGACTCAACTATACTGACTTAAGAGATGGCTGCAACATCTCAGCAGGTGTCAAAGACTCATGGGGGCATTTCCATCTACTCTCAGCACAATATAAACCCTATGGATCTGGTGCTGGTTGGACTCTCCTTCTACCACTTCACGCCCAGTCTGCAACCACTGAGAATCCTAGACAAAGACCAGGGGGATGTTGTCAGAATTTATGGAGTGGTGATTTTTTTCTTCTACTTAATCTGTTTCTCTGTCGTTCTCTTTCTCTCACAGTTCTTGTCTCTTTTTTCCCTATCTTTCTACCTCACATTTACAGTTAAATAAAAACCCGTACAATTGACTTTGGCATATGGTCTCGTCTGTACCTTAATTTGGGAAGAGACATCTCTCCAATGATTTTAATAACTGGATCTTAACACTAACCCTTAATATTTAAGTTCCATGTAAAGAAGAAAGAGAATCATCATGAGTGGGAACAACAGCAACCAACATACTTGATTAACAGAAAGTGATAGGCCAGTGTTTGAACTGCTTCTGGGAAAAGTATGGACAGGTTTGCCGAGATAAACCTTTGGACCGAAGTTCAAGTTCCTTATGACAGCCATTTCCCTTAACTCTGTGCCAGGTAAAAAGTTTGTTCTATGTCACCACCGAGGTCACAGATGAACACTAAGGGCACCAGCACTCGTCCCCTAGCACGCTGGGTACCCTCTCTTCGGCCGCTGCCTGCTGGGCATCGAGCCACCGATCACTGCCCTTTGAGCCTGATAGCCCGGACGATTTTCTTCCCACGTAGCAACCAGATTAGGCAGCCAGGGTCTCCTCAGCTATCAAATGAGAACACTGTGGGAGATAGTGTCAAAAACCTTACCAAAGTCAAGGTATATTACCTCCACGGCTCTTTTCTCATCTGCAGAGCCAGTCATTTAGCTGTAGAGGCAATCAGGTTGCTCAAGCATGATTTGCCCTTGAATGCCTGCCGTGAACACTCGCAGTGCCTGAATGCAGCTGGCCTCACAGTCTTTTAAATTTAACACCTGCAAACTGACAATCTCAGTCCTGCAAAGCTGTTGAACCCCAAACTGATGTTGAAATGACACAGCCAACACCTGCTGCACTTCAGGACATCCTAGATTTGTATTCTTTTTTTTTTCCAGAGTGCTGTTTCTAGGGATAGCAAGAGACTCTGAAGATCATACTTGCAAATTAGCAAGCAGCAACAGAAATACTAAATTACTAAATACCTCCACATCTCATTCTTTGGGACTGTCTTTTTATTTCCAAAATCAAGCCCTAAAACTAAATAAAATGAACTTGAAACTACTGAGTAATAAAGACAGAAAGTGTTTTTAGAGTAATTCAGATATTCTAAATATTAGTTATGAGACATCTGATTAAAAGCATTTCTTACTGCAATTTTCTGTGAAAAAATGATAACATCTGTTCATGTTTACAAGACTATACAGCTATACATAATACATTTGCATCTGGGACAGGGTTCCAGGTTACATAAAGGTATATTCAAGTAATTACTGTTGGTATTTTTGTCAATGCCATCACTTTTTTTAAGATATTCTTCATGGAGCATTTTCAAATACCAGGTTTCATTGTTTCCATTTAAAATAGCATGTTTTGAAATTGTGTCAGGGCTACCTTATAAGACATGCATTTCTGTCTTTCAGAGGCAAAGAGAAACAGATCAGTTACTGAACAGTAAAGGTCAAAGCATAAATCAATCATTTCACTAATAAGCCATCTTCAAGCTGTACAAGGAATAGAAGAACATTTAGCTTTGTATTCTCCACACATACATTTTAAGAGAAAAGGCTCAAAATGACATTTGATTCCCATCAGTCCTCTGAGAACAGGGCTTTAAGATGCTGGATAGCTCAGAGCTAAGTGCTGTAACAGGCAGGTGCTAGGCCACCCAACAAACTAATAACATGTATTTTATGCTGTCAGTTGAAGGAATGGACATTTAAGTCTATTTGTAGTAACTGCAAACAAATTTCCTATCATCTTCATCTGTTGAAGACATAGAATACATGTATTTTTCCATCTTTCTGTTTGTATTTAGTTTTCCTAAACATTTCTGACCATAGGACTAGGTCACTGCTTTGCTGGGTATACCTGTGCTTTTGCATATGGAATCACTTGTGGTCCTAAGGAGAGGAAATGGTTGTTTTTTCCTTTTCTGTTCTTTCTTGCTGTTGTAAGATATGGCATTGGTTTTCCAGTTCTGTATAGAAATATGGTAAACATAAAGCATTTGGCAACTGAGCAGAATTTCTAAAAGAGAAACTGTATTTGAAGTCCTTACCACTGTATTTGAAGTCCTTACCTACAGAACTGAGAGTGAGGAGGTTCTGCCCTGCAGGTAAGAAGTGCTGAAAAATATGCTGAACTTTAATATTCCTAATTTACAGTTAGCTCACTACAGAATGGTGTCTTGGTGCCTTGGGCAGAATTTACTGGCTAAAGTCAAAACCCAACCAGTCCTAGTGAAATAACATATTTATTTGTTAATTTTGGAGAAAGTTTGAGGAAATAAAGTATGAGCGGCCTTTTACTGTTTGAGATATACTAGGCACCTTAATAACCAGAAAAAAGATCAATGGTCATTGCAGTAATGGTACTCATGGAAACAATTTTAGTGCCAGACAATCTCAAATGTTTTCATGAGAACTGAATCTAATAAGGCCACAAGCCTACTGCAATTTGGTCACAGACCTGAAAGAAAAGGCTTGCTTTGTTTGATAAATAACTGGGGCTCAATGATCCACTTCAGCTATGGGAAGCTGTCATGAAAGTTGCAGAGCAGAAATGTGATATGAGAGCAATATTGTTTTGAAAGATCAATGATGAGAGGAGGTTATGGCAGAATTTCAGCAGCCTAATTAGTGATGTTGGTAGTATATCCCAAAGAGCTTGTGTCAGGTAAAGAATAGGGGTTTTTTTTTGCAAATTAATCATCTAATAATCACCTGGATGAAGGACTAAGCATCACAGTAATTAAATTTGTAGATTATTTCAAAATGGGAGGCATTACAACAACTTACATAGAGGGAAAACAAAAAGCCTGTGATGACTGAAAATAAAAACTGACAGTCACTAGTGAAGTAGGCTCTATCTGGAAAAATGCAAGTGAATGCATTAAAGACTAATGAGAAAAAATTCAACTGGAATACTTGGGGGAAAATTACCTGAGCATAGCAAATGTAATGTGAAGGTGTAACACAGTGTTGCAGCATGGAAAAAAAAGAGTTTCATTTCACAAAGGAAAGGATTTTGTACATGAGAAACCTCTTTTATGGCAAGATGGTGCACTCACTGAATATTGTGTGTAGGTCTGGACATTTCTACAGCAAAAATGTGAACTGAAAGGACTTTACTAAAAAGTAGTAAAAAGTGCCTATAAAAGAAAATCAGACTTTCGAGAGAATATAAAAAGAATGTTTGCTTACAGCAAAAGCCTGGATCAATGAAAATTAAGAAAAACTATGTCTTTCTCTAAAAATTGTATGGCATTAACATCAAGAAGATGGGGGGTATATATAAAGCCTGAGAAAACGCAGATGAAAAACAGCCCTTGTTCCATTTGCAATTTTGTCACTACCAAATTTTGTGACATCAGGCAAGTCAGATTGCCTTTAGGTGCCTCAGTTTCTTAATCACTTCTGTAATCATATGAACATTGTAAGATTTTTTTTATTTCACAGAGAAGTTACAAGGCTTTAATTACCTAATCTTGATTTAGATTATTTTGAAAATGTAGGAGAAAATATAAATAGTAGAATGAAAATAAATTGAGTGAAAAAAAATATGGCTGAGATACTTTTATATACAAAACAATTGTCAAGATCTGGATAAGTTAAACTGTTTGAAAGTTAGCATCCTTGTGGTTTGAAGATTTAGAGATATGTGGTTTACATTCTCATTTAACGCATTTATGATTTCCATCTCCGTCATTCTGGGAAAATGATCCTTTGCGTATTCCTCCCTCTGCGAATAATCTGTATGAAGTCTTTCTATGTGACTAGAGAGAATTACGTATTTGTTTAAAACATGACAATGCAGCACAGCTCTGCAAAATCTGACTACAAATTTTCTCTTCAGCGAAGTGTTTTGAGTCTAATTTCAGAAAGGTTGAAGCAGATGCAGAGTTGAAAGGAAACCCTGTTGTTCAGAGAATGGACATACAATTCATAATTTTCTTTTTTGATAGTGCATGTGTAGGGGATAGTAATTTTCAGACAATGTTTATTTAGCTACTGAATTATAATTGCTAAACCTGTTTTCAGCCTTTCTTCATATCCCACCAAAGAAGAGATGAAGGCATAAACAGGAAATCCTGACAGTCCATAAGCATGTTCTATGCTCAACAGTTAAAATATTACAGCTAGATATACAGCAGCATCAGAAATAGTTCTGTTTCTTCACTATCTGTGTGACTAATCTCAGAAGCATGCTTTCACGAGGAATGTGGCCTTGGAAGTGCTCTACTGTCTAGACATTTCTAAACTATCTCTAAATTCCTTCCCAAATGACACTGAACTCTTTGGAAACAAATCAGATTATTTTCTTTCCCTAGTCACACAAACTGGGATCATTACTCCAAACGTTGAGCTGGCCTGGTCCTCATTTACGGGATACTTAAGTTGGCAAACAAAGAGAAATGGGACTTATTTGAAAGAGAACTGCCCTCCAAGAAGGAACAGCATAATAACATACTGCATAACAAATATAACAAATAATACTATTGTCTTATTAGAAAATGTGGGCTGTTCCCATTATAAAGCACAGTACATCTAGAAAAAACCTAGGTCTATTTCCTGAAGAGACCCCAGATCAATGCCTCAGCACCATGTGAATGTGATACTCCATTAACTCAAACATGTTTTGCAAACAGAAGCTGAGAAGAAACCTTTTAGCTGTTGCAGAACTTGCTGCACTTGTTCGCAGATGGTCTATTAGCGAATTTGATAGTGTGCTGTTTCTCTGGGCAGTCTAATGAAGTCTTTCAAACAGACTAAGTGCTAAGGCATTGGTGGGAGCAGTGCCTGGCCCTTTCCTAGGAGCCTGAAATCTGCATTAGTACTGGAATGTTTCTATGTCACAGCTAAACATAAGCAGACAGCCAAGCACCTACTTATCGACTCCCTCCTCCTCAAAATTTCCACCTCCTAATTCTGTTATTCCCTTGACAGTATTTTGTTCTCATCTCCAAGAGTTACTAGCCACACTACATGGACAGATCACTGAATTTTCACCTCTCTCTTATGTCTTCCACCCCTTTCTTTTATCTGAAGGAACCACAGCACATTTTTGCTGATTTTACAAGCTAAGCCAGTTTAGTTGGTTTAAAGTTGACCGGTGGTATGCCATGACCATCACTGTAAGGTGGCCTTACGGTTGACCCTCAGATTCAGCATCTACAACTCTTGAACAACAGGAGTTTTAACTATAACCAGACTACACATATTTATCATACTAATGAAGGAAATTTCAAGTAGGGAGGATATCAGGTCTGAGTAGCAAAGGGAGATTTTAAAAACAATTTTCAAAAACTCTAGATAAGTTTTAGGCAAGGAAAACAGAGGTCATAGGTTCAAACAAGAGTAAGTTCAGGCAATATCTCATAAGTCTTTGCAAGCAGAAATAATTTTACTTTTTTCCTTTTTCATTAGCAGTTTGTTATTTTAAATTACATCTAATATTTTCATCTAAAAATGTACCGGTTACAAAGATGCCTTGTTTTTCCCTTTTATCTGTGCAGCCTTTAGCCATCAGAAAATTACCTTGCTACCTGTATGTCTAGTAATCATACAACACTAAAAATGAAAGATCAATATTTATCTCCTTATGTAAAACGAACAGCACTGCACAAACTCACAAGCAATATTAGCACCTGAGTCTTAATTTGATAACTGCCAATCCCCTGTCCAGGGATACCTTGTTTTGCACAACACCTCTGCACTAGGGATACACAGACCATCCCTGTAAATGGTCACTGGTTCTCTGTCCTTTTTCCCCCTAATGTTGTATCTGTTTTTACTCCAGAGATTACATAAAAAGCCTCTCACATCACTGCTATTCCAAGATTAAATATGGATTATAGCTTTCCTAGATATGCTTAAAGTAGTAAATAAATAAATACAATACAGATTATCAATAAGGGCATTGTCAGTCTGCATAGTAACACAGTTTCTATTTAGGGAATTGAAAAAACAAGCGTCATTAGAGATGCAAATTAAGGAGATTAAGACATTGAGAAATTTTAGCCAAACCAGCGAAGTGCTATTGTCTTTATGGTGTGCTAAAATTGTTTCCTTTCAAGATGTGCATTTGAGGGCCTAATTACAGATACTCCTTGCATTCTGAAGTCTCTTCCGACTTGAAGAGGAAAAGCAGGTGCCAGGAGGAGGGAAGATTTATGCCCTAGATAATATTCCATAACAACTGAAACTCCCTGCTGGCGATCAACCCTCAGGCAACAGCTGCCTACTCCTGTTCATACCTTTAGACGATTCACCAGATCCTGCAACTTTCAACAAATAAATCCCTAGGCTGCAATGGCAATAAAGCCCTGTGGACTGGCCAGTGAGAGACCTTTGCTGAAGTGGCCTTCAGGTTGCGACATTCACCCATCCTTTCATGGGACTAAGGCCACCATAAAATTATAGTCAGTTCTCATCTGTCCTCTTCTCACCTCTGAACTTCCCTTCCTCTTTTGCAACGCTCTTCTTCCAGGCACCTCTTTAGAAACAGATGAACAAAACCATTTCCTCCTAGGCACGGCACTGCAACAGTGATAAAGTTTCAGCAAGCAACTCACCGATGCATAAGTAGAAAACCAGATCACGCTAAAAAAGCGCATCTCTCAGCAACGTAGCTACATAAATCACGAGCATAGCCCAGGTGAAGGTGAGGATAAGGAGTTTCATTTCAAAGGGCTTTTTTTGTAAATGGTGGGCACATCATTGCTTTGGCTTGTTGCATTTTATTTTATACATTAGCTGAAAATGCAGTTGATCCCCATGCAAAGTCCTGGCATTAAGCTTGCATATACTTAGGCCCTGAACAGACTTATCCTTGGGCTAAGAACTGAACAAGGATTTCTCCAGTTTTATGTAGACGTGGATTTCCATGCACATGAAAGAAAGCAGCTCAAAAAGCCAGTCACATTAAGGAAGAGAATGCAGGAATGCAAAATGCCAGAAAATCCAAATAAATCACTATGCTTTTAGGGTTCCCTTTGAACACTTTAAGCATGATATTATCCTGGCATGTATACTACTGTCTCTCTGGCTCTGTTGTTAGAACCAGTTGATTATTACTTTGAACAAACAGTAATAGTTTTTTCCTTTCAATGAACTATGTTGAAATAGAGAAAAAGAGAATTCAGGTACATTCAGATTCCTGAGACCAGTAGTACCTTCTTTCCTTCCACAAGGAGCATTGCTGAAGAGCCAGTTGGAAACTTCTTTCCAGTTCTCATTTTCCAAAATCTCTCTTATTTTCATCATATTTTGTTTCGGCATAAAAAGAAGTTGTTGTACAAGGGTATGCAGACAGCTCCTGATCCAATGATCCCATCGATATGGAGATTACATGACACTGACACTGCTAAAAATATTAAAGATATGGCCATATTTACTCAAGGAGTGTGATGCTATAAAATATGAGGGGTAGAAAACTCTGCTGTAGGGTAATTTCCAATCTATTAAATTCTTAATTTAAATTTCCTTAATGATTACTTGATACTTAACTTCTCATTGATACACAATTACATTACAATGGTTCAGCCTCTATACCTTTAGTTAGACTTAAAATTCAATGTGTGAATAAATAAACCACAACTTTTAGAAGCTGAATACCAATATGCTTACAAGTACACAGTGGCCTTTTAAAATGTCGTATCATGCATGCTTTGGTATGAAAACAGGGGGCTGAATTCCAAACATCGACTACGTGTACGAAAAGGATGTCTCTGGGCATTGAACTAAGCAGCAGAGTAATTTCAAAGCTGTAGCTCTCCACTTGCTGTAGCTCACCAGGCAGCAGATCCCGGCTAGCTGGGTTTGGGTGGAGCCCAAAAATGATCCTGAGATGTCTGTGGCTCTGGGATCCATTCCTCATAGCCTAAAAGCATCTTCAGCTCATGGCCTCTACTGAAACTTCTTTATGCACTTGAGAAGGTGAGACAAGGTTTCCCCTGCAAGTTATTTAATGAGAGGTTAAATTAATTTGTTATTTACTTATAGGAGTGCCAGGAAAGTCATGGAGATATATACAACAGTAGATACTGAAGAAAACACTGCTTTCTTGGGAGTGTTTCAGATTTGCTTGTAAAGCTGACCAAGTGTTAACATCAGCAACTTGTAAAAATTAGAACTGTGGCACTGATGTTTTTCACAAATTCAGAGAACTGCACTGTACTATAAAATATACTATTGGAAAAGATTTGGTAATAATTTGTTTCTTCATTTTTAATTGCAACATTTTGGGTTTTTCAGCTGAAAATAACCTTTAGCATTCATTTGAAACCTTTCAAAATATCTGATTTTACTGAAATTCAAAACTAAATCTGTATAGTATTTTGTTGACATGAAATACATATTTCAGCTTCAACTCTTGCTTCTTGCTTGGTGGTGGTTGAAACAAGGTGTTTTCTTCAAAATTTTTTCCCAGCTTTTGAAAATTAAACAACCCAGATTGTCTACATTTGCTTATTCTTAATAGCTAATTGCTCTAAGAGAACAGTAGATTTCCTAGTCTGCATACCCTCACATGCATTCATTTCTTGTTATGCTTTGAAAGCTTGTTGCATTTTTCCCCTTAAGAGATTTTGCATGCTCCAAAAACTAGTTCACAACAAGCAGAAATCACCTCATCTGCCACCTACCAAACTTTGATTCAACTTTTATACAACAAGCTTGTATAAACTGATGCCTTCCTTAAGCTGCACACCCCTGTGAAACTGCTTCAATGTCAGAAGAAGGAAAAAGGAGATAACAACAGAACTGATTTCCTCAGCCCAGTTTTAGCACCTGTGCAGACGAGTTGCTCCTATCAGGGTAAAAATTAATTCGCATACGTTGTACCCACTCACTGTTGTAGTATTCAACAAGTACCTGCTGTTGCCTTCTCCTGGCCATGATCTTGCTGAGATTTCATTGACTGAAGATGTCCTACATTTCTGAAATGAGTTGTTTTCACCTCCTTCCAGCTTTACATATGTCTAATGTATTCACTGTGAGTGTAGCTCTTCAAGAGCAAGGACAGCCTTTTAGCAGTGAGTTGATGAATTTCCTAACTTAATAATAGTGAATGGCTTCTAGATGTTCCCATGATAACACAAAAGAAGTATCAATTTACAGTAAATAATTTCACCCAGGAATGTTAAATTAAGAACTTGCCATATATTAAAGAAGGTATATTTCAGGTCTTAAGGTTTGGTTTTCTTTTTATTAAAAGTCTTGGTATAGATTCAAAGCAGACTTCAAGCAGCAATGGTGTCCACCACCTGTCTCTCCACCAGTGTGGAGACACTTCCACAGAAGCTGCATCATTACCCTTCTCAGATTGTTTCTGTAAGTCATGTACTGTTCTTTACATGATTACAGTTTAACAGATAGCTCATGACATAGTAATTTTGGACCTCTCTCTCCCCCTCCCCACCCTCCCTTTGCCAGTTCATCTCCTACTCTATGCTTTGCCCTTGCAATATCTGCTGTTAAGGACAGGTAACTGACCTGTGCACTGCTGAAACACTTGACATTTCAGTGCTATGTCATTCTGAACGCATAAAGCACACGGCTTACAACTAGAAGAAAATTAAAGACTTTATTTCTGATAAAGCTTACAAACCAATATATACATATCCCAGAGTAAACATGTGATGTATATACAATAAACACATTAAGCAAAACCATTCCAATATAACTTTGAAAAGATGGGGAAGTTGAAAATAAAGATTCCTATTTATGTAAAAATCTTAAGAAGTGAATGAGTGGGAACTGTGTAAGAAATATTCAGCAAAATAATCCACAAAAAGCCCATTATGGAGAATCAGTGAAATTCAGCATTTCAAGGTATTTAGGAAAACTGGAACGTTTCAATAATATAGGTGCCATGCATTGTTTTAAGTTCAAAGATTTCAGAAACAGCACCTGAATGTTCATGCACAGTAAAACAAGCAATACTGCAGTATGGATAATCTAATGGGGTTTGTGTCTTGGTGATCTGTGTTTATTTTGTGGCAGCCTGGCCAGCAGAAACTGCACTCCTCACGCTGGTGTCACATTTAACACCAGCTCGGTGATGACTATGGTGTTAAACTAACCAGCTTTGCCAGCCCTCACCAGCACCCAGTGGGGCTGCCCACACAGAGAACGATGGCTGCTGCTTTCCACCAGCACCCACACAGACAAGAGAGACTGCACCCTGGGAGTCCAGGCAGCATACGTTTATTTTTACTCTCAGCTGTTGGTATAGAATGAGAGCTGATGTAAAGCAAGTGGGGAAGACTTGAGAAGCAATACCTCTATGCCACATCTTTCCTATCTTCTTCCCGAATATCTGGTAGCTCTGATTTTCATAGGTGCAATTTTCATAGTTGCCACTAAGTATAGCAGAAGTGGACCTTCAAATGCCTGTTTTTAAGGTATCTCTGAAAGTATTCTTATGGCACATAGGCATTTAGGCATACAGCTCCCTTCTGTCCCCATCTTAGTGCTGTAAGTGACAGTCCTCCCAGGTGCTGTGAAAGTGACAGTCCTCCCAGAAAGTGACCATCCTTCCAGAAATACTCCTCCCAGAAAAAGTGACAGTCCTCCCAGATACTCCTCCCAGAAAAAGATCCACTTCCATCTTTTTCTGGTAAACCACAGAGCAGAGGTAAAAGGAAAAAAAAAGGAAACTTTAATTTAAAATAAACTCTAAAAGGTCTTTTAGATAAGCAGAGGAACAGGGACAGAGATTCATTAAATCATTTTTCAGCATTACAGGAACCTTTTCATGATATACTAAGTTTCCTTTTAATTTCCCAGTTGTTTGGACACACAGGCAAAAGAATTAGAGAAAGAAGGTCAGCAAAAAGATAACAAAGTCTGTTTATTACAGTCAAGGGATTAATCTAAAAAATACTATTTCTGCATTTAATGAGGGTTGAGGACGACAAATGAGAAATTATAAGGCTACAGTTCCTATTATCCAAAGTGCTGACAATATGTATGAATATCCTTCTTTCACAGCTTGGGTTTCATATAAAGCCCCTATTTTTGATTCTCACAGCATGGTTCTGTCCTTGCTGTGTGACAGGTAAGCACCTACCATCAGAGTAAGAATCAGGTATGGCTAAGAGAGTCTCCAAGGAACGACTGCAAGAAGACACAGTATTATGGACTTGAGGCTGAGTCCCTTATTAATTCTATTCTTGTTCATATGTATATAAAACATCTTTAATCGCAGGGGTTTTAGTAATTGTAAATCAGTAATTTTACTTATGGGTTGATATTTTTAAGGATTGGACATTACAAAACAATTTTCATCATAAAATATTGAAAACATATACTGTTCAGAACTTCACTGAAGATTAAATGCCATTTGAATTCAACAGGATAGTGGTTTTTTCAACCAACATAAGATAATAACTGACCTCTATAGTGCCTGCCTGCTTCAATATTTTAAACATCTTTTTCCCTACAAAATACTGTATTAAAAAAAAAAAAAAAAAGGAGAGGATGACTTCTGCAAAAGAGGCAAACAAAGCACAAAAAAGAGCCTCAAAAGTGCTTTAGATGTTTCACTCCATTATTCTGTTCCTTGGGGTGAAATTTATCTGAACAAATGTATAAGTCCAAAGTATAGGCATCTATGTCATAACTAAGTAATCTTTCTAATCCGTATAGAGAAATAAGTACTCCAGGGAAAGATTTTTCCAGACTATTTGAGGTGTAAACTTTACCCTAACGTGACCTCTCATTCCCTGTTGACTACTGAGGGAACACACCATATCATGGACATGAACCTACAGGAACACTCCATGTCGTGGACATCTAATCATCAGCAAGGCAAATTCTGCTTTCTGTTGCATGGGAAAAACACTGTATCCCTGCCTTCTCAAAGTTGGTTTGGGTTTGGCTATACCTGGACAACATGCTTTTTAACGAGACATATTTGAGAGTGGAGGATGCCCACTCCCGCTCAGGGTAGCAGCTTGTCCTTTGCTTTCAAGTTTCATAAATTTGATGCAGTTGGTTAGAAAATTACTATTCCTCTGACCAGCTGCACTTAGCAAATGAAACTGAGGAACAGCAGAGCCCATCCAAATGACAAAGTGCACTTCCAACTTCAGGGAGTGTGTGGAAACCACCCATTCTCCAGCCTTTCAGTACTGGACTTGGCCAGGTTACAGGAATTTGCATCCCTGACTGGAAATTGCTCGTATTACTAGGCCAATCATTCCTATCCAAGTTTTGTAGGCTTGCCACCTCTCCTCTTTTGGTTAATTAAACAAACAAAAAAAAAATAGCTTTAATGTAGTTCACAAATTTTGACATAATATGTGAAATTGATAAACAGTAATCTCAAGTCAAATCCTACAGGATTAGAGCCTAAAGTTGTTTGCAGGCAATAGAGGTTTCTCTTAGACTGTTATCAGCTCTGATAGGATTTTGATCAGGTGTAGAAAATTTTATTTTCAAATTAGTGTTTCCTGTCAAATTTAAGGTATGGCATCTCTTACTAAAAATCTCTTTAATGCTTAGAAACTTGTGCCAGATGTCCAGAGAAGGCTTGCAAGCCGCTACATGCTACAAGTCAACAGATGTTGCATATTTTTAAGGCTTCTATTTGCTCTAAGGTCTGTATTTTGGCAAACACAGAAGCTATGTAGTGCGTTAAACCAGTAGATGAATTATATGTAAACTGTGGCCCTCCTAGCACTGTTACAGCCAAGCAGTTGTGGATTTTAAAAATCCACCTGTCCTGCAATGAATTTTGCATTTGATATGAAACATGTTGCGAAGCAACACTGAAATTTTGTAAAAGAAACAAAGTAAAGAAAAAAAACCCAAACCACCACCATCTTGCCCAGACCGAAGCCCCAAAATCTCTGGTGACCCAGCTTTGGTATGGTGTAGCCTATGTGCTGCCACTGACATGGCAGCCCTCGAATAATGTAAGTCTGTATCTATTTCACTTTCCCACACTCCAGAGAAGCTTCCTGCCTCTCAAATAGACCTGTGGAAAAGGCAGACCTCTGTGACTTCCTGCTTCCAGAAACCAAACAACCAAGCCAAAAATCATGTGGAAACCAAGCCCTTTCACTTTGGATGCATGAAAAGCAAAGCATATATAAAAAAATATTCTGCTGGAAGTCCATCTGCTGACCACAACAGCACCAGTGTACAAGTGGCCTTCCGTGTTGCTGTATTCCCTGTCTTCTGCAGAAATCCACAGAGGTCAGGAAGCCTACAGGCATGAGCTAAAGCTCAAGGCAGGCTGGCAAGCTGGGCAGCAAGAATAGGAGGAAGAGGGAGCAGAGGGCAGGAGACTTACACTGGCCATGCAACTGAACTTCAGTGTATTCCAGCTTCAAGCACCTCCCTTAGTTCACTTTTCACATCTTTTTTTTTTTTTTTTTTAGTTTACTAAGACAGTTATACCTGGCTATAATAGTTCATCTCTCTGAAAAGTTCCTACTTTTTTGGAAACCAGCTTCACAAAACGTATTTTTTTCAGCTCTAGCATCAAGAAAGATTCCAACCTGCTATCTTTCTCCAAGTTCTTTCAAAAAGTGTGCAAGAAAAGGGAATATAGGGAGTCTGGGATGTTAGCTATTCTTGCAGGTATTATTTTGGGAGATCATCTGTGAAAGTTTCTTTGCTGCCCTGTAATTTACACCACTGCTGCTGGTAATGACTGTAAGATATATAAGCAGCACTAATGGGTATGGATCACTGTTCCCCTAGACTGCAAAAAAAAGGAGCACCAATGATGACACTGTATGATAAATCAATGTGGCTGCAGACTGGTCCTTAGGCTATTCAGGTTATTTTCCTTAAAAGGCATCATGCCTCACACACTCTGCTGAAGGCTATCCATATCCATTCAAGTTCATGATAGCTATTCTTAGACATTCCTTCATTTTCAACACCACTGCTAAGACTGCTACTGTAATTTTTAATGAGAACGAGGAGATAGTGTGTCTTTTATCAGGTTCAGATCCATTTAGCTTTAATTAAAACTCTTTGTTATATTTTTTTTTCCTATTCTTATTCAAAGGATTAGTGAGAAAATGTCACTGAACAGCTACTTGTCTCCTCATTAACATTCATGACAAAAGCTTCTGGCCAGGCTGGTTTGGGCTGCTGATGGAGCAATACTTAAAAGAAATTGGCTTGTGTGTGAAACAGCTGCTCAGCAATGTCACTGTGCAAGGGAATTGGTGATAATAAGATGATACTATTACAGCTACACTTGGTGCATAATATATTTTAAGCTGCTTTGAGGTATACAGTGGAGGTCCAAGAACCAGAGTATGATTACTTGACTGTTGTTAGGAATAGCAAACAGCTGATCATTACGTGTCTGCTTATATGGGTTAGTCTGACACAAAGCCTTGAGGTAAGAGAAAAATTAGTATCTGCTGGAATTCTTCACTTCCTGTGTGTTTCCTATCTGCTGGAAAGGCTTTTTGTTCCTTTTGCTAGTGTTTGGAAGGATTTGTGTGTCCCATTGCTGAAACAGGTATTGCACTCTTTGCTAGGACCACTGAGCACTTGTTGTTTCATAGAAACTTTTCTCATTTCAAGTCTTTATTATTTGGCGAGATTCTTAGGAGAAGATTGTATGGATTCTCATGCACCTATTACTGAAATTCCAGATACTGATTTTGCTTGAAATGACCATCCAGTACGTCAATGCAATGACAAATGTGCAGATGTACATATTACAGATATAAACATCTGCACATAATGCTCAGCCTAGAAACAACTGGCAGCTGGCATTATGTTGTGGAGTGGCTTAATCTAATGCACACCACTTGTCTAGAACATGGAAACTGAATGAAAAATTATGTCAGATCTTTGGTTCTGAGACTTTGCTGAACCTCATATACTATAAGGAATAAACGAGTCTAGAAGAATGGAGCAGTCAAAAGTCCCAACACAGTGACAGCCCTCTAGAAATGTGGAGTACAAATGAATAAGAAATGAAAGATTATAAAGGGCTTTAGGGTGCAAGAACTGACTGTCAGTTAAAAGAAAGGTATCATTTTTTCTGATCATAGCTGGTTCCAAATCACTTAGTAATTTCTAAAGTTCTCTGTTACAAATTTCATCTTCAGCTTCTATTGCTTTTAGCTATTACAGAAATTCAGTTCTTGTAGAGATTTGGAAGTACTGCACTTCAGGTGAAATGAAATATAAAACTGACATAGAAATTATGTAGGAACATTGCCAGCAGGCTTGAGGGAAAGGAATCTTCATCTCAGCTCAGCATTGATAAGGCTACACAAGGATAGTTAGGTCCAGATCTGTACTCCTTAGTATAAGAGAGATATGGACGCACTGGTGCAATCCAAGCAAGGGGCAGTAAGATGATAAAGGGATTGAACTATCTAGACTGTCTATTCTAGAAGCAGAGGCAGAGAGAGCCCACAGAAGAAAAGGCTCAGGGGATCTCATCCATGTGCATAAATAGTGGGGGGATATATAGCCCAGTGACAGGACAAGAACCAATGGGTACAGACTAAGAAAAACAAAAGAAAACAAATCAGGAAATTCCATGTAAACACAAGAAAACACTTTTTTGTGAAGATGGTCAAACACTGGCACAAGTTGCCCGAAGACGCTGTGCAGTCTCTCTCCATCGAGATATTAAAAATGCTGCTGCACATGATCCTGGGCATCCTGTTATGGCTGAACCTGCTTGGAGAAGGAGGTTTCACAAAGCCACCCCCATCACATCTCAGCCATTCTGGGATTCTCTGTAAGAATGTTTGGCTCACCAGAGGCTAAAGAGATAAAGTTCAAGTTACAGCAAATTGAGTTTCCTTTTAGATTAGATCATGAATGGGAATCTGGAAAAAAATCCTGAAAAGGAAAACAGATCTCAAATAGCCTCTCAAAATGGAAATCACTACACCATTCTATCTATGGTTAAGTGTTTGGTTGTGGGGCAGAAAACAATAAGAAAGACAAGGGTTATGAAGGTCAGATCAAAATTCAACAGAGTTGAATACCTCTAAAAAGTCTTATGTTCCAAAACTTTGCATTACCCTAAGTTGTCTAGTACAGCATAAAAAAAAACCCTGTAAAATCTACAAGATATCCCTTTGATGTCCTTTCAAGAGTTTTCAAAATTATATGAATGTCTGAATGAAAAAGATCTTGGCAGCAACTATAGTTTAAATTAACTCCTCAAGGGAGCAATGCTGATATCTACCTCAACATAACTTAGATATTCATCTATTCTTTTATTGCTTACACATGCTGCTCTTGACAAACACAGGTACTGTGCAAAACTTCCATAAAATCATCACAATTGGCTGTATCTGTTCTGTTATTTGTGGTGTACTAGCATTAAATGGCAGAATCGTGTATCAGAATTCCTTTGTGCAATCACAGTACCAAATTAAAAAAACAACAGCATGAATAGATAATACTCAAACAGTTAAAACAAGGACATTAGCTATCAATCTTTATATTGCTTTATATTGAAAAGCATCATACTATTTTAAACTGCAAGAAATCTAGCTGATTTTACACTGGAAGTCTATTAGGTGAATATATTTTTCCATTAATGTCTTTGACCTTCTAGAAAGAAGCAGTTTTTCCATACAAATGAACAAATTTTGAATAGCTTTAGAACGACACTGAAATCCTGAAAGCATACACAAAGTTCAAATGCTCTCTGATAAGACATCACATTGCAAATTCCCTTTAAAACATCAATAATAAGATAGAAGAAACGACTTAGTCTTTTATTCCAAGTTTCTGTGGAGCAGATCCCAGGGTGGAGTATTTACAACCAATCAGCAACTTCCAGCTATACCTTACCATCAGTATTAAGACACAGAATCTCAGATTACTGAAAAACCCATAATGTCCTTAAGCTCAGTGCACTACAGAAAGGCCTGAAGTTGCCAAACAATTAGCAAAGTGCTGCCTGAGCTCTGTGGTCAATGAGCCCAGTGTTTTCAGTGCGCTGCATGGTCGCTGAATGCCAGCAATCACCCTAGTTTCCTTCTAGAAAAAAAAGCCCTGTACATGCTATAGATGGTTTGAAATGTCTGTTCTGCTTGCACACTTGTCCTGTAATACCACACACAACTTCCGGATTTTTTTTTTTTTTTTAGATCCTTTGAAGACAATTAAATTTTTAAAATCCACTACACAAAAAATTCCAATTTCACATTAAAAAGGGAAGTCATCGCAATTCAGCAGTGCAGTCATCCCCACTTTCCAAGGACATTCTCTAAATTACATTACCATCTGATCTGCTGCTAGGGACTTTCCTCCAGCTCATCCTCATATTACACATTTTCCATTCCCTTTTTTTATAATTCATTTTTTCTTCTGTGTCATATTGAGTGAATCAATATTAGAAAAAAAAATCTTTAATTGGATAACAATGCAGAATTACCCTAAGGAGTTAGAGCCATCTTCACTTCTTCCTGAACTCGACCTAAGAGTTTTGAAGCAAGCTTTCAACTTCAGAGATGACACTTCCACCATTCTCCTAAATGTGTGCCTGTGACCCATTACCTGGGGTTAGCCAGCTTTAGGCCACCTGTTTGCAGGCTTTTTCACCTGCAGGCAGCTCTGCATTCCTCTCTGCAATGCTGACTTACACCTCTTAATGCCAGACCCTTTTCAACTTACACATACGCAGAAATGCTCAGGGTGACACTTTCAACACAAATACAGATTTCATTCTTAGATAAAACCGTGACTTGAAAATATGGGCGCAACCATAAAAACAGCTTAATGTTCATTATCAAAGACAAGCACTTAGCAAATTATGACACCGCAACCTTGATCTTGCAAAGATCTTATAAAGGCTGATCACAAGGAAATAAAACCTCCCAACTGTTCTTGCCAGTCCCTTCTAGGTAGAAAAGATGTGTTCAGTACTGCTTAATTGGTTTGTATGATAATCCCTCTCAAACACAACTTGAGGCCATAGTGTTTGGAAGCCAGAAGCCCTCTTAGAGCCTCTGTACATCACAAGAAAATCATGCAGGAAAAAAAACAACAGCCTTAAGGCTATAAAAAGGCAGACTACACAAATACTGCTCTGCAACAACAAAAATCACGGGAGATCCACGGTTCATCTTGCAACAGTGAACATAATTACAAACCTAAATTTTGCATTTGAAACTAGGAGACAAAAATTATAAAGCTCTCTATGCATATCCAATCTCTTTTTTCAACATTAGCCAAGCCTGCAGGCACTTAACAGTCCGATTCTTGATGTCATTGTAATTAAAGGCAATACTCAAAAGGCTGATAAGCATACCAGCTGTGTATTAACCCTTATCTTAGGCAAACTGACAACTGCAAATGTGATACCTAATTGTGAAGAAAAGAACATTGGAATTTATTATGGATGACTGGCTATTAAATCCCATAACCTTGAAAATAAGTAAATTATACCCAGCCTACCGTCAAACTTCTTGTGCCGGGATACGAAAGTCGTGCGTACAAAGTGACTTGTCTCCTCCACTAAGTTTTCAAATTCCAGTTTGCTCTGTTGGCTTAACTTGTCCTCCATTTCTGAGGTGCAGCATGTATATTCCTGAGGGCAGATTCTCAAATGTTCCCCTGGAATCACAAGAAATGAAGGAATTAGAAATATTTGCATACGGATAGAAATGTGCAAGAACCAAATATACAGGATGGCTCTTCAGTTTGGGTGGGCTACCCAGGGAGTTCTTTAGGGCTTGACTTAAAGAGCTTGACAGGAAATATCTTGAATTTGTATCAACAACTTTGCTATAGCTGGGTTGCCCTCACAGGGGAGAGGAGACACATTTTTCAGAGTTGTTTTGATACTTCAAGAAGTAAAACTGTCTCACACCAAAAGTGTTCTCCCATGCTGAAGAAGCCTTCCACAATTACTGAAATATACTTAATATTTGAAAAACAATTGCTTTCTTTCTGTTTGTATTCAAATTGCCTGGAGAAATACCTAGTGAGATGACCTGTTACAAGTCTTTGGAGCTACCAAAAACTGAAAAACAGAAATGCATTTGCTGTCAAAACCTGAAGAACAGAAATTATGCATTTCTGTAGACAGGTCCCACTTGCTCAAGTGCACCAAAGCATTCTTCCCTTCTTCCCCTTCCTTCCCTTCTGCTTAACTGTATTTTAATGATTGTATTTGGGTGCCACATGTTTTCTGGGGCAGCATTTCTTGTCAGACTGAGCAAGTGCTCTGTTGAATAGGAGAAAGCAATGAAGAGTTTAATTAATGCGTATGTTATACGGAAATGCAATGTAAAAGGTAATGAAGGCCTCTTATTTAATTCAATAGATTTATCTCTTGAAGCACTCTGCCAGTTCTTCTGACAAAATTGCTTTCTTCAGTACAATTTGCAAGTGGAAACCAATTCTTCAGCTCATGAAATTAAAATGGTCTGTTATTACGTGAAATGTGAATTTCCAATTGACACTGTACTGAGGGTGTCAGAAACATTTAGCTTGGTTTGTACAAAGGCAGAAAATTCTACCATTTCCTCTTGAGAAATAAAGAGAATCATCTGCCTGTATGATTAAAGTGACTTGTAAGGCAATGAAAACATTTAGCTTTCTGTACACCGAATTCTGATTAAAAATCCCTCTGCAAATCTCTTAAAGGTGAAAATAAAATGATATACAAAGCCCAAGGGTTAAATAAATACTGGGGACCTGATTCTCATTTATATCAAGGCTCCTTTCTACCACTGCTGAGCCATAAAGAAGACTTAAATGCAATTTATACCTACTTTAAGGCTGCTTTTCACCATTCTTATTATGTAGTGAGGAGAACCAGGCCCTAAGTTTTATGCTTCCCAGGGGTATAATACATTTAGCTGCTGCATCATTTTGAAGACAGCATCAAAAAGAGGTTTGCACATGCTTAGAATAAACACTGTCTTGAGTTTGCCCTCACCTTACTCCAATTTATATTTCGGTTCTCGAAAGAAGTCTTTTAATTTGAAATTTAGTCATTCCTAAACCCTGACTCCTCACCCCCATCTTAATTTGTTTTTTCTGCAAGAGTTCATAATACATGAACTATAGTGCCATAAGGTTTCTTTTGGCAGTCTCAAGACTTTTTAAAAGCTCACAGCCATACATCTTCAGAAAGGACCATTTCATTATTATCAGTTACTGTTTGGCGGTACTACCTACAAGTCCCAGTCATGTCCAAATGCACCATGATATAAAACTTAGTATAAGCCTGGGAAAAAAATATATCCCATGACCATCAAAATATTGTAAGGATTGCTTCCCATGTCTGCTACACCCTCCCAGCACAAGAAATTAATTCCTCTCCATCCTCAAAGTCACACATCTAAGCCATAAACAACACATACAGGGACTGGTGAGCCAGCTGCTGTCAAACATAAAAGATAGTGGCAAACTAATGTTTGCCTTACCCTCTACATCTCTGTCACATTAAACTGCAACTATTCAACAGGTAAGGGAGGTACCATAATAAGAAACAATAAAGGTTATTTTAGTAACAGTAATGTGAGTTTTTATTAGATGTCAGGAAGACAAGTAAAACTGAAACATTGTGTCATTAGAAGCAGTGCTGTGTCCTTGATTAAATAAAAAAAAATACCCCATCCATAATGTCTGCCCCTTTCCTTGATAAATCCAGAGTTTTTTCCTTATTGAAAATACCTACTTTCCCAGTTCCAGTCAGAGTGGCAGTTTATGCTTTCTATTATGATAATGATCTCTAGTGCCACTGCAATCAAGAATTTTCATAAAATTCAGTTTTCTTTCCTCCCTGCATCTGAAGTTATTATTTCTTTCTGTTTATTTTTCAGAACTGTCAGGCTGTAAGCTGGACTAATGGTAATCATCAAGGCACCGTGCTTAGTAACAGTCATGGGTCTAAATTTTTTTAAACATTGTGTTATGCTGAGTATTATGACACATTAAATTCTATTGAACAGTCATTTTTGCAGGAATGGTAATTTTTTCTTTCTGTTATTTATTTAGAGTCTTAGTTTTGCGTCGCTACAAAAATTATTTCTCACTTTGGCTGCTATGAACTCATTCAGATTCCTACTGCATTGTTTTCTTATACATATATTTTCATTAAGTTTCTTCCTTTTAATTCACTGGTTATTCCTTCATTCATGAGGCTCTCGATCACAGAAATCTGAAACTCACATTTATCAGAAACACTCACAACTTCTACATTACCTCATTGCCTTTTTGTCCCAACAATATGTCTTTCTAAACCATCTATATTAGTCACCCACCATCATCACAAAAACTTTGCTGTACAATAATGAACTTTTCTTTCAAAACACGTCTAGTTTTTCTCCCTGACCATATACTCCCTGCATTTCTGCAGAAAGAAATAAAAATGGAAATATTGTGCTACTCTTCATATTCTGTTTTGAGATTTTTGCTTCCTTCTCTTTGCTGCACTGGAGGATCAGGTCAGACTAAAGATAAAGCAAAGAAAAAGCATTTTCCATTGGTTCACGCCAATGGAGTCCTTGGATGCCTAAGATGTTCAAGTATAATTTGTAATAATGAAGCTTTTAGAAATTTTAGCTCATAAGTCCTATAATGTTTATACTGACCATGACTGGCTGCAGTTTCCAGAGGCTCACAACTTGGATAAAAGCTCATGTGTTTTTCTGGGAATGGCAAACGGAAACCCTCTAACTAAGTAATTTCTGGATGCTTAATCTTATTTTGCTTTTCAAAAGCATGGTTCTGATTTTGTGCTTGTTCTTATCAAACCTTCAACTAATGTAAAAATTGCCAGGTCATTAGTTCACTTCTTGAAAAAAAAAAAAAAAAAGGACATAATTTTCTCAACACGAAAGCAGGGGCTTTGGTTTTTTTGTTGGTTTTTTTGTTTGGCTTTTTGTGGGTTTTTGTTTTGTTTTTGGGGGGATTTTTGTGGTTTGTTTATGGGTTTTTTTGTTAGTTTGGACATTTTTAATTAAGGGGTGTGTGCTTTATTTTGGATTTTTTTCTTCTTTTGTGCAAATCTGTGACCTAACAGGCTATCTGGATTGGAAATAACTCTGCAGGCTAATTTGATTGTGATTCCTCTGATTTCTTGAACTGGATCATTTACCATTTGCATTTTGTAAAACATTGTTCTATTACCATAGAAGGAGTTTAATCACTAATTTGTGCATTTACACACCTCAAGTATTTTGCAGGCTGAAAATGTGCTCATAACTAATGTACCAGTTCTTGCCCTGGGAAACTCCATATGGTCTAGGTTCTTATGCTAATTTTAGCAACTATTTTTATGGCACAAGTGCATTGGCTATAACTGACTGTTTTTTTCTTGTTGCAAATGGTGTCTCCCCAAACAAGTTGGACATGAATGTAGTTACACTGCAGCAGCATTCTGCCAGGCTGAACAGATATTAACTCAATATTCCCAGCAACCTACCACAACTCTTCTAACCACCACTTCCAGCTGAAGATGCTGACCTACAGATCTCTCCTCATGTGGCTTATGTTATATAAATCAAATCAATTGCCTACTACAAATTCAGCTACCAGTATTCAATTTCAGTTTTATTACAGCTGTAATCTCACACCTGCCTTCACATGATCCAAATTGGCAAGTTTTGCAGTTGAATTTGGCAATCCTGCTAGCATGCTGCTTTGAAGTGTGATAAAGCAATTTATAAAGCACTTGTTTTATATTCAGATGTATTGCTGTGTGGTGTCCTTAAAACATGCTACAAAACTCGAAAGTCTTTAAAAAATCACAACTTACAGCTCTCAAGCTGAATAAATGCTTTTACTGTGTATCAAAATGCCTGAACTGATCTGAGTGTGGTAACTACCTGCAGGAGATACAGTCTAAAGGATCGGTAAACCCTATGGAATATAACATTACCCTTAACAATTTAACCACCAGATTTCCTGAACACCTGATGCAAGCATTGGTTACATTATTAGAAATGGAAGTATTATCACATAACATATTTAACATCAGGCAGAATTTTTTATGGGCCATGTTGCAGATTTAGCAATTTTGGAAGCAATTCTTTCTCAGGCAGTCAAAATTTTATAGTTTCTATCCTAATCACAAATTTAAAACCCTGATATTGGTCTGTTCACAGAATGGTAGGGCTAACTGTATGACTGGGGAGAATAGAAACACAGTCACCACCCTGCTTCACAAATCCAGCAATGAATAAAAATTAATTAATAAAAGGGGTAAATTAAAGGCGTGCTTTCAAACTTGATCACCTTGTATGCATCAACAGAGCCTAAAAGAAGGGAAGCTAGCTCTGCATTCTTCATCCTGCAGGTTAGGTTAATGTGATTTGGCTTTGTCATTAGCTGTGCTCTTTAAAATTAGAAATACTTGCTTCAGACCTGCTCATATTCAGCCACTTATGGAGAAAGGAGTGGAATTTATTAACAGTAGGAACTTTAACAAAGACAAGTGTCAAGTCCTGCACCTGGAACAGCATAGCCAAAGAGCCCAGTACCTGTTGACACCTGTTTGGCTGGGGAGCTGCCTTGCTGAAAAGGATGGGGGCTCCTGGTGGACACCAAGCCAACATGACTCAACAGTACCCTGCAGCAGCAGAAGTAAATCTGATACGGGTTGCATCCCCAGGGTCATTACTAGCAGAGGTAGAGACATGATCATCCCACTATACCCTGTGCCTGTCAGGCTGCACCTGCAGCGCTGTGCTCCACTCTGGCCCCCACAATTCCAGGAAGATGCAGACAGACTGGAGAGGGTCCAAAGGAGCATCATGAACATGCTCAAAAGACTGGAGAACCTGCCATGTAAGAAAAGATTGAGAGAGTCAGGCTTTTTCCCCTGGAAAAACACAAGGCTCAGGAGGGACCCAATCATGGTATTACAGTACTTAAACGGGAGATACAAAGAGGATGGAGGCTCTCTCTTCCCAGGGAGCCACACGGACAAGAAAAGGGGCAAAAGATACAAACTGCACCGGTAGAAGTTTAATCTCGGCATAAGAAAGAAATTTCTTCAAGTGAGAACAATCAGCCACCGGAACAACCTCCCCAGGGACATGGTGGTATAACCCCAGCCTCATTGCTGGGGGTTTTCAAGATCTGACAGGGCAGAGTGTTAGTTAACCCCATCTGGGCTCCCATTCCCACAGTGCCTGAGACCAGATGATCTGTCAGTATTCCTTTCAAAGTACTTCAGAACTTCCTACCTTTCATAATTATAAAGGACTGGAACCTCTTGACTTTTGTTTCTAAACTAACATTTTCCACCCAATTATCTGGATTTTCTGTTATTTTAAAAGATTATTTGAAAACCATGATGAATAGAGTTAAAAGAAAAACCTCATTCAACTTTAACTCTTGCCCACTGTTCTGAGATTTGGATCATTTTCAGTATTGGTGACGATATTTCTGAGTATCGTTGAAGTTTTTGAAATTTTCAATTTATGTTCTTTGGTGAAATCAAGAGCATGGGAAACTCATAATGACCACATTATTAATCTTCTATTAGAGAAAGCTATTATTCTCCAATACACTTACACCATTCTGTCACACAACTGCTAAGAGAAAAAAGTGCTGTAGAAGAATTTGATTAACAATAATCTTTTTGAAAAAAACCCCAAGCAGCACTGTCATGTTTTCTGCACTAACTTATTTAGCAGTTAAAAATAAATTAGAACCATGAGTTTTAGTATTTCAGGCAATATTCAAATAGCAAAAATTAAAATATCATTTGGTTGGACAAAACCCTGTTCTCTAACCAAAAAGTCCTAAGGCTCCTTCTGACTGTAATTATCTTCTCTGTGGGGTACAACAGCCCTGCAAGCAGCCTCTGTAAAACTGCACCTGACATTCAAGTCACAGACTGAACTTTCCTACTCAAACTAAAAGGAAACAGATTATGTTTTAAATTAATTCCATTGTAATACTGGCCTGACGAGTGATGACAGGAGCAATATTTGCACAGAAAATGACAGCTGGAGGAAGGGAGGGAAACCTGTCTGTAACACACAGATCGTGCCATCAGACACAGCTCTCCTAATTTTAATCAAAGGAATATTGAACTTGAAAACCTTTTATGTCTGGTGGACTCCAATAAACCTGTGCAACTACCCCAAGAAAGAAACTGACTCATTTGTTTGCCTCGGACTCAAATAATTTTTGTTCAGAACCCTTTTGTTTCTTGAATTCTTTGAGGTCAATTAAAAAATAAATGCATTCCAAACAGACTGAGAATTAGTTAACAGTCTCTTCATTACAGGTCCCACAGGGAACGTTCATTTACAAGAAGCCCTGACCCTGTTGTCCTTGGGAAGATTTCAGTAGTAAGTTACCGAAGCCGAGGCCAAGGCAAACTTGTTCAGACTAAGACTATACAGATGCTAAAGAAAGAACTAAAGTCCCTCGAGTATTCCTAACTAAACTACTAGAAGCAGTACCACTACTCCAGTGCTCAGGATCATTTTATTTTCCAAGCATACACAGTCAGACAAATTGTTTTTTGATAGCACAGTTTGTGAGAAGAATCTTTAGTTACCTCCTGGAGAGCGTATTACTGGCTTTGTGCTCAGTGCCTTGTGGAAAGCAAACGGCAAGGCTGTGATTCAGCACTGATAGTTTCATCATCTCACTGGCTACATGGCTGCAATTTTCTGATTTCAAAGCATGCTCCCACCTGGGAACAAGCAGCCAACCTCCCATCCCCCTCAATTGATTTTTGCTGTTTATTATGTCCCCTACTATAATAGCAGAAATATCTTATATAGCATTATAGTGCAAAGTAGAATACAAGCAGCCCATTGCTTTACCATGACCATAAAACACAATGCAAGGCAGGCTTTAAATTTAATCCACCCTCAGAACTTATTTATGATTAAGATAGCAGGATGAGATTGTACACATTCATGTATTTATAAAGATTTTAATCAACATTCTTCAATTCAAGTAAAACAGAAATCCAAAGATGTGATTGCAGCACATGGCGTATCAGAGATACATTCACACCACTTAGGTCATATACTCACTGAAATACTGCTGCAGTAGGAGAGAGTGCTGGACATAGCTTCCTGGGACTAACTGGGTATGCTGTACTGCCCAAATCAGTCCTTAAGATAGTTATACCATTACTAATATACATACATCAAAGGTTAAAGCTGAATGAGATACAGTCATGCCATTTGATTGCACTGTCAAGTGTATTTTAAAGCTGTGCAGATCCCTTGCTAATCACTGTATTGTCATGCATAAAATCCGTGTTTCTAAAATACAAAACTTAACAACTGTTAAAGTCATTAATCAAAGTGCTCTCCTCTTATTCACATGGCTTCAATCAGCCCAAGGAAACCTTTTTGTGCTACCATTCGACAGAATAATCTACATTTCTGTCTCCTGATTAATAATGGCATGCTTTCCTGCAATGCCAGTCACAGAAACAGCTCACAAAGACAAACATGATAAATGTTGAGTTGGTCATAAGTTCATAGGCTGTAATGGATATGTCAGTGCTAAGACTTTGATGCTACTGCCATAAGCTCTTTATTGAAGTATTTTTCAGTCCAATCTCTTTCTCAGTTCCTTCAGGAAAAATGGAGTACAAAAAGGGAGGCTACAATTTCTAAAGATATGAGAGTCCTGTCCTCATACTGACTCAAGGTCTACCCATGGAATTTCAGGGCCAGAAATGCTGGCAGTTGTCCTTTGATTTCTGTTTGGAACCAACCACTGTGAAAAGCAAAATGCCTCTACCAGCTCCTAAGTATTAACCTTACTGTGACTCAAGTTCTAAGGCAAAAAGCAAAACACTTTCTCCAAGTTTGTGTATCCTTGACTTTATAAGGGAGGGGGAAAACCTTTTTTTTTTTGTCCCCAGAGAAGCATTCTTATAATATGCCAACAAGTGTAAAGCCCCGAGAAATCATTCAATGTAAGAGAGGCCAAATGATGCAAAAAATAATGTCCTGTTACCCCCATGCAGGAGTTCTGTGGTCTGCGAGCCAAATTTGGTGCAAGTTTTTTTGTCCCGGGCTTGGTTCTGCAGATCGAATCGCTGCTACACCGTGAAAGGCCACGCTAAAGCCAAATAAAGTACTGGAAGCAAAGCACAGACAGAATTGCAGGAGATTCAAGAAAACTACTGACATGGGAAGGTGTAAAACCCTACAGGAAAAAACATGACAAACTGGAGGGTGGCAATGAAGCAACAAGGAAAATCAGCTCATTCTGGACCTAAATGATGACTGTATGAGAACACCTGAGAATTATTAGGTGACTTATCACTGACGGTAATCAATGTATTGCTTGGCCTCATAGCTCACTGGTCCTAGTTGCACATGCTCTGCTGTGACTCAGGGAGCCTTTGACTCCCAGAGGTCAGGGAAAAACTTCCCCAGCTGCTCCTCTTGATCAGCCAAGTGGAAGAAGATACCACTGTAGGTGGGTGCCTTTTTCTGCAAGTAGCATCTCCCTCAGGTGAGAGAGTCTCAGAACTACAGAAATAAGTATTTAGGCCTTTCCTAAAGGTGCAGAAGAGAATGTTCTATGACTTCCCACAGTAAATGGTATGCAAGTAAGGAACTCAGACCTTTCTCTGCCCACTCTTATGAATCAACACTGCTGAAATTACTCTCCTTCAGTAACAGGCGGTACCAGCTGACACAGGAGGAAGGAGTACAGATATGCATGCCCTGAGAATGTGCCAGAGGAAAGTCCTGCCGTGCAATTTTTTTTCTACTGATTGACTACTTTTAGACTGTTTTGATTCACTTACGTGACAAATATAACTTCACATAACTGAAAATACCCATGTGTTAAAGTATGCATAAAAATACCCTGAATTACAAATTTTCTAATTATCAATACGAAAAAAAGGTTTCTCTGCGGATATTGTCAACTATATCATGCAAACAGAAATTCTGTATTATTAAAACCATGGATAGGCAAACTTTTGATGGATATGCAAAAAATTCTGAAGCATTTTCAATAAATTGTATTTCCTTAGGCATCTCAGGGTTCAGCAGTGAGGACTGACATTCTTGAAATCCTGTTCATTACTGCTTTCAGATTCTCAGTTTCAATAACCAGCTGTCACATCTCGTAGAACCTGGGCTGGGGTGTCCAGGTCCTCCCATCTTTAAGACAAGCTGGACTCATGGACATCCTCTGAAGAGAGAGGCAGCTGGTCTGTGTGCCTGAAGTTGCCTGGGGGGGGCTGGACTGAAGGTCATTCATAAAACAGCACTGTCACTCTTCAGAATAAGTTGGAAAGTTTTGAAGGGTTCCTGAGCATGAACTAGATGGTTTCTTTCCTGTTACGGGCCTAGTGCTTTCTCAGAGCTTGCCAATTTTGATAACCTCCAAAGTTTCCACATAGCAGGAGGTAGAAGTTCTCTTAGGTACTGGTTCAGGTCAAGTTCTCAAGTTTCTGTCCCTTTCCATATGTATCCAAAGCTATAGCTATGTCCTTCAACAAAAAGGAGTTAGCAACTGGTACGTATGGTTAGAGGAGCTTGCACCCATGTTTCACAGGGAAATCCCCGTTTAAGCAATGGAATCTGCGAGCAAACTAGTTGAAGGAGGCAAGAAGAGACAGGGTAGGACCTAAAAATTTTGGGTGAGGGCTTGAGCTAGTTTCTTAGCCCATATTCAAACAAAGATCCTGACTGGAAGGATTGCTGCTTCGCTTGACTTTAGGATCCCTCTGCTCTAGACTGGGATCTGGACAGGCTGGATTGATGGGCTGGAGTCAAAGGTATGAGGTTCAACAAGGCCAAGTGCTGGGTCCTGACCTTGGGTCCCAACAACTCCACTCACTGGCAGAGTGGACAAAGAGCTGCCCATTGGAAAAGGACCTGGGGGTGCTGGTCAACAGTTGGATGAACATGAGCCAGTGTGTGCCCGGGTGGCCAAGAAGGCCAGTGGCACCCTGACCTGTATCAGCAATGGTGTGGCCAGCAGGACCAGGGCAGTCCCTCTGTACTCAGCACTGGTGAGGCCTCACTTCAAGTTCTGTGTTCAGTTTTGGGCCCATCACTGCAAAAAAAAAGCATTGAGTGTGTCCAGAGAAGGGAAACAGAGCTGATGAAAGGTCTGGAGCACAAGTCCTGTAAGGAGCAACTGAGGGAGCTGGGGTTGTTTAGCCTGGAAAAAAACAGAGGCCCAGGGGAGACCTTCTGACTCTTTACACCTGCCTGAGAGGAGGGTGTAAAAAGGTGGAGATTGGGGTCTTCTCTCAGGTAACAAGGACAAGAGGAAAAGGCCTCGAGTTGTGCCACGGTAACTTTAGACTGGATATTAGGAAACATTTCTTCATGGAAAGGGTTGTCAAGCCATGTTTCCAGTCTGCCCAGGGAAATGCTAGTCACTATCCCTGGAGATATTTTTAAGATGTGCAGATGTGGCTCCTAGGGACATGGCTTAGTGGTGGGCTTGGCAGTGCTGAGTTATCAGTTGGTCTCTCTTCATGGTCTTTTCCAACATGATGATTCTGTAATTCTAGAAATGAATTAGAGAAGGGTACTTCAGAGGTACTAGCAGAGCAGGCATGACATTGTCCTTGACTTTAAGTGGTTTCCCAGCTTGAAGGAGGATGTAGGGCAGGTGTGCCCTGCACTGCTAATGCCACAAGCTTGGGAGTGCAGGCAGTCCTGCAGTGTAATAGAAAAACCTGCTTACAGTATCATGGTGGTTTTTAATCAATATTTTCCAATAGTACACCATTTGCTCTGAAAAAAACTTTTAGCTCACTCTAATTAACAGAAACTATGCGTCCATAATATCATCCAGCTACAGTAATCACTGCCAAAAGGAAAAAGAAAGCTTTTCAGAGGATAGTAGCTTAGCTACAACAACTTCCCTTTTCCACTATTCCCAATAGTGTTTGAGATCTAATCTATTGTCAGCCCTACAGAGGAGGCTTTTTTGTTTTTTTGTTCATGTGGGACTTTTGGTTTTGGCTTGTTTTTTTCCCTGCATTTACACACAAAAAAAATCTGAACAGTTTCTTTTTAGCTTTTTTTATTATTTTACTTTTGTCAATGCCCTCTATGGGCTGTGACACTTGGTAAGGGTCAGGGTCTTCAAAATCAGTAACTGAATGCTTCTTGCTCTTCAGGTGTTTTAATGCTTAAGGTTTGACCTTTATGATTAAAGATCAACTTGAAAGGAAATCTGTATCTTTGTCTGAACTCTTCTCTTATGTAATCACATTTTTGAATGGACATTTTTGACTATGTGAATTAAAAGGCTTCTGTGCCTCTTTATAGACTTAATCAAAGCATTTAAACATAGAAGAATAAAGTAATAAGCAATACTTGTTCTATCAGTCCTTTAGAGAATTACTTTTACCTTCTTAATATACCTTTTTTTTGGGCCCATTTCTCAATACAATCACAGCTTTTTACTGGCAGCTTACAGCAGTGACCAACCTCCCATTAATTTGTGGTTATTTTACAAGCCACACTTTTAAAAAAAACCTCCTGAAACAATGACCAGACTTTTTAAAAAAAATTATTTATTGAAAGAGCATCATCTTCAGGGTTTGATACGCACCGTATTTTCCTTGAAGAAGCTTAATAATTCTTCCTCATTATGATTAAATGGGCTATTTCCTATAAAGAATACTAGGCACTCTTTGGTACTATTTACTCTGTGTACTTTGGCTGACATAACAGATACTGTCCAAAGTGAGTACTTGTCTCATGGAGAAAACTCTTTGCAGATCTATAGCAGACTGAGCCAGGAAGAAAGTTGGCAAAGACTATGTCAAAGTCCTTTGTGCTTTTTGCCTTTAGTATCAACAAGACTCTAAAGCATCTATCTATATTCAGATCACCTTGAGTACCTTCCTGTCTTGGTTCCTTTTCTCAGCAACTACTCAGAATAAAGCATTCCCTGGCCCCTGCTGCATGGATGGAGCCAAATGAAGGTATCACGGTAATGACAGGCAAAAATGTAAGGAAGTCTCTGGGCATGTCTCTACGAACCTCAAATGACTGCCCACGTTATCCCAAAACTGTTAAAAAACAGCTATAAAATTCACAAAACCATGAAAGCCAGCACTGCAGATGCAGATATAATGTTTCCAGGTTTTATTATCTTCTATGAAGGTGTAAATGGAAGGATTTCTCATTCCCTATGGAAGGGACTATTGCCTTCCCTGGGTGCCTTGAGTAAAACAGTTTGAATTTGCCTTTCTTTACTCCCTCCCTCCCCTCTCCTCCTCCTTGGAGAGAGCCCTGTGGCCCTGCCAAGGGGCTCTGTGATTGTGCTGACCCTATGGAGAAGCACCATCAGAGCAAAAGTGGTGCTCGTTTACACCCGTGATAGGGAGTAACTGTAATTATCTACAGAAATCTCTGCAAACAGCAAGAATAAACCTGTAAAATAAAAGCTAGGTCAACATGCACATAATTCCAACATGAATCATGTAAATTTAGGGAAGAGCAATATTTTGGGATTTTTTTTTCTATAAACTATGAACTATATTTCAACCCTGGGCTCAACAGCAGGAGTAGTAAATATATTACAGCACTTTCTGGTGCTCTGTTGGACTAATGTATGCCTAAAATCTTGGGCCTGCAATATTTTGCTTTTTTTCACCTTGGCAAAAAAACTTGTACCAAAGAAAATAGTTCTAGGCAATACCCTTTTCTTTCAATATTAGTTACTAGTAATTTCTGTAGTCTATAAAATTGACATTTTCAGCAATAATATTGACTTTAACTGTCCTTACAATTATTTAAAACAGAAAATGTCCTAATAAAATTCGCATTAACCTTTTCCTTATCACTGTCTTTACTGATTATCAAGAGTAAGTAATATATATTTTATTTTCCTTGTATATCACAAATAGCGTTACAAAAGATGACTGACAAGTTTCAGTTAAGGAATACATCTAATAAACTATACATGGAAAAACATTAAATTGCCTTTCCCAGCCTTCCCAGAGTAGCCGTCTGCAAGCAAACGTAATGTCTGCATATACCAAGGAGAAAAAAGAAAATTATGTGGTAAAATGTGCAAAGCATCTAAAACAAGATCTCCACTCACTGTCACTTCTACACATGTTTTAAGTTACTGCAAAACTGTGTCACAATTCTTGAGTGTCAACCTGCAAAGTCTCTCTCTTTCCTGGTTTGATTCATGGGCAATAAGGAGAACCAGGAGATGGAACTTTGCTCTGAGGTGGTGATTTACAAAATCAAACTGGAAACAGTATGGATAGATTATGAACATTTGCACAACAGTGTACATGAAATAAAAAGCACAAACTGAAAAAATTTTTTTTTCTTTTTTTGAAACTGTTGAAAGGCATTCTCAGAAAAACTGGACTGGTTTGGCTGCTTCTGTGACAAAAAAGTATCAAGATTGGTCTGCTTACAGAGGGTTTGTGAGATAAGGCAACAAATCACATTCTGCAAAAGAAGTCATCAGCAAACAAGTCAGAATGGTTTATGAAAAAGTCATATACAAAATATACACACCTGCCAGTAAATAACCTCTTCACTGAGTTGGCACTTTTCTAAATTACAAATTAGGGATTCATGATCCTAATAAATACAATATACTACCAGTTGACAGCTTCCACAGCATTTTATGTTTCTGAAGGAGATTTATAGGTTTATAATGAGGAACAATATAATGCAGGTGCTATTAACTTCACTAAAAGCTATGTGCAAAAAGGGAAAAGATCTTTTACATCTTGATTAAACAGAAAATATCAAAGCATTTTGTTGAAATTTTTTCTTGTGTACTGTTTTCTAAGAAAAAAGTCCCTATTTCAAGGTGCTTTCTAAGCAGTGTAATTAATGTGGTGCAGTTCACAAATTGCCTAGTAAGTACTGTGTTTAATGAATATTCTCTTAAAGTTTATGGCTATTTTCTACGTCCATTCAACAACAGCAGTTGCTGAACTGCAACAGTAGTTTTGAGCACTTGTTGCAGATGTTTCCAACCATTTTCTGCCAAATGCAAATTCAACTACTTGAGTGATTGAATTATCAATGCCAGTCGTAGCTGATACTACTGTTAAAAGATTAATGTCCTAAAGGGAGAATCAGATTACTACTTGCATTCTTTTAACATCACTTTAGGAACATTCTAAATCCCCTTCCACAGAACAGAATGCTTTTGAAAAACAATAAAGCACATTTAAATACATTTAGCCTTCCTCCCAATATGGTTACAAAGTATCAAGAGCTGTGGTGGGTTGACACTGGCTGGACGACAGACACCCACCAAAGCTGCTCTATCACTCCTTTCTTCAAGTGGACATGGAGGATTTGTGAGTTGAGATGAGGACAGGACTCCCTGATTGCCAGTATGGGTAAAACAGACTCAGCTTGGGCATGTTACCTGAATTTATTGCTAACAAAATCAAAGCAGGTTAATGAGAAGTAAAATAAATCTTAAAAACACCTTCCCCTAACCTCTCCTTCCTTCCCAGCTCTACCTCCTCCCCCCAGCAGTGCAAGGTTATGGGTCAGGAGATCCCTGCCAGGACCCAGCTCCAGCACAGGCCTCCCACAGATTCACAAACCTCTTTTGGGCAGCCATGGGCATCTTTTGGGCATCCAGTGTGGGTCTCCTCCATGGGCTGCAGGTGGATCTCTGCATCCCCGTGGACCTCCATGGGCTGCAGGGACACAGCTGCCTCACCATGGTCTGTACCATGGGCTGCAGGGGAATCTCAGCTCTGGTGCCTGGAGCACCTCCTGCCCCTCCTTCTGCACTGACCTTGGTGCCTGCAGAGCTGTTCCTCTCACATGTTCGCACTCCACTCTTCTCTGGCCAGTATTATATCTGCACAATGACTTTTTTTCTTTCTTAAATATGTTATCACAGAAGCATTACTGTTGTTCCTGACTGGCCCAGCCTTGGCCAGCAGTGGGTCTGTCCTGGAGCCGGCTGGCATTGGCTCTGCTGGACATGGGGGAAGCTTCTGGCAGCTTCTCACAGCAGCCACCCCTGTAGCAGCCCTGCTACCAAAACCTGCCCATGCAAACATAACGCAAAAGTTAAATTCTATCTTAATGAGGTTATCATAAAAAATTAATGCTGGATAGTCTCAGACCAAGTTCTAAAACTACACAAAAACTAATTAAAAACAAGTCACAGAACAGCCATCTAGGATACCCCTTGCTGTCATTTAATAATTCACTATTATCTGACAACTCATAAAGTAACTACCACAGGATAACATTACTGCCTAAAAAATGACAGCTACCCACAACATCCAACATAAACTCTTAAATGATGATGATGATGATGATGACAGTGATAAATTCAGCAACAACTTCTACATCTGAAAGTACCACTAAACTCTATGTGATGACTTACACACCTGAAGTCCCTCATCCATAAAAACTGCCAGCATTAAAATTCATTAGGACAAGCTGCTGGAGAACGTATTTTTTATTGATATTTGGGGCTTAAATTTTTAATTGAATTATTACTGATCAGTTATTGATTACTGAATTATTTATTTTCCTTTTATACAGCTCCAAAAATACAAAACTATTTGGGTATGATCATGAGCTCCACACTCATGATTTGGACAAACAGGATCTAAAATGAATCAAACATGCTGGCTTATAGTTAAAGTTGCATTTGGTACACAATGAAGTAGTATGATTCATGTATCAAATGATTATAGCCCTTGATTCAACCTTTCCTTATTATAACCTATGAATATGAGACTACTTACTCATAATCAGATGATAAGTTCAGCTGAGACAAGGTGTCGATATCTAAGATATCTAAGAAAACAGCAAATTAAGCACCTTCACTGTCATCTTTAATCAAGTGATACTTAAGACAAACTTCCAGAGCAAGAAACTGGAAATCCTGTGTGATCAGCTTCCTGCTGAAGTTCCTATAACAACCTGAAACTATTGTTATTATTATTGCTACCAACATAAAATTGTGTTAAGAAGATTTTTAAAAATGGTAATCATATAATAAATAAAGACTTAGGCATATATGCTAGTGACAGAATCTTACAAGGTCTCACAATAATTCTAAGTTGATTTACAATATATTAGATCTATGAAGATGAAGTAAGTAATATAAAAACAGGTTTAAAGCTTTAACCAATCTGTCTTCTTCAGGAATGAATTCCAGAGTGAAGATATGAACTGAGCTCCCTGCATTTTTAAAGGTAGATGCTGCATACTTCATGTCAAGCTGCAGATCTGTGAGTACAGACTGCAAAGAGAAACAGCAGGCAGTGATTTAATGCTAATTTGATGCATCATTCAGAGTCCAGACAGCATCTAAGACTTGTTTGACAAGACACACTCAAAATACAAACTGATCAAACTGAAATTGTGTCAGTTTTTTTATGAGCAAATCAGATCTCTGAATGTTGCAGAATTTCCTTTACAAGAGGCTGTATCATCAGAACAGATTAATTAGATAAAAAGTAGAAGTACTACAGGGAATGACATCCACAGCGGTTAAAGCAGCATGGATCAAAGAAATACAATGGAATCATGACATCCCTGAGTGACTACATCTTACTTTATTAAATGTATCTGTAGCATGGCATGATCATTTTTGCACTTTTATTTCTGCTGCTCAGAACCGAACAAAGTTCAACCATTTCATTTCATGGAGCCAAGATAATATAATCTTCAGTTCTGATCTGCCTAAACTGCCCTTTTCCAAGTTTGAATGATCCCACAATCCATAAAAAAAATGCAGTCAAACATGTCAGATTTTCTTTACGTACCCACTTACTCAATGCGTAAGTTTGCGTAACTATGAGGCTCGTTTGTGAGCCAGGACTGGACTGCAACCCTTAGATTGTCTCAGTTTGATTTTGGATAGTGTAATTAAATTGTCAAACAAAGGTCTAGTGCTTTTGAAATATGAGAGGGAAATAGGGACTGAAAGAAAGGGAAATGGAAAAAGAGAGACAGTCAAAGTGTATTAATAATGAGGGTATAAATAATGTAACATTTGTCCAGAAAGAACCATATCATTGCTATTTTAGTTTTCATAAGCTCTCAACTAAAATAGAATTTAAAATCAAATCACACTAATTATTTAGACAGAAAAAAACCTCACATTATTTCAGATACTTTGAACAGAAATAATGCCACCAATAATGTCACCTGAAAAAATGCCACAGCGTTACCCTATTGCAGGACCACAGGAGAATGAAGGTTAAGGAATATGAAGTCTGGGAACAAGTAGGCAGCTTCTGCTCCAAAAGAGGCAGAGTACTGTAAGTATGAGCTTGACTATGCCACATGCTTTGGGGCTACAAATCAGCCCCTCTGGTTAGCAGTTTTCTGGTTAAGCCAGGCAGGCAAGCAGGAAACATCTGCAGGTCTTCTACATCTTCCTGATTCAGACATGGTTCTTAAGAAAGTATAATCCAGTGTAAGGCTGAATGGTTTGGATCTTAAAGAAGCTTTTTACAGTTGGAGATCTCCAGGAAGCAACAGCTGTCCTTCCTGCAGGTTCACTCTGCAACACCCACACCCACAAATACTCTGTAGCTGGTAGTTACGCTTTCAAGATTTTGCCTAATGTTGCACAGCTTTGCTGTGAATGCAATACATTGGTGTTTTTCCACAGAACCCTTGCTTCTACAGCAACTTTGAAGAGGTTATGTCAATTAGCATTTTTTTTTCATGCCAAAACCCAGCCAAAACAGGATAACAGCAAGCTTGTATAGCTGCATACGGGTGACAAACCAGAACATATGGAGTGTGAAAAAGAGATGTGAAATCATTGAAGAAGAGCTAGCAGATAACTCTTCAAAAAAAATTTAGCCTTTTTTTTGAAACAATGAAAAGTAAAAAATGTGGTGATTATAGCCCTTGATTCAACATTTTCTAGATGTAATCTGTAGCATCACAGATTTCTATAATTCATTTAAACAATCTCATTCAGATATTTTGACTTTAATGACTCATGCTTGCTTAAGTTGCACTTGTATCTGTATTGGCATTTGTCAGTGTACCACAACAACAAAACCAAATACATACAACCTCAAATATACTAGAAAGTCTTCATATGCAGTCTTCCTTATTCATATTGTCCTACATACATATGCCTTCAATCTTCCATATGCCTTCAATCTTCAAAACTGACTATTCAGTCTCACTGAAATCTGCTACATGGGCTAAGTTCAAGGACAATTAGTGTTTTAAAATTTTAAGTTACCTAAGGGTAGCAAGCTGAAACTTTAAAAGTATGGAATTAAAGCTCAATTTTAGACAAACACTTGGAAAAAAATATATCTCCACACACCCCTCAAGCAACTGAGCTGTTAAATTACAGTTGAAGCAACTAGGTCTTCAGAGCTGTGGGTAAAAACACTACAGTTCATCATACAGTATTTAAAAATAATACACTTAAGTACTGCTGCAAATTAAAAATGCTTTTCCATTATCATAATCTTATGCCTCTAAGAAATTAAAATAAAGACAGGAATTTTCATCAATCCATGATAAGGACAGTGTCTTAACAAGATGCAAAGAGATACATGCTGTTGTCCTGGTTTCGGTACTACGTTGTTGCAGAAACCTTCAGGGGACAACGTTGCTTAGGATGCTTCACTCACAAACTAAATTAAAATGTTTTTAAGTTTCACCAAGGATTGATGGGAGAAAATAAAGAGGTATTTTTCTTCTCAGTACACTAACTTTTTTTACTGAGTAATATTTAATGCAAATAGAAAGAAAAGAGCTTTCTGGTCTGTATCTTCTGTTCAGTTCAATTCTGTAGAACAGACTTCAGATGCAATGATTGGCAGAACTCACTTGGAAACCTGAAAGACCTGAAAGACTGGAAGACTGAAAACCTTTTTCTCTTACCAGTTTTCAAGATCTGCAACTTTATGAAACATCTTCTGCACAAATATTTTCCATATGCAGTTTACTTCTTATGCCGCCTTAGAAAAGCTGCCTTTCTGACTCATAGTGCTGTTTCCATTTTTCTTTCAGAAAACAGCCAACAGTTTGTGTATTCACTTGGGATTGGTCTGCAAATCACTTTAAGCAATACATTTAAATAACAGGGAGATCTGAACATTTTCAATTCTTTTTCAACTTTTTTACATCTGACTAAAATGAGCTATCTATTAAAGTGGTAGTCTACTGGGCTCACCTCTATCCATGTTACGTGTCTTATAAATATTCAGAAACTTGTTTTGATGTTGAAAATTATTTTATTGTTTTTGTGTTATCTCACTGTCCTTGAAACAAAAGAGTGCATCATACTTGCAAAGAAGTTTTCACAAATTGCCTACCTTTGTAAGAAAGTATTGTATTCACTACACATTAGAGGATCTGGACGATTTAAATTTAATTGACAGGTAAATCTCAGAAGTGTGCAGATAAAAGATTAGTTAGGGGTTTTTTTGGAAACAGAGTCTTAAATGATGAACTTGTATCTATGAGGACTTACATCTTCATAGAGCAAAGTGCAAAGATTCCTATCAAAGAAATTTTGTCAAGAAGTGCAAGAAAGTACAGGTCGATACTGGTCCAAAGTTAGTTTAAAAAAAACTTAGAAACTTGAAGGTATTTTCAGTTTGCAGTGCATTAAAATGGATATTTAAATGATTGTTAATTGCAAAATAAAAAAAAAAAACCCACATAATTTTTCAATATAATTTCGTTCATGCACTTAAATGCGTTACAATAAAGTCTACTTGCTTCGTATTTACTGCAAATTCCTTCACTGGAAGAAGGATTTTGCTAAATATTCAGGAAGAAAGAAATGGTAGGGGGGAAAAAAAAATAGCATCTAAATATAAGAAAATTAGAATTTAAATATGCAAAACATGCTATCAACAAGGAAGCTAATGAGGGACTATTCGTTCTACTTCTTTTAAAACCTATCTAAAAAGAAACTTATATTGCCCAGCTTGAATATACAGCACTTGAGGAGATTATGATTTCATTTCATGATAGTTTGTGAGCCTATACAATTAATGAAGTGCTTGAGTACATTTGTGAACAGCCTCAACAAACACTCAAACACATGCAACTCCTGCTAGTTAGAAGAAGAGAAGAACATCTGCCCAAGTATAGTGCAAGAGTACTGTGGGGAACCCCATACAGTTTAAGAAGTTCCAAAGCTTCCTTGACATTCCTTTCCTGGATTAGGAATCCTGCTAGATCACCAGCTACTGTCTAACCACTAAATTATGTCTCAGTCACTACAGAGAAAAAAATACATTCGTGTTGTCATTTTGACAACCAGTTCTGTAAAAAATCTCAAGGTCAGGCAACATTTTTCACTTCATGTATTTCTCCCTGTAAATTACATGTGTTAACCTTGATATAAAGCTTAGCAGATAAGTGGAGACTTGCTGTTAGAGTTACACAGAAATAAGTAAATTTATTTTCTGAGACCTTGCTCTTTCTCAGGAATTAGGTGTGTTATTCACATTGGCATGGTAAGAATACAGAATTACAAATGTCAAAATTTAATGTGAGCAAATTTGCACTACAAATGCAAAGTACTGGCAGCTGAGAGAAACCTACGTATGTTCTTCTTTCAGTTCGTAAGTGTTCACTTATGCAAACCTGGATATTCTCAGAAGAACAGAAAGTTCTATCAGTGGTAAACTGTTGGCATTTCCTAGACACAGTGGTGCATAGCGGGCTCGTCATCTAACAGTACAGAAAGAAACAGTGAAGACCAAAAACCTGTTTATTCAGTACATGATAAAAAAGCAAAGAGACAACACCATAAGGCAAATGTATTTATGGCAATAAATAGCACTCTACTGACATGTTTAAGTTTTGGTCTTGAAGGATGTACTCACTGTTTTGACAATATAGGATAAATTGTATAATTGAAAATGCTGAAAAGAAAGCAAGACACATGGGAAAACTGCTAAAATATCATTCCTCCCAAATAAATAAATTTAAGGTAGGTTCTAGCTACTGTGTGCTAATCCAACGGAAACATAAAAAACTCTTGTGACTTATGTGAAATTATATTTAGACAATCGTAAAAAATTGAGAATAATATTTTGTCTTCACTCATCTTGTGTAAGTTTCACTAAAAATGAATTTTTAAAATTTATTTTGTTTAGTTAAAAATTTAACTAAGTCAGTTAAGACCATTTCACAGGTTGCCTCTCTTGATATTACATAAATCCCAAAATGGTTGGTTTTGCCTTGTTGGGCTTTTTTTTTTACCATAAGAAAAGTTCTTCTGCTTGGTGCAACACTATTCCCAAGTCAGATCTCTTCTTGATATTGTTTAATTTATTTTACCAAACTTGCATTTCCTCAACAGGTGTGAAGCCAACTTTGCCTCCATTAAAGTCAACAGTACGTTGGCACTAACTACCAACATCAAAAAGAAGAGTTGCAGTGTAACTTAAAGCAACTTTTGAGAACAATTTGAAATTATTTATATTTTGTAATTTATTGGTACATGGCCATTTTTTTCCCATTAAATATCTTGTTTTATTTTAAAAAGCTTAATGACTTCACCCTATTTTATGCAAAAACATGGTAAATTACAGGTGTTTACTGACAGTATTATACAAAGACAGCCCCATGTACAATTGCTTTTCTAAGCCCTGTTTTGAAATAATACATATGATGATATGTTAGAAGTCTACCTCATTGCTTGTAAGTACATCTCACCGTCAACACTGTTTAAATACAGAACTAAAAATACATTTTCTTATATTAGATTTTCCTGTGGTAGATCAGTGCAGAGTGGTCTGCACATAGCACGTGATTGAAAATTAGATGTTCTTACCAACAAATTTGTACTACCCCAATATAAGCCAATGGCTCTCTGGTGTTATAGACTAGGACTTTGAGTGTTGATGATGGAGCTTTATAGCCACACTGAAAAATGCTGCAGAAACTATTTTTTTGATAGAGTATTTGGAAAATTTATGACTAATTGTATAATTAAATTCTGAATATTTAGGATTTTTCATCAAAAAGTTTGTGAAGTATTAAGTTACTGCAACAATATTTTCAAACCAAAAAGCATACACACATTCTCAAATGACTTTTATATAGCTATCAGTTACCTTCTAAAATCTCCTTCTCGTCTGCCTGCCAAGAAATAAAATACCATCCACGTTAGCCAAAGGTATTGTGTAACAGTTTTGTTCCTGATTATTGATTATTAGTTATAAAGAAATCGTGGCATGTCATGTATGATAAAAGAGTTTAACAAAAATCTGCACTGGATGAGAGAAAAAAGTACTTTGGATAATACAGCAAACTGTGATTTTACGTATTTTAGTACATATGTTGTCAAGTGGCACTGGTTATTACGGAATAAAATATTTCTTTTACTGCTAAAACAGTCTCTGGGAACCTGCATATTTAATACTTTCTTTGCCATATCGTATTTCCTCTTTATGAAGCATGCTTCTACATTGTCTTTAGAAAGTTAACTGAGAAAAAAGTGTCCTTTTATGCGGCATTATTATAGAAAGCACATTTGTATATCTCTCAGGTTTGTGCTTTGAGTTTTCAGGTAAAAGAGAGCGTTCTACAAGCTTAGAAGTTGAATGCACTGACACTTTTGTATTCCATCTAGAACTCACTAGTAAACAGTGCCATTAGTTGCATATGAGGGCATTAGAAACAAGAAAAAAATAATTACAGAATTGCAAAATTCTTTTTTTCTTTTCCTGACCCAGTTCTAAGTACATGTAGAAAAGGACAAACTGAAAATTCCCTTCTCAGAGCTACATCTGAGCAATGCCTTCCTTTATGGTCTCCCGTAACAGTGCAGAATATACGTGTAGAATTGCCATATTAACCTTCATCTACACTTTAAACAGATCCCTCTGATTATTTTCTGTTTCATTATGAATCAACAAATATGTTTTCCTGAAAACAATGAGATATATACTTTTCTCCAGAACGTCATAACTGCCCTATCAGTTGAGGTTAGTGCATTGAAATTCTCAGTTTTTATCAAGAGAAATACTTTAATAACCTCCTGTCACGGTTTAACCCCAGGCAGCATCTAAGCTCCACACAGCTGCTTGTTCACTCCACCACCAGTGAGACTGGGGAGAGAACAGGAACAGTAAAAGCAAGAGAACTCATGGGTTGAGATAAAGACAGTTTAATAGGAAAAACAAAAGCCACCCAGGCAAGCAAAGCAAAACAAGGAATCAATTTGGCCCAGGAAAGCAGGGCCCCATCACGCACAACATGGGAAGACAAAACTCCATCACTCCAAATGCTTCCTGTTCTTCCTTCTTCCCCCACTTTACATACTGATGTATGATGCCATATGGTCTGGAATATCCCTTTGGTCAGTTTGGGTCCCCTGTCCTGACTGTATCTCCTCCCAACCTCCCAAGCATCCCCAGTTTCCACACCAGTGTGGCAGCAGGAAAAGCAGAAAAGGCCTTGGGTCTCTGCAAGCCCTGCTCAGCAGTAACAAAAATATCTCTACATTGTCAACATTGTGTTCAGCACAAATACGAAATGTATTTCGTATGCACGTAGTCACATGCCAGCCATGGCGAAGAAAATAAACTCCACCTCAGCGAAATCCAGCATACATCCCTAAATCCAAGAGAAAGGCAAGTAGCAGGTATGTGCAACTTTTTCTTTCTTGCTTCCAGTGTATTGAAGGATGCAAGTTATCAACTTGGAGAACATTTTTTAACCACAGAAGGCAGAGTAACAGCTACAAATAAAGAAAATAAACACAGCCTTTTATAAATGGCAGAGAAACATCCAGCAGCAGTTAAAACAGTGAAGTAGTAGCATTGTCAAAAACATCAGTACCTGTGCTGATAGCCTTAAAATTGCAGAATCAGTGTCTATCTCCAAAAGAGACCTCTCCCTATTTATTGGTTGGACCTATAGACAGGTAATACTTCTCCAAGATGCTTCCTTCATGCTTTGGACAAAGGACATTGGACAAGGAACAGGTCAACTGAAGTTTACTTATAAGCCTTCTACTCTGATCTCCACTCTTCAGAAATCCACAAAATTGCGTATTTGCTGTTGTTAATTAAACAGCAATGTTGTTGTTTTTAAAACACACATCACTTGTGGGATGAAGAGGTCAAGAAGAAGCCAAAAGAAATGTGTCGGCAGACTCAAATGCCTTTTTACATGGATTGTTCTCTACCTCTGATTTGTATATCTTCCACTGACACAAATGCAGTAGACTTCAACTTGATTTATTGTTTTGATTTATAGTCAGGAAATTCTCATCTAGTTTTCACCCTGAGCTCCACACATGCCCTGTGTGGACAGGTCTACAAAGAGATCTTACACTGTTTTCAGCTTTTAAAAATTTTAGTTAATAAAGACACTGTTGTGTGCAATTTATTCTCCATTGCAAAAGACCAGTCTTTATGGAATATCACTGTCTGCCACACTGATACTTACAAGCAGAGTAGGAATCTTAGGTTCTGGGGATGTTTGGCACAGCTTAAGCTAATGGCATTCAAACTTTATAGCATCTTTGAACTGTACAGTAAATCTCAGTTCTGAGTGCCTCAGATGGATTTCAGGGACTTAAGATATTGTAAAGTAAATGTTTTTCCTTTATTTATGATTTTTCCAAGAGAGTTTTCTATATGCATCTTGCTGCTTTGGGGAAGCTGAACTAAACCAAATAGATTTGTACAGTCATTTAACTCTTTCCATCAATAAATGCTCTTCTGAACACTGGGGATTTTGCTTTCATCAATATCCAAACCATCTGGATATTACAAGCACTATTTCCTTTGCATCCAGTCTTTTATTATAATCTTCAACTTCACATGATGATGGTATCATAAATGTAATCTGAATTCCTCTTTGATTACAGAAATATGTGTTTCTTGAGGAGTGCATGGATGTATACATATATGTGTGAGCCTGTGTGTCTGTATGTCTTTAACCATGTCTCTGTGTATATTCTCTAATTAAACTAGAACTTCATATGTGTTTTTGGTAAGTCTCTCACTAAGGTTTTTAAAGCAGCCTGAAATTAGTAAGTTTTTTAGTAGAAGGAGGCAGAAAACTGGTCCATTAAGCACTGTTTGCAGACGATGATCAGTTCACCATATCATCAATTTCTCATTACCACTATTAAAAGTTTTTAGGTCTAATAAGGGCAATATTAAGTACATTGAAAATTACTTGCTTATTATGTGCTTTTCATTCATTAGTAGAAGAACAGAATGTAATTCCATGACGGATTCAAGCTCATTGCCAATCATTTTTTTGTACTAATGCTGTCAAAAGTCAAGTAACAGAATTTTGACTATCAAAAAGATTAAGTAATAGTATTAGAGACTCAAAACTACTCAAGAGACAAACAGAATTATATGAAATATATTTATATTTTAGAAGACTTGACTGCTCATTACCAAAAACATTCCTCTGTACCCAAAAGAAAATTCTACTGGTAGCATTTCAGTACTCAGCCTAAATTACAAAATTTGAATTATATAAGCACTTTAACTCACCTTTCACCACTGTAGCTGCCAGCAGGCCTGGTTAAAGTAAGTAAAACCCAGGTTTCCTACTACTGACATAGGGCTTACCTTTCAAATGACTGATTAAAGCTTTCAGGTTTGGGTTTTTTTCAGTAAGATTAAATTACCTTAAATTTAAAAAGGACCTCATATAAAATAGAACAAAAAAAGGTGTTTGCTAATTAAAAAAATACATCCTTCATTTTCAACTTTTTCTACAGAAAAAATGATTTCCCAAGGTACCAGATGTATCTATTACTATTGTGATTTTGTATTTTGTGGCTTTTTTCCTCCAAATATTGTATTTTTCAAGCAGTGCAAAACAACTAGTGCAGATGATTGGTTTATTTTATAATTCTCACCTGACAGCTCCAGCAAACTACTCTGAAGAGTTTCGTTAAGGCTTTTTTTTTGTTTTGTTTTCACTTAAAGGATTTGATTTCACTTTTTCTCTCCTTCATAGTACTTTGAACCTCCCTTCTGAGATCACTGAAAAAAATAGCTTTTCCCTCAAGAGAAAAACATGTTACGCAAAAATTCTTCCCTTCTTATTAGCACTATGTTAACCAGAAACCAACAGGGCAGGTTCTCAAGTAGTCTAAATTCCATTTAAATGGAAAAAAGATTTGTTGAGACTTTACCAATTTATCTGTAGATTTTCTACAGAATATCAATACATTACAGATCATGCTTTAATGTAGGAACACTGCATTTTCTCATTTGGCAGCCGAAAAAGAGAAATAATAGTTTTCCTTCATTCATTCATTTTATTTCTCTGGTGGGGTTTTTTGCACAGCATGAATGATTCTCAGGTTAGATCAAATCTGTCATGCAGTTTTCACTGACCTACATACGTACTTTTACTGAAGTAAATGTTTGACAACAACAACAATCATAATCATAATTTGGGTGTTGGACAGATTTTTATCCAGACCCTTGCAGTGAACCTTTGGCATTTGTGAACCTTTAATTTCTCATTCTTTGCCACAGAAAACTGGAAATAGTTGTTCACCCACAGTAATATTGTGATCATTTTTAGGCATCTCATTCACATAAGAATGCATTAAAAAACCAAGAATTTCTTAATTTCCAGTGATCAACAATTTGTTACTAACTCTTCTCTTGATATCTACAAATGATAATGTTCCTGCCACAGGTCCTATATGAAAGGTTTGTATTAGTATACAGAAAAATAGGAATATGGTAATTTGGTTTATTTTCCTTAATGAGGGGATTTATCTCTTTGCACAATATGCCAAACAATATGCCAGACTCCCTCTGAAAGAGTCAAAGAACGAGACTACTCCTTGAAGTTTGTACTGAAATGTTCTTTTAAAACGATAGCTGAAAGCTACTATTCCAAAAATTTCTATCAACAAAACCCAAGATTTTCATCATAGATAAATTAGTGCAACAATTAAAATATTACCAATTACAGCTATTTTTTTGGTAATTTGTATTACAGTTTGAAACCCTTCAAGTTACTACTTAGATTATGAATTTTTGAGACAGCAATTATCACCAAACTTTCAACTTCCTGCTGCTCCCACATTTAGAAAAACGCTACAACCCTGCACATTTCAAAACTCATACGTATTATAAAACAGGAATTTCAATCCAAATAATTTCCTTTCAAATCTTTAAATTAGAAAGTTTGCTTGAATCACCACAATGGAGATGTAATAAGGCTGCGCAACAAAGTATTAGGAGTAGGAAACATTCATCTACACTAATCACTTGCTGTAAAATTTTGTCAACTGTGAGCATGGTCTGAAACATAGTAGTCGGTAGCAACAAAACAAACAGTGACTGCAGGGATCTGGGGCTCTTCCCATCAAGTCAGCAAGCCCATCTGCTGGTGGGCTGGTGGGGAACTGCTCTCTGAAGCTGCTGAGAAGTACGCCTGGTTATAACAGCTCTGAGAACAGCAGTGCAGGGCTGCAAGTGGCTGCACGTCCCCAGCAGGGCTCAAAGACCAGACACACAACACTGTTCTGTCCTGCAAGCTCCACGCCACTGGTTTTCTAAATAAAATGCTGTAATAGCCGTACACTATTTCATGATCTTGAGTGTTAGCTATGCTTCAATTTTGCTGCAAACTTGATCCTCCTGAAAGACGTTTTGAAAATAATTATATAAACCCAAAAGTTTAAAAAGGAAAAAAAAAAATCTGACTCTTGTATCAAGAGTTTTTTTGCATGGTAGGAAATCAAAATGAAACTCATCTATACCATTTCATGTCTAGATTTTGTAAGCATCCTGTATATGTAAGGCAATGAAAAATATAATTTCAACTAATTATTCTTGACATTTTGAAATTATGAAAATACTGAACTTCAAAAGAAATTTTGCTTATGCACACACCATGTGGTATCTTTAATGAGGATGAATATGTAATTGTACAGCACAATAACTTCATAATTATTTTGTAATTAAAAGGTCTACTCCTCTGATGACTTGTACTTACACTTAACACATAATTAGATGTAATATAATTGATTACATAAAATAACAGAAACTGAAAAAAGGATTAATGTTGAGAAGTAGATTAAAAAAAATGTATTTGAAACTTCACTGCTTTTTTTAAAAGAATAGTTTCAGTGGTTACTGTAAGATTTGCTTTGGTTGTATGCCGAAGCTTGTATTTAAAGTCTTTTTTGTACAGGGAGGTAACTCCTTCACCACATAATGAACTTTTCTTATTATTATCAGGTTAAGTAAGGATATCCCCTCATTGACTCCCTTCTCTTTTGCCATACCATGCCCCTCAAAATACTTGAGCTGTCTATCTAAGATGATAGCCTGACTATTACAAGTAGATTTTTTCTGTTCCAAGCATAGGGAGAAAAGGCAGCTGTTGCCCACAGGCCCCCTTGAGACAGGGATTTCTGGTCTCCACATAACTCTGTTGCATGGACACTTTTGTGCAGTGACAGCAAATACTGCTGCTCTATGCACCACTTTTGGACAGTGAGCACGTGTCCATTAAAGAAGGGTTCTGGCCCTAAGGATGCACTGCTCTATATCCTGAAGCGGTGACAGCTGTGGATGAGTCTGTGGCAGCAGGATAGCTGGTGCCTCTGTGGATCTTCTCTAAGACATCTATCTAACTCCTACCGCTCCCTCAAACCTAAGTTTTCTCACTTCTTTCTTCCTTTTGTCAGATGTTCCATAGCCACTTTTCTGAAAACAAATGAGGTCTACCTCCTGAGATCTGGGGTATCACTCTCTTCCAGAATAGCAATGTATTTGGGCCTAACTTAATGTCCTGATTTTCTGTTTTGGGGATGTTTTCCAGTCTCAGATAATAGCAGTTCTTCACTCAACTGTCCAGAGAACTAAGGAATCTTTTTTAACATAAATGCAGGTGATTCTGTCCACAGTATTAAGGTACATGACTTATTTTATTGGTATTGGTTGTATCAGAAAAAGCAATGCAACCCAGAAATACGACATGGCTGGGATGGTTCACATCACCTATATCAGGGTGTGTTGGTAAACTTTTGCATATACAGCTGTTGTGAAGATGAAGAGATTGATTCAGCATCACACATAGTACAGAGTCACTCAGGAGAATAATGAATTGCAGAGCAAGTCCTGGTGACAGGCAGACTGGCCACACTCACAGTATGAAAACTTTGGATCAGGAATGGACAAGCTTGGAAAACACTTTGAGGAAGTAACCTGGGGATATTTTGTTGCTTTTCAACTCACTTTTTGCACAAACAAGGAAGCAGAGACATGGTAGTAGAATTGCTTCAAGCGACAAGATGACAGGAGAGGTTTTCCTGTTGTGTTTGCATAAGCAGATGGCTCTTCTTGATGTGTTTCATTGGGAACATAATCAGTGCATTGCAGAGGCATGCAAAGACACAACAAAAGTGACAGAAGAGCAGCTGGGCCTTAGGAGTGACATCACTGATGAAACTGGGGTGGCATGGCTGGAGATTTATGTAAAAGTCAAACTGCCGGGAGACAGTGAAGAACAGAGGCATGTAATTAAAAAAGCGTGTGCTTTAACAAGGCAGATTTAAATGGGAATTTCATGTTACAGGAGGTTTTTTCATCAGATTTTTTTTAACAAATAAAGAAATACATCAAGGCAAAACCAATAAAGACTTGTTCAAGAAAATTTGCATAATGTTTGACATACCAAGTATTTCTTGTTAGAGTTAACTTCTTGTAGCATCTTGCTACAACACTGTCTGGCACTTGGATCAGGTATTGTTAGAGGAATGGATATAACACGTATTTTCCCACTAAGCTGATTTCCTTGCAACCGGGATTGCTGAACTTGTTCACATAGTGGATTAAAATGGGAAGAAACACCCAAAATCAAAATATGGGTGTATTTTTAAATGATTATAGCTGAACAGTCACAATAACAGGGCAATTAAGATTGTTATATCTTAACAAAACATCCTGGTATTTTAGCATGAGTGTGCTTACCAAAATGTTATCTTTAAGCTACCTTATTATAAAAGGAATTCAGTCTATATGTCATGAAAAAAATCGATGTGCTTATACCATCTGCAATCCCTCCTTTACAACATGGTAACAGTTTGAGCACAAGTATTATGCAAACGAGAAACAAATAAAAAAAAGGAGTCAATTTGCTACAGCAAATTAAAATGAGATCACAGAAATTTCATCTCCACACAAAAAATATTTAGATGTGTTCTAATTGACTTACAAAGGTATTCAGAATAATTTGATTTATAATTCTGTTCTGAAACTACGTAAACAAAAGATTAATTTAAACATCTTTTTTTAGAAGTGTCTCTCTGAAAAAGCACATTATGTTCCTGTTTAAAAATTCTCATTAAAGGCCCTTTCATACACTGCATTTTACTACCCCAAAAAAACCATTAGACCCAAAAAATACTTGGATGAATTTGTGTGTGTATAATTTCAATTTGTGTCCACTACACAAAGTCCATCTTGGGAACATCAGTGCAAATTGCAAACTGCAGGCAACAGGAGAATTCCAAGCCAACACTCTTGACTCACTTTGCCATGCTTAATCTCACTGCTAGGCAAAATTAAGAATTCCACATTATGTCTGTAAAAAGAGATTGAAAACTTGACATGATGATACTGTCAAATCAGGTAATACTAGTGCTGGAAAAAATATCAGGACATAACAGAATCTGAGAACATCAGATCCTTGCCTGTTTCTCTCTTCTCTCTTCTCTTTCCCTCATCTCAGCTAGAATATAAATTACCACAGGAAGATCACATTTTTAAGCATGGACACAATGGACAAACTTGGGGAGTCATGAAAAAAGGTGATTTTTTTCACTGAAACAGAAATGACAGGCTCAGGATGGGAAGCACCAGTGGAGTCTGTGTCTGGTGGGGCAGAACAACATCAAACCATGACCCAGCAACAGCGCGCTCAACGGCATTAGCGCACCGCTCCATCAGGAGGGCAGGCACAATCACAGCAGGACAGCAGTGTAACTTGGTTTTTATTTAGGGCTATTCTCACTCCTGCAATAGCTTGGCTGTAATTCAAAAATGCTCTGATTGCAGTTTGGTATAGATTACCACTGACAAGGAAGGTAAAACTCACAGAGCTATCAGTTTATGCCTACGCCACAATATATGCTCACTCCCCTGACACCAGAGTTCCTCTGAAAGTGCTAGGAAACTAACAGCAATAAGCACTTTGATGAAGAGAAAGGAAAACCATCAGATTATACACTACATTTTTTCTTGAAGCTATGCAGAACCTGAGTTTTAAGACCATTAACAGTTAATAGATGTCATATTGCTCTAATTGACTTGACTTGCAGCTGTGACTGCTGGGCACTTGTGCAGCAGTAATGCTGACATTTCCTAACATTTGAGCACGTGGCTTTCCAGCCTTTCCAGACCCTGTTTACAGGAGTCTAATGCTCTTTTAGAAGTCACTTTTTTTGCTGTATACAAACAAAGGAAAGTAAATGTCACATATGCTTTGTGAAACCATAATGAGCTCTGCACTGAATTTTAGATGCTCTGGATATTAAAGCTGATTATCAGTTGGTTTTGCAGAGTACATATATGTTAACAAGTAAATTGTAGCAACAGAAGAGGATCAGCTGATCAAAACAGATGGCACTGTGGCCCCTGCAATGATGTATCCGGTACCGGAGTTTTACCTCAGATGAGATGAATCCAGATCCCTGGACTGAGTGCTTGCACCAGAGATGTGGGAATTGATGGATCCAAAGGACAGGTCATTGGTAACAACCCTTATTCTCCAAGAAAGGCTGGACGCTATTTGGTTTGCACCTGAGTCAGACTTTTATGAAGGGGGTATATGCTTTGAAGATTTTATTGCTTTCCTCTGAAAATACAAACAGCTCTGTGACTCAGCTTTCTGATGTGCAACACGTGAGGATGACCTGTGAGCTCTGCCCAGAATTTCAGCTCTGCCTAAAAGCAAAAAGTGAACATAGGCACAACCTAACAGAACCAATTGTGCAAGCAGGATGCTATTCTGTAAGTCTATTTGACAGATATTTTGCAGAGAAATAGTTTTTTTCTTCCACATTCTGAAGGAAGTATGTGACTTTAGACCTCCCTGCTCTCTCTTTTCCATTTCCCTTACCTTTAATGTACTCGAATTTCCCCTTGTCATTTCTGCTATTTCTTTAGTCCTGCAAATTGCCAGTTACGTGACTGCCTCCTTCCACTTCTCCTCGACTGTGACCCTGTATTTGAATGAGGTTTCTACTCCACACTGACCAGGTACCAAGCTAAGGAACAAGAACAGTATGAACCTTCAGTTCCAGGGACTGACTCCAGAGCCCCACAAGTGGGGCAGAGCAATTCACTTGTCCAACCCTGCTGCAGCACAGTTATAGAGGTCTTGTAATGGTGAAGGATTTGACTTTTGCAGTTCAGTTCCCAAGGAGACAATAAACTTAAGAAGGCAACAAAAATGTTAAAAGGAATGAAGTATTTTCATACAAGGAAGAAATAGATAAACTCGGCCTTTTCAGCTAGGAAAAGAGATTACTGAGGAAATTGTCAGGCAGATCTGGAAGATGACAAATAGAGAGAAGAGTAAGGAACTCTTACTAGCAGTGTGAATCCACATCAGTGTTTTGTTTTGATCTGGAGAGCACTTGAAGCAAATATCCTCTTTGGTTCACACTACAGAGGAGCTTCAGTGCACATTAAATAGATTCGTTTAAAAGGAAAATAAACTGAAAGATGCACTCCATATACTCACCTAAAATGAGTCAGCCACTACCAGGTGTGCATGTAACTAGACTACTGTTAGCTTGATGTAAAATCCCTTCAAATGCATATTGTAGGCTATTGGGTCATCAGCACGAATCGTTTCATTCTAGATACTCACTTTCATTGCACTGTACTACTTGCTAAGGAAGGCATATCCCATGTTGCAAAAACCAGAAGGCATCAAATCACGCAGTGAATTTAAAAAGCAGATATTCTGTGTTTGGCTCATGGGCACGTTTCATTTGTGTGGCAAAATTCTATAAGGGTTCAGGAGTTATTGGACAAATAAGCTGTCTGCAGAACATATTGACACAGATGCAATTTCCTGCTCAGAAAGCACCCAGATTGCAGATCATCAGCAAATCAAACCAGTGGACAGATCATTCCACGCTTGTCACATTACTGTACTATTTTTGTCAAGTACATCACAAAGTCCTTTTCTCCTTCAAGCTGAGTACCCTGAATTTAGTTTCAATAGGTCTGGGGGATTCAGAGTTCCCTAGCTACTTGATTTCGTTAATGACCATAACTTGCAAGATGGCTTTCTGCTGGTGCCTAACAAACATTTCCTAGCATCCTCACGGTTGAGGAAAACACCATAAACAAAGTACTGAGTTAAGTAAGTTTTTCAGTGCTGTTGCATGACCCTACACATAGCTGAACAGCACCTTGAACACAAGCTGACATTTTGGAGCTGCTACGGTTTTATCATGGGACCTTTTTTTCTTCTGAAAAAAAGAACATTTTCTCCCACGTATTTTTGCCTCCTTGAGGTCCTATATGTATTTACTCCTTGGGTGTGCTACTTTAGCATTTTTGCAGTGAAAATTGCAGTCTCTGCACCTGTGATGGTTTGGTTCATGTCATGTATCAGACAGCAGACACAACTTGCATTTCTTTCCAATTAAAATGCAGCAAGTGGTAAGATGCACTTAAAGATTTTACCTTAAGTATCTAAGTCAAATACAGTCCACAGAATGCATAAAATGCAGACATCTGGTCCTCAGCAGCAGCTATTGCACTCTACAGATCTACTCTTACCGGACTGCAATTCTTGCTAACCAATGATGAGCTGTTTTGTTTCATCTTGACTTTGATAAAATTAAACCAAAGAAAAAAGAAAAACTAACAGAAGGCCCAAAATGAAAGCAGCGATAGGAAAGTTAATGGTAAATGTTCTCTTGGCAATGCTAGGAGTCACAAATTTAAAAGACACCACTGACAACCAGGGCCAGCAATTACAAATTACAGACAAGATCCCAAGGGAGCAATTAAGGCCTGTGTGAACAAGCTGACTGCAATGACCAAACATTTCATAAACTTGAAAAAAAATTTTGTATACAACTTAAAAAATAATATATTTTATCTATACAAATTCAACTTAGTTAAATTTAATTCAATTTAGTATCTGTTAGGGTTTGTCCTAATCATTTCATGTTGTTGCACCACGAACTGAGAAATCAAGATCTACTACAGATTCAGGATTTTACACTTTTCAGATCAAAAGGAGCTCAGATTATTACTTCCCTGTAGGTGCTCCACAGCCAAACATGCTCCTCATAGAGGTGTGGCAATATTACTGCCACTGCAGTCAATAAGCTGAAATTTGTTCCACATTTTAGCTTCCTTGGTCAATTACACACAGATTTCATGAAAGAAATCTGCTGAAATTTGAGGGAAGGAGATTGGTCACTATTGCTCCGTGAGTATGAGAAATTGTACATTACCCGTATGTATCGGTAGGAACGCTAAGGTTTGTTCCTCTTAAATAAATCTTCCAATCTTGTAATTTATACAGAAACTTGGAGAGATATTTTACGCCACTTCAGTCTGAAAGATGCAGATTTATAGTGATTAGGTGCTGCTACACAAACTCTTAAGACTAGAAATACAGCCTCATGCTGTGACCAGCAACAGGGGAGGGAGTCTAGCACAGCTTAAACTGCTATGATTTTCAGAAGTTTGCCTTTAATGCCTGGTCCAGAATATAAATTTGCACAGATGAAACACAGATGATTCATAACAGCCCCTTTCTCCCACATTTTTTAGACTCTGTCTCTTTCCAGCCTCCACATTTTGCTTTGTCTTTGTATTCTTGGATCCCTGGGACTCATTCTTTGTGCATGTCTGCAAAGCATCTCCTACAGCTGGAGCTGAAGCTGTACTGACATAGAAGCGGGAGACTAACAGAGGTACAGAGAAGCAAAGATACTGACAAATGAAAGGAACAAAGAAACAGGAACAAGTTAACCTGACTGCAATGTAAATTCCTCCATGTCGGGAACAGGTTCCTCAGCTGTTTAGTGGAGTGCTGAATATGGTTCTTTCTCAAATAGCAAAAGTAATATTCCTTTACAGTTGGAGGATGCAGTGTATTGAAAGCTGGATTCCACCCATGACACGAGATACGTTAATTACACTTGATCAGCCAGTTAAATGTCAAAGACTGTTATAGAAAGCTTTAATTCTCTAACATTTGTTTGCTAAGCTCACCTGATCAAACAAAACCTCAGACTTCATCTCCTCTTGACTTACCATTTAGCCAAAGTAATACACAGAACAACAACATGATTCACTTTTTAAGTACAAATAAATCATATGCTCTTGGGAGTCTGGATCTCAGGCTTCGCAATTAATGTGTGCACCTACTACAGAGAAACTGTAAGCGATGCTTTCAAGGATCTGATTGCTAGTTTTAATTTAGCAGCTTTATCTACTTCTCTTACTGTTTCAGCTCAATTGCTGCTTTTCCATGCATCAGAATCATTAGTGGTCACACAGAGATACTTGTCTCTGGGTTAAAATGTCTGCAAGCTGTCAAAGTGTTTTAGTGTAAACCTCTGTGACTGAGTGTTTAGTGGTGCCCTCAGCATACAAGAGATAGGCTTGTCAATATTATTTACATATGATGATAAATGAGCAACATTACTCATTTTAACCTAAAGTAAGAAGTGCTTTTGGGATGCTAATTAAGAAATTTTTTTCCCTATTGCAGTTTTCTATTAAAGTGTTCTAGTTTTACCTTTTTTTTTTTTTTAATTTTTCATATTAATTTTAGGCTTATCACACATGAAGGAAACCATATGCTTTCTCAAAAAAAAAAAAAAAAGAAAAAGTCTCTAACCTGAAAAAAGGGATTAAGAGAAAAATACTTTTGGATGTTTTAATCTGCAGCAAGAGGAGAGAAATAATTCATGCCAGCAGCAACCATAGCTCAGGGATTTTTTTCTACCACTTCAGAATACATATTAGAAATACCTACGTTCACTGTATTATATATATTCTCTGTTTTGTTTCTTTTTATCTTATTAAAGATACCTACATAAAATTATTGGGGGAAAAAGGATTTGATAACTGCTGAAAAAAGACTTACGCATCTTGGAGAGATTTGGAAAAAAACATACTTTTTAGAAACAATTGTGCTTTAATACTGTATTCCTTACCAATGATATTAATGTTAAGGTAGAATATTTATTTCCAAGAATTTGTTTGTTTCTCCAGCTGCTTCTCTACCTGAACTCTTAATCAAGTTTGTAACAGTGTAATTATTTCCACAGCAACCAGTTTAGGCGTCACAAATAGTGGATTATGATTTCAGTATACAAAAGAGGGGCAAGAAGATTAAGTTTCAGAAACAGCCTGGGGGAGGGGTGTTCTTATTTAATTTCCCTAGCACTAAAGAATACTGGAAAATAATCAAATATATACAGTCATAAAACAGGTTCTGAAGAAAAGGCATGCAAGCACTTTTCATGAGAAGTAGGATTATTTCCAACCAGTAATAATTCTATTATTATGAAATCTGGAGTGGGATTTAAGTTATACATCAGACACCTAATTTACAGGCTATAGGGGTGTGTCTCTGTGTATGGGGGGAAATCAGCTGCCTAAATATAGGTGCCAGGCTGCATCTAGGACATCTTGGCATACCTGGGATATCTGCATGAGTTACCAAATAAGAGAGAAGATATATGGGAGACATGTGACCTTCTGATTTCGCAGCTGAAGTGAAGCAGGATGTTGTAGGACATTTCAGCTGGTACCAGATACCTGAACAAGAACCAACACTCAAAGACTAAAGTCCTGTGTTAAAAGGGTGTTCTGGGTTTTGTAGCATGTATCAGAAAAACCTGAGCATTTATGTTAGGCAGGTGTATTGAGTCCCTACAAGGAGGTGTTTGAATCACAGTCTGGATCCTACCTTTAACGACAATTTAAAAATTTAGAGGCATGCTTTGTTTCTGTGACTGAACTTCCAAAAAAAACCTGACAAAACAAAAATCCCCCAAAAACCCAGTAACAACAACAACAATCACCAAAATAAAACCAACAACATTTTATCAGGGACCTTGAGGAAGTTTCTGCCTCCTTTTAGAAGACTTTTTGATGGCTCTCTGGAGAGAGATTAGTCCTATCTGAGCATGAAAAGCATCTGTAAGCAGGGGTTCAGATTTGGATTTAAAAGATGCAAGAACACTGAAGATCAGTCTGTATTGATTTCCTAAGCTCCAGCCTATCTTACCGGTACTGGAGAAATCAGAAGGGGTTACTGCATTTACCAGGTAGGCATCAGCTAACATTTTTAACAGAGACAAGTGATCAGGTGAGAACAGAGAAAACTGAGGAGGAAATATCTGGTTTAATTAGATGTTGCCAAATCAACTAAATCTCAGGAAATTTGCCTTAGAGTACATGAAAGATTGACTACAACGATGTCAGAAGCATTTGCAGTTATCTTTCAGAATTTTGAGAGGACGATGACATTTCAGAAGATTTAAAAAGGTCAAGCACAACCTTTATCTCTAGAAAGTGGCAAGAGGAAGAGACAAGGAATTATAAACTAACTACTCAACTTATGTTCAGTACCTGAAATAATACTGGAAGAAATTAAGAATTTCAGAAACTTGAAAGATAACACAAAGATGAAGAGCAGCCAAAATACGTTTATCAAGAACAAATTCAATTCAATTTTCCTTCTAAGAGTAAGACCTTATGAATAACAAAGTAGCAAAAAATACACTAACTTATAAAATACTTTTGACATTGCTTCAAGAGACATTTTGATAAGCAATGTTACAGACAAAGCTATTCTAAGACCCATGCAATATCAGTTTCAGAACTGCACTCAGCGAGCAGTTATCAATAGTTCATTGTAGGACTGGAAGGTATATGACAATCAACAGATACAGATACAGCACTACATCAATAGTCTTCACATTTCATTGACAACCTAGTGACAGAGCAAAGAATATATCTATTGAATTCACAGGCACTAAAATGAAAAAATGGTTTAGAAAACAAGACCAAAGAATTGACAAAGTGGTCTGAATGAAACACGATGGATCTCATTATGGAAAAAAACCCCCAAAACTATGCAATGTTCTACAGTGAGGCAAAATAAACAGTTGCAAAAATACTAGGTGGGGAAACAAGTGGCAGGGTGGCAGCTGTAAAAGGAAAAATCTAAGGCATATAATGAATTCTCAGGTGACAGTAAGCAGTCAATGCCAGCTGACTGGTAAAAAGGTATCATACTGAGACATATATAAAGAGAAGTATTTTTACAAGCCACATGGAACAGTTCTTTTGCATTGGCAAAGCCTGTTCTCTCTACTGAGTCTAGTTTTGGGCCTTACATTAAAAAAAAAATTGGCCAATTAGAGAAATCCTACAGGGTAGCAACCAGAAGTCTAATAATCATAACCTACAGAAACAACCGGATTTATTCTTCATAGAAGAAAAATGACTGAAACTGGAATATAAGAATGATCTCCAATATTAAGAAGCAGTTGTAAAGAGAAAGGAAAAAACCTACTTTCCGTGTCCTCAGTATATAAGAAAACAAAAAATGGTACTACACTCCAGCAAAAAAAATGTAGTTAAGAAATATGAACATTCTCTAAGAGTAAACACATTTGAATACAGGAATAGGTTTTCTGTGGAAATTGTGAAATTATAAAAGGTTAGATGTGCAGTTTTGTAAGCATAGGGCTCTGTCAGATCAAAATGATGAACATGAACCTTTGATGTTTCTTTCTAGGAGGCTGGGGTTTTTTGAGGGGGGGACTCTTCTGATATTTATCTCTTCAGCTCAACAGCTCTAAAGCAAGGATTTGCACTTTTATCATCTTAGTTCCTTATTTTGAATTTGGGAAGGAATTTTTTCTATTCCAAATTTTATACAGTAGGTCAGTTTATTATTATTTTATTTCTTGCTTCTATCATCATTTTGGTACATTCATAAGGCCTTCGAAGAGTGTTTAGTGCATCACCCGTAACTTGTATTAGGCTAAAAGACCTCTTGGAAACACACCAGCTGATATTTTCTGCTACATCTTAAGGGACAGAGAAAAGAGATTAGCAAAATTCGATGGAGTTGTACTCATTCATTGAAAAGGGGAAGGACACATGAGAATGGGAAGGACACACACATTGCAGTCCCACTGACACTTCGAGAAATTTAGATGACAACACCACGTTTATATGTCAGGAATCCTGTAATTTTTTCACCTCACAAACTTGTATTCTAAAACTTTGCTACCTAAAATGCACCCCAGCAGTGGTTTTAAATCCAACCCCAAAATGTACCAGCATTTTATTGGAATTCCTGGCAGAATTCTTCCTTCCAGGCACTTCCTCCCTCTTGAACATACAGGCTGCTAAATATCTTTATATTGCATATCTTAGGTCTCTTTTGAAAGCCCATTTTAAAGTAAGTTTTTACCTCTAGTTATTAGATCACAGTTTTACAGACAGAGTTTCCATTCAAATGTCTGTACATTTGTAAAGGTTTGAGTGGAGTGACTCAGCCCATAAATATCCATAAAGTTTGAAAATCGTTGGGTATTTAATAGCTATTTATTAAATTGTAAAGGAAATTTTCCTTGGGGCAAGAAAGAACTCCACCCAATGCTTCTGCAAATGGACTAGGAAGGGAAATATAATAGTTACAGACAAAATACTGTCAAAGCAGTTCTTTGCTCCATTCCAGTATCATCAGCTGTTTAATGATCTGAGAGAGAAGATAATGGCATCAAATATTGACATCTGAACTGCTCCACTAGATATTAGTTTTCTGTATGCTATTTTGTTCTTTATCACTCACCCTCCCATACATATTTTTTTTATTGTTATTGGCTACTAGGGTCTAGGACTAAAGAAAATGTAGCCAAGGAAAATAGTCCTTGGCTTGGCAACAGAAACCGAAATTGATGTCAGAGATCAGGATTAGCTGGGGAGTTGCCATCCTTCTGAATACTCAGTAGGAAATTATTTGAGGGAAAAAAAGGTATAGATCATCAATGAGGCTGTTACAATATTCTGTAAATTTCAAGATAACAGGATCTATGTTAAGTGATGGTTCCCAGCCTCCCAAGACCCTTCTCCAAAACCATCACTGAGGACTAAAGAGTAAGAGATGCAGTCAGAAGCGTTAGGCTAACGTGTTCCTAGTTTCAAGTGAGTAACTCAAGTGCACCATCCAAAATTACCCCATTAGGTTTCCTGATCTCAGACCATAAAGATAACTGCATAAAGTACACAGAAGTATACAGTACAGGAAGTATATTAACACAATTTCAGTGACTAAACCACAGTTGTTGAGTTTAGTGGCCAAAGCAAAGAGCTGTCCTGTTGCATATTTCTTTATTAAAGACATATTTAAATATACTCACAGTCTCTGGATGTACTTCCTTAACAAAAAAAAACACAACAAAAAACCCAAAAAAACCCAACAAATAAACCCCCACAAAAAACCCCCAAAACAACAAAAAAACCAACAAAAACCAACCAACCAACCAACAAACCACCAAAAAAAACAACCCAAACCCCAAAAAACGCCCAAACAGAAAACACAAAAAATACAAACCAAAAAAAAGGCAGTTCTTCTTTTATAGGGACTAAAGAATATAGTTTCTTGTGATCATCCTTTGGGAATTGACTAAGGTATGGCAAGAATCCCACCTCAAATAAATCAGAAATAATATGCCCACTTGATTTAGGAAAGAGCTAGAACAGATTTAGTTCATTAACACAAAAATCCCAAATGGGACGTAAGTGTTCGGGTGCCATTTTCTGAAATGCCTTAATTGAAAATTAAGCTCCTCAAAACCCAGAGAGCAGTGTTGCCTAACACCATGAGTACGTGACCTCCCCAGGGCTCTGAAGTACCTCAGGTGTGTTTCCAGCCTCCCATTCCGAGCACACTGGGACTGCATGTGTTCTGAGCAGAGCAAGCAGCAAGGTTGCACAGGGATAACCACTGCTGGGCTCACAAATTCAGTACTCCTCCCCTTAGGTTCCTTAAAATACTAAAGTGAGTACGTGCTTTAAGAGATGTTTCTTTGTCAGTATTTAACTCGACAGAGATTTTATTCCAGCTGAGAAGAGAAGTTCAGTTCTTTACCTCTGCCTGAGGGAACCCGATCCAAATTCTTCTGATACTCATATTATCCACTCTGGATACATCTTGCCTATATTCAGCTGTATAAACATTGTTAATTGTCAATGTCAACACCTACAACAGCAGTCTATTCTTGATGACCCTTTTAGGATGGAGTCCTTTAACTTATGCTATTTCTATTTCTTTCCCATCAACTAACTCTTAACTAAATTACTGCTGAAATCTTTAATGGCTGTTTATTGCCTAAAGTTCCGTGAGATGAATTACAGGCAGGACATTTAATGCCAAATGTTGGCTCTCTATCAGTCACTTCTCCTAAAACTGTTTTCTGTGGAACTGCTTGACATACGTAAGACATGTAAGATACTTTAAATATCTTATGTAAGACAAATAACAACATCATTCAAGCATTCATGCTGCACCACAGTTTATAATACAGAGGCAATCCTGTGGAGAAAAGGCTACTGATTTGAAAATATTTAGACAATTTTAGAAAATGAGAGCTTTTGTTTAAGTAAGTGTTTATGGGCAATACTTGTAATTTTCTCTCATGCTGAAAGTATTGCTTTATTTCTTCTACAGGTGCATACAAAAGATTGCTGTGAAATTACTTTCTACTGTTTACACATGAATATTTTTGCATGCTATTTCTGTGCCTACTGAATATCCTTTAAAATAATTGTAAAACAAAAGAAACATTAACAATAAAGCTACATAACTCATTTTGATATTGCTTTTGAATAAAATGGGTAAAATGGGTTAAGCCGTGTTCTTTTTCACAATTGTTCTAGCAGCATAATAGATACAGCTCATCTGAAGTGGTAGCAAAAAAAGTTCAAAATTTAACTGTTTATACAATCTCTCACAATCAATTACTTCATTAATGGTTTACTTAGGAAGATAATGAAAGATGAACCTGTAAAACAGCTCATCTGAGCAGAAAGGTTATAGCATACTTATGATACAAATCAGGAGAGATAAGTACATTTATCCCTTAAGACCTTTACTAAGATCTGGATTAATAGCTTTTGATACTTCTCCCAAAATGAAGAGCAGTTCAAGTCTTGCTAGTCTTTATAAGCCATGAGACAAATAGAAGTGAATATGAGGATAACATGCTTAAAAATTATTTCAATCCTTCAGAGTATTTCTCTAGAAAATACACAGTATTCTTTTAGTGAGGGCAGAGGGACAAAGATCCCTGGATAATTATCTACTTTAACATTAGAGTCAGTACCTGACTTGGAAATTTCCAGGTACTTGCTCAGCCTTTTTGCTTGGTTACTTGTAGAAAAAACAAAGAGTGCAATGCCTGCACCATTCCTAAGAGAAAAGCATAAGAATTAAGTTTCCTTATTATCTACTACATGTATTTGATACAGCTGTGTGTTAGCTTCTGCCTGTGTTTTTGCAGATTTACACAGAAGACTGAAATCAAAGGAACAATGTTTAGATTTGAGTAAGATGGATACTAAGTTGCAAAAAACCCCCTCAGATTATATACTTTAGTATGAAAATTATTATCATAAGAGAATGAAATGAACCCACAAGAACTTATTTAAAGAAGAAACTCTGCTTGTTATCTTTGGATGTGAATTTAAAGAAAAAGAAGGAAAGTTCTAAAATCAAAACTCGATAATAACATTTAAAAACAGCACTAGTAATTTAGAGTCTTTCAACTCTGAAGACCAGCTGATGACAGATATGCCTATTTATTTCTAATTTTTTTGTGACAGCTATGTTTATATGATCACTTTCCATGATAAGGAAAACTGCACCTTCATGCAGAAGAAAAATTATAGATGTTGTGAAATTTTCAATGTTGGCTGCTGCTTTTTCCTTTGCTCTCTTCCAAATGAGAAATTACATCACAGTCTGGTAACTTACTAAGGCATAAGGTAAAATGCAGTTTGAGGTATTAAGGAGGTAACAAGGTACTTTGGAGGACATGTAGCATTCAAGATTTTTCTGAATCTCTCTCTGAAAATATAACTGTTGGTAGCAGATTGAAGGACTGTTATGACTTTGCTGTAGAAGAAAGTAACATGGGTTTAAGATAAATTAATACAAACTGAATGTCTAAAAAATCTTATATTAAAAATGCCTAGTTTTTCAATGGTGGGGTAAATATTCTGTCTCAAAACAGCAAAAACATGTACTTCTATAATCACACTAGACTCCCTTTCTAAAAAGAAATGAGCAACAGATTAGGGGGACTTGTTAATTGAGAGGAAGGTATGGAAGTCAACATGCTTGGCATCCAAGGATGGATTTAGACTGGAAACACTTGGATTTCTTCTTGCATATGCTGCTTCTAGGCATATGAAAAAAGACAAACAAAACATAATCTGTTTAAAAAGACTAACATGTAAGAGCCAAAGTGAGTCTTGATGTCAAAATTAAATAACATCTAACACCATTAGGGGGCCAAAAGCAATGTCAAATATTTCTCAAAAGGAAATACATATTCTAGTATTATCTTATTCCTCAATTGTCACTCTTTCTAATATCAGCAGTTTTCAGGTGTTGCCTTTGCTATTTATGTATTGTAAGAGCACTTACTGCTACTACAGTAAGATTTTCATCAGCATGAACATAGATTTCTGTTCCAACAGCTCTTCATATGTGTTTGAACTTGGAAATGAGGTTACTTTTGAGAAAAAAAATCCCTGAAGTATGCCTGAAGAGTTATGTTTGCTGCTTATTATGAAAGCACTTACAATCTTGGAATAAAGTTGAAAACAACTTGAGGAAGAAAGTGACGAAGGGATGTGCATTTACACTTAGACTATTCTAATCGATTACTCTTTAAAATAAATTTCAAATAAAGAAACTACACAATGAAATGAAGAAGGAACACAATGAAAAACCAGATTTTCTGAACTCTGCATGCATTGTTCAGGGATGGACACATCTTTGAGGCCATGTATCTTCCTGTTACACCTTGCAAAGCCCATGGTGATCTAACTGAATATCAAAGCCAGTATTTTTATAAAAACACTTCTATTTAACCAGTTAAGTTTCTTACGTAAATTAAATTCTGCATTGTAGAGCAAGTGAATCTAAACTTCAAGCTTCTGTTACAGTAGTAATCTGATAAATACACTACTGATTTCTAGTTTCAGTCACAACAGCTTGAAAGTCTCATTCAAGCTCAATTTAAAATCCTGGATTTAGGTGCTTTAGGGTGGCTTGCCATGATTACCTATCCTACTGACTACTGGGCAGCCTTTTTCTTTCTGAAATGCATTTTCCTTTTGGCTCTCTGCCCAAATACTGTTAAGAAGCATTAGTTCCCAAGGCAGGCCTCATCCTTTTCCAGTTAAATAGAGTAAGAAGTGCTGATTCTACTATTTTACTGAAATCCTCACCATATTGCTCTTTATTTTATGGCTTGTCTCCGAATGCTCCCTGACCTAAGAACTTGCTGTTCATAAAGTGACGTGATTGCTCCTTTCACACAATTATAAAAGAACCCAATAACCCTGTTACTTTTACTTCCACTTCGCTGATCTGAACACTGTTTGAATGGAAATGTGATAAGCTAGTATTTTGTCAGAAAAGATAGCAAGATAATACTGTTTTAGCCACAAGGAAATGTTTTGATTTTTTTTTCAGGATTTCTTTATATGTAAAAATGGCATCTAGGAAGTATAGTCAAGGCAATTCCCAAAAAATATTTTCTATTTATTATCATGTATATGTTATTCTTGATTAATAATTCCAGAAAATAAAAAGTGTAAATATTTGAAAGCCAGGTGAGTTTTTCAAAATCATGATGTGCCTTAGCCTCTGAATTAAATGGTGAAACTCATCCTGAATTAATTAAAGACAAAATGCTATTGCTGGTATACCTGCACTATTGTTTTCTTGCTACCACAGCCATGAGATGCCAAATAATGTAGATAGTTTAGTAAGTGTAGATCAAGATCCTGTTAAGTTTCGGGTATTGATCTACAGTGAGATATCCCAGGCATCCCTGGAGACCTGAGATGTACAATACAGCACCTCTCTTCACCCCTGTGATCCCCACCTGCCCTGTGAGGGCAGTTATACCAGTACTACCTTGGTTCTGGGTAGAGCCACAGTTTGTACCCAGCATCTGTGTAGCCACAACCCCAACACACTACTGTGCTACTTTAGCAGGCATCAATAAAAAAAGCTTGACACTCATACACACTCTCCCCATCCCCTAAATCTCTTCTGGGGTCTGACAAATAGGTGCATCCATCGTGCAGGTTCAGAGAAGTTACAAGTAGTTCTCAGTCTCTCAAGGCAAGTGAAAACAAGCCAATAGTCCTCAGCAGATCTAACTTGTCTGATGACTGTGACCAGATTTGCCTCCTTTTGCCGATGCTCAGCAGAACAAGCTGCCCCACTGATTTCTCCTATCCAACCCCTATTTTTTTTCAGGAAGAAACTAATTCTCTACTTGTTTTTTATGATGGTCTCACTTGTCTAGCAAGAAATATGAGCATCTTGCACAGTGTTTCATATGACTAGACATCATAAAACCCATGAGAAAGAGAAAAGAAGACTTTATAAAGATGTATACGCCTTGAGAATGAATGTTAAATAATGTATGTTTTATAGTAATTTTTGAGAGAAATAGTATTTTAAAGAGTGCTTCCAAGATTATAAAATGTTTGGGTTAAGCATAGATGCCAGACTGGCTTTATAACTAGAAAATAACTTATTTAGAAAATATTAATGTATATGAAAAAACATGGATGTATTTTTTCAGACTTCCCCCGCATTAGGAATGATAACACTTTAAAAAGTTGTTAGTTTATAAAAAAATGTTTAGCATTTATTACTACAGTAATTGAAGTGGAGACAAAACTAGTTCAAGGGAGAAAAACAACATATTTTGCTGGAAGGAAGTTACTCATACGTTCCTTAGGAATATTTTAACTAGTGATTTCGGCACAAAGGGAAGAAATACACTAAAGAACGTTTTTCAAGAAACAAGGCAGGAAGATATGAGTACCACAGAGGGAGACGTAAATCATCAGGAATAATGGAATTAGGAAAAAAGGTAACACAATTAGGAAATAATGTTACTGAGAGGAATAGCGAAAGGTATGACAGAAATAGGTTTACTTGTGGAAGAGAGGATAACTGAAAAAGGCCAGCATAATGAAGGCTACAACATTCGTATATTACGTGTCACACTGTATTTGCAGAATTGAAGGGAAGTATTACTGCAACTTTGTAAGGAAGAATATTAAACCTTATCTAGAATACTCTATGCATAATTCATCACTTACCCCAAAAAAAAAAAAAAGATGAATGCAAACTAGAGTAAGTCTGGAGCAGTGGATGAAGGACAAATTTTTAGAAGAGAATTTTTACTTTGGTTTACATTTAATCTGAAAATAGGAAAGACTTGTGAAGCTTATTGAACAAGTCCCCACAGATCCATTTCCAAGCACGTTAAGGACAACAGGTGACTGTGAACAGCCATTACAGATCTACAAAGAGCAAACGGCACTGGACCAACCTGACTGCCTTCTGTGAGGAGTTAACAGCTGTTTGCTTGAGGCCAGAGTTACTATTCAGAAAGAGAGATGGAGAAATGGGCCATTAAAAACTTAATGAAATTCAGCAAAGACAAATAGCAAGCTTATGTATCTGTTGCTCATGCAACAAAAAAACATGCAGCTCTGAAGATGAGTTCAGGGTCCTGATAGATGACATGTCAACACAACTGTTTTATACCAGGTATGCCGAAAGTGGACACAGTGTTCCTTATGGTTGCAGAGTAGAAGAATAATTAGTTTTACATACCTGATGCAATGCAACCCATATTCTCCACAGTATACCTGAAGAGCCTGTTCTGGCAAGTTACAACACAGTCTTCATGTTATTTCAGACACTCTTAATAAAAAAAACACATGCATGGACACAAACACAAAATAAGAATTGTGTACTAGGGCCACAGCAGCACCACACAGGGCTGCGAAGAGACTTAGCCCATCTGCTCTGGAAGAACTAGTGCAAAAATGGATAGGAGCCAGTCCATGAGTTACTCAGCCTTCAGAGCCTTAGGCCATTAGAGTAAAGAGCAGCTACCTAGAGAAGTGTAAGAGCAGGGGAAACTACAGCAATGCTTTTCATCAACACTTTTCCAACTCTGAGAAATGTACTTGTGTTTCTCTCCAAATTTATGCCCAACAATTTAATTCAATGTCAATAATTTTTCCTTGTACAATAAAACATGGTGACCCACTGACCACAACCTGGCTATTTTCTCCATATATTATGGAGATCTCCAGCATCTCCTTTGGCCTGAATAAATCATTTCCTTTCAATGTTGAATACTCTTATTCTATTTAATAATTCTGGTTGCATGGAAGTCTGTATTTCTGACGATCTTTTTCCAAGCACCTTTGTGCACTTACAAGCTCTTTAGGTTTTTTGTTTGTTTGGGCTTTTTTTTGTTGTTGTTGTGGTTTTTTTTAATTAGTATTATTTTTATTTTGATATGAGCAGAATTGAATGGAATTTTCCAGATGAAGGCAAAACATTTGTTTGGACACTAGTACAATGATGCTTCTTTTTGACTGGCCATTATTAAAAATCCCATCAGTTTTGTCTTTTTTACAGCTGTTGAGAAGTAAGATTTAATAACTGTCCTCTAATAAACTCCTTCCTTACAAGTAGTATCTAATCTGTAGATCATCGCGTACCTACATTCTTATTACTACATACAGCTATAACTAAAATATAGATTAATTAGGTGTATTTTAATTAAATCACCCTTCATTTGAAAGGATCAACAGCTTCATCAGTTTGATCTGCCTTCTGCTACCTTTTTTTCTTTATTATTTTGGTCATTCATAGAGAGGTTAAAGAGCACCAGTTTCATCTACTTTGGAGAAACTGACCATTTGCTCCCAACTCTAGTCTCCTGTCCTTTAATAGTTATTATTCACCTAAAAAACCTGAAAAGGACTGAGCAAAGTTTTCTTATTGAAAACCCAGTATATTCGACACCTTTATGAATCCACCTTCTGTGATCTTCTGTAAACAAAATATGAATAATTTTCTATAATAATAATACATATTTTTATAACTTCTCTTCCAGTACCGAAGTCAAACTAACAGGTCTATAATCACCTCAGCCTTTAAGGTCACCTCTGAAAAGTCATTTTCCAGTTGTCATCTCCCATTACTCTGAAACTGGGGGAATGTAAGGAGAAGACTATACAGTTATTATTAGTTTTTAATTGTACTTTTTGCTGGCATGTAAAGTTAAGGTAGTTCCTTCTATCTCCATCCCAAGAAAAGAAAAACTGTAAAATTAAATAAAATGGAAGTCATTTAGCCACGAACTGGTGTTCTGGCATCACCCAACCGCAATTCAAATTTTCTCCCTTTTGGTTGTATTTTCCTCTGGGGTGTTTTTCAAAAGTGTGTAGAGGAATATTCCAAAGCAGAACCTAAACAGGAAGTAACAAAACCATAATATACCTAATTCTAAACAAAAACTTATTCATCCTTTATTTCTTTGTTTCCTTCATAGAATCATTGAGTGGTTTGGGTTGGGAGAGACCTCAAAGATCAGCTAGTTCCAATCCCCCAGCCATAGACAGGGACACGTTCCACGAGACCAGGTTGCTCAAAGCCCCATCCAACCCAGCCTTGAACACTGCCAGGAATGGGGCACCCAAAACCATTCCTTGCTCTTTTTTCATCACTTGGGCCTCCTAAAGCTGGTACTCCCTGTTTATCAGTCAGCAGAACTAAACAAGCTTACTGCCCATCAAAGAGTGTGATCATACCCACAGATGAGGCAGGAACATTGTGTTCTTGCAGTGACAGAGTACTAGCAAAATTATTTTCTTAGCCTGGAAGACTGATTTATTTGCAAAGGGAATTTCTTGAGTCAGCTGCATCTCATCTTACTGATGATGGCCATGTCATCTCTCCTTGATCCCAGCAGAGTACTCTGTTCCACTACATCAACTCACAGGGACACAGGAGAATAAAGCTGAGTATCAGTTTACCTACCATACTTTCTAAATAACTACTTATAGTCAAAGTTCAAATCTCCTAATACCCTGCTGTCCCCTGGATACAGCCTCCTAAACTCAAGGTGATGTTGCTGCAGTAAGTATATTCAGCTGTTTTCTTTTCATCCCTGTCTTCAGCTCTCTTCATGTAAATATTGTCTATGAGATACTTTCACTAATTTAAACAAAATTCAAACAAAACCGAAAAAACCCAAAAAATATTTGTTACAGGAAAACATTTCAAAGCACAAATATTCTCTTTGATAACATATTTTTACTGCTGAAACCCTGAATACTGTTAGCATATGTAGCTTTTAAATCAAATCTCTGCTTCAACAAAGAGTGACATTTGAATGGATTCCTTTTAATGAAGTAAGACTGACGAACACATGAAGTAAGTTCATCAGCCCTCGATAGGAACACATGTAGAAATTATAATTTTCAAATGGATAAACATAGGAATTACTAGCTTTGACATACTAAATTATGGCGTATTTATTAGTAACACTCCCCCTCAGATAAATACTCAATTCTTTCCCCATCCCTTTAATCTTCAGAAAGGGAAGTACTGCAGTTACTACCTCATATCCAAGTAACTTATTTTCTGAATTAAAAGTGTACCTGAATTTATTGCCACAAAATTCTGCTTGTTGGAAAAATATTTTTCAAACATCTCTCAGTCTGAACGAATCGAATTCCTTGTGAAGCATCTTTTGAACACTGAGACTGGTTGGCTTGAGGTTGACATGTTTGTTTGATTATTGCTTCCAATTACATGTCCTGAACCATAATTATATCTCTCAAACTGCACAATGCCTACAGCCCATTAGTTTTGACATATTTCATATGGGAGTACAGTTAGAGCATATATAATTTGCATTTAGGATGTGGCTCTAGATATGTGATTTTCAGATCAAGATTGTGATAGAAATACAGATGCAAATTCATGTAGAAATTTATAGTTCTTTTTTCATTCTACCTGCCTGCAGTGTTTTTGCAGATACTAAGTTAATTTCATACACTATTCGAAACTGAAAGAGATGCAAAAGAATCAGGAATTACGCTAAAATTTATTCACGTTTTGGCTCTTTTTATCCCCAAAGTAACAAGTATTTCTCTAGAATATAATTACAGATACCTTCTGAAAGTCAAAGTCACAGAAAACTGTTCCTTGCCATTTACGGAGACAGAAAAATCAGCTGCTGACCATCACAGAGGTTTTGCATCAACTGCTTTCCATCAGGCAGTCAAGGAACTCTGTATCTAACTTCTGTCTCTCTCTACAGTAACATAACCGTTAGTTCTTTTTGAAAATACATAATTTAACTCCAGAGGAAAAGAAGGTAGGACTTACTTACTCCATGACATATTTCTCTATATTATCAGTGTCTGCATTTGGGCTATCCACATTTACACCTAAGCTATGGCACTTTCAGAGTCAGAAGCGGTAACAAGCAACCTTGGGATTTGTGGGGGGGGATTCATCTGATGTAGACAACTCTACACTGGGTAAAGTGAGTATGATCATGCAGTTACCAAAAAACATGTTGCCAGTCTTCCAAGCCACATGTGATTGCATCTTTGGTGGGTTGACCCTGAATGGATGCCAAATGCCCTCCCCAAAGCCTCTCTGTTATTTCCCCTCCACAAGTGGACAAGAGAAAGAAAATATAACGAAGGTTTTGTGAGTTGAACTAGGGACAGAGAGAGATCACTCATTGACTACTGTCATAGGCAAAACAGACTCAACTTGGAGATATTAACTGAATTTATTGCTAACAAGATTAGAGTAGAATAGTAAGAAGTAAAATAAATCTTAAAAACACTTTTCTCCCACCCCTCCCTCCTTCCCAGCTCTACCTCCTTCCCCAGCAGCACAGGGACACAGGGAATGGGGGTTATGGTCAGTTCATCACACAGTTTCTCCCACTGCTCAGGAAGAGGAGTCCTTCCCCCGCTTCAGCATGGAGTCTCTCCCACAGGAGACAGTTCTCTGTGAACTTTTCCAGTGTGAGTCCATCCCATGGGAAACAGTTCTTTGCTGCAACATGGGTCACTCTTTCACAGGGTGCAATCCTTCAGGCACAGCCTGCTCCAGTGTGGGTACCCCACAGGGTCACAAGTTCCACCAGCAAACCTGCTCTAGCGTGGGCTCCTCTCTCCATGGCCCTTGCCAGGACCCAGCTCCAGCACAGGCCTCCCACAGCATCACAGCCTCCTCTCAGGCATCCACCTGCTCCAGTGTAGGCTATTCTGTGGACTGCAGGTGGATCTCTGCATCCCCATGGACCTCCATGGGCTGCAGGGACACAGCTGCTTCACCATGGTCTGTACCATGGGCTGCAGGGGAATCTCAGCTCTGGTGCCTGGAGCACCTCCTGCCCCTCCTTCTGCACTGACCTTGGTGCCTGCAGAGCTGTTCCTCTCACATGTTCTCACCCTGCCCTTCTCTGGCCACAATTGTATCTGCAAATTAACTTTTTTCTCCCCTTCTTGCAAACACAACAGAACATCTTTTGGTTCTCTTCTATCAGATGTGTATATACATACATGCATCCACCACTGCCATTTTCTGTAGTTAATGGAGATAACTTAGATGCTTTTAAAAGTTCTCGACTGTCTCTCCTACCTACAAAAACATAGCTGACAATTTAGGCAAAATGAGTAATTTAAATGGATTAGAGATTAGATGAGCTGAAGCATAGTGCTCACTTCTAGAGAGGATGAGAAAAAGATGTCTTTTTGAACATATGCTGCTGTGCATTTGAATCATTCCTAACTCCTTCAGGCCCACAGTCAATAGTTCCACAGCCAGTAAGGACCTCTGCTGATCTCAGTGGTTTTTGAACCAGTGATTTTTACTATGTAAAATGACGTAATAATCCTGTATTCAGTGGCTGTGTAGAAGTTGTTCCCGTGTTTATCACTGCTGCAACATTACTCTGAATTTTCATCAACCTTTCCTGTAGTGACTTAGATTGGGAAGACTCTAGTTTAAAGCATAGAAGAGCCTATTTTTAAGTACTAGGTATCAGGATCAGGGTCTTGTTTTTTCCATTGACCTTCCTAAAGATGACTCAATTAATTCAGAGTATCAAATTCAAATATTAATGCACTGAGTTTAGTTGACCTGAAGAATAAAACGAATTGTTCTTCATGGTGTCACTATAGATTAGCAGTAACTTTTAATGAATAATTTATTTGATTAATTTTGTCCTTATCTCTGGTCATTAAGGCTTCATAATCTTCTCAAAGGTAACAATCAAGTCTGAGCCAAAGAAAATACATAATACATTTTCTGTTGTGTTGATATTTTAGTATTTCTGTTTTGCACAAATTTTTACTAGAAATTTACATTATATTTTAGGAGTGAAGGAAATAGCTTGTGGAAAAATTGCAGTGGTTCATTCTCTGGAAATACTATGTAACATTTGTACACAATTCACAAACTGCATTACACTTCTTTGCAGTTCAGTTGCAGCAATAGTTCAAAATGAGAAATATCTAGTTAGAAAAAATAAAAGAAACTGAATAATTACTACAAATACCATTATGTTTCCAATTATTAACAATATGAAATGAAAGTGATAATGGCAAGCAATTACCTTGCTCCAATAAAATAAAATTACCTGCTTCCTTTCATTCTACCAAAGAATATGGAGACTTTTGTTTCCCAGGGTTATCAGAAAAAGTAGTAAAAAGACATGGAAATTCACAATCAGACTTCTGGAAACTATTTCATCATGGAAGCATAGCAATAAATTGTATTTTAAAATGAACACTATTCGATGGCAACATCAAAAACAACTCTTGTTCTACCCATGCCATGGTATGGAGAACTTCACAGAAGACTAAATTTCATGTAGAATTTATGCACAGGTTTCTTTGGTTTCTAATTTTTTGCAGTCTTTGAGAACTCAACTGCATACCAAAAAGGGGCACCACAATCAGTATCAATATCCAGCAAGTGCTGATTCTCAGTAGGAACTTACTGGCCATTTCTGGACACTTACATAAAATCACAGAGTCTTAATAAAAGACATCAATAAGCAGATGACATGATCACAATGTGTAGGACTTCATAGAAAGGAAAAGGAAAAGGAAAAAGGAAAAAGGAAAAAGGAAAAAGGAAAAAGGAAAAAGGAAAAAGGAAAAGGAAAATGTTCTTGGTGGCTTTCAAAAAAACTTATGCAACATAATAAAATGGTAAATATTTTGACAATGTTTTAATAGAGTGCATTATTTTATGAATAAACATATTCAGATTTTCTCACTTTTCTCAAAATGAAACACTCTGGCAAACTGAAAACATTTAATGTATCTGAAAATGCAACAGAAAAAAATATTTCTCTTAATTCTCTGCACTATTTACTTGTGCTATTCAATTATAATCAATGGAATATATACTGCCAACACTATAATACACTCCTGAGTACAAACTCACACTCATATAGCCACACAAACTCTCTATTTTGTGTAGTTGTTGAGTTGCTGTTTCCACATTTCAAATGGAACACCACCTATTTAAATTTAAAATTAATTCTGTGGGTAAATCCCTCCATGACACCTGTTTTTCAAGAGCAGGAAGGTCACATTTCAAGGACACGGAGTAGTTACTTCTTGCTACATTAGCAATCTGGCAGGCAGTCTTTTTCCTGCACTAATTTTTAGAGTTTCTCTTAGGCCCCTGAAATCTGTGATATATATGGAATTGGACAACATGTATTTTAATATTTGAATGGTCACTAGAATTTACCAACATAAATATATACAGGCTCATATGCATATGCATACACTAAAAGTATAAAATATACACCCACGTATACACTAGCATATTTTGCATAATTTTTTTAGAAAATATTTTAGCTGTTTTCAGACTAAGGCACGTTTCTCTGGGAAAGTCAAGACCCATGTGAAGCTGAATCTGAAAATGTGCAGGAAAGGCAAAAGGGACTTCTAAAGGTCTATCGACAGCAAATGAAAAAGTGTGGGCCCACTGCTAAATGGGAATGGGTACCTGGTGACACAGGACACAGCAAAGGCTGAGGTGTTCAACACCTTCCTGGCCTTGACAAGGTGATGCTGGCAAGACCAGCCTTCATTAATCCCTGCCCTGAGACCTAATGGAACAAGGAAGATTAAAGGTTGGTGGAGGAGGATCAAGCTAGGGAACATTTAAATTGAATGAACATAGACAATCTCTATCTGGATGGGATGCAGCCATGAGGGCAGAGGGACCTGGCCACCACCATTCAAAACCTCTCTCAAGTATCTTTTTAAGGTCAGGGCAAGACAGCAAGCTTCTGAGGTGTGGAAGAAAGCAAATGTTATTTCTCTCTTCAAGAAATGCAAGAAGGAGGACCCAGAGAACTGCCAGTCTCACCTCAGCCTCTGGTGATAAAGCACGTATTCTTGAAAGCCATTTCTAAACATATGAAGAACAAGAAGGTGACTGAGTGTAGTCAGCATAGATTTATGGAGGGGAAAGCATGCTTGATCAAACCAGTAACTCTCTACAGTGAAAGGACTAGATCTGTGGATGAAGGAGGAACAGTGATGTATTTTATCTTGACTTCAGCAAAGACATGACCTGGATGACAGGACAGAGTGCACTCTTAGCAAACTTGCAGATTATCCAAAGCAAAAAGGAATGTCTGGTACACCAGATGGTTGTGCTGCCATCCAGAGGCACTTCAACAGGATGAAGAAATGGACTGGCAGTCCATTGAAGTTCATCAGAGGGAAATAAAAGTCCTGTATATGGGGAGGAATAACCCCAAGCACCAGTAGGGACTGGGGCTGACTGGCCAGAAGCTTTGCAGACAAGGGCCTGATGGACAAGAAGTTGAGTAGGAACCAGCAGTGTGCCACTGCTGCACAAAAACCCCTACAGCTTCTCAGGGCATCACGAAGAGTGTTGCCAGCAAGCTGAGGGAAAATGACCTTGCCCTCTGCTCAGCCCTGGTGAGTCCACACCTGGAGTGCTGTGTCCAGTTCTGATTATCCAGTACAAGAGGAACATGGAAACACCGGAGGGAGTCCAGCAAACACCCACAAAGATGATCAAGGGACTGGAGCATCTGTCATTAGAGGAGCGGTTGAGAGGGCCAGGACTGTTTAACGGGAGAAGGAAGGTTCAGGGTGATCTTCTCAGTGTGGACTTGATGGGAGTAAAGAAGACTGAGCCAAACACTTTTCAGTGGTGTCCAGTCGTAGAACAAGAGGCAAAGAACACAAACTGATACGTTTTATTTAAACAGTAGAAAAACTTCTGCTGTAAGTGTGATTGGCAGAAGTTGCCCAGAGAGGTTGTGGAGACTCCAACATTGACATTATCCAAAGCCCAGCTGGACTCCATCCTTGGAAACTTGCTCTCGTTGACTCTGTTTTGAAGGCAGAAGGGTTGGACTAAATGGTCTTTAGAGACTCCGACCAACCTCAGCCATTCTGCAATTCTGTAATATATTGAAGCCATCAGTAATTTAAGTAATTTAATGCAGGGAATTGCTGCTGCCACCACAGGTATAGTTTCTCTGGCTTGACTGTTTTGTCAGCAAGAAAAGAATCTTACATCTTGAAACAGAGTCCCTAGCACATGCACACATAAATATATAAACACAGTTACGTGTATCTGGTTTTTTTTTTTGTGTGTCAACGTGAGAAATCATCTGAATAAAATCTAACAATATTTCTTGTTTAAATGTTTTTAAAAGTTAGTTTTTTCCTGACTGTAGTGGTTTGGTTCAAAATGCCCATTACTTACTTATTTTCCTTCTGTGAGATAAGAACCAGGAGAAAAGCAAAGCAGGCACAAAACTTAAACCTTAAAAGCATAAAGAAGTTTATTAACAGAACTAAAAGGCAGAAAAAAAAGTTAGACTAAACCCTCAGAACACTTCTCCTCCCCCCCACCTTCTTCCCTCCTCCCACCGACAACATGAAAAAAACAACCCTCAAGGTTTTCCAGAGTCAGTTTACCATCTCTATAAGAACTTTCTCAGTCCACCTAGGGAGAGGAGTCTCTCTTGCTCATGCTATGGAGACATCTCCACACGAAAACAGTTAAAACAGTTCTCTCGTGGCTCAGTGTCACAGCAAGGCCGCCCGGAATGGTTTCTCCTTGCTTGTGAAAGTCCCTTCCCTCAACTTGCAGCTTTCCCCACAACTGCTCGAGGGTTTCATCTTTAGCTAA
>VXAD01005999.1:667526-745828 GCA_013399195.1 Dicrurus megarhynchus
GGGCAGCAGCAGTGGGTGAGGGGGGGCATGGCCCGTCCGGAGCAGCTGAGGGGGCCTGGCCCGCCCGAAGCAGGGCTGGGGCCGGAGCAGGGCTGGGGGGGCCGGGCCGGGCCGCAGATGGAACAGGGCCGCTCCAGGGTGGGCTCCTGGCCGGCCCGGCCAGGCCGAGCAGGGCCCGGCCCCGCTGGGCCGTGCCCCGGGCCTCCCCCAGTTACCTGTCCGAACGCCGGAAGTCAGAGAGAGCTTCCCGCGCTCTGTTCGTTCTTAAATGTGGATCACAGAGGCGTACCAAGCTTCTTAAGTGGCTTAAAGAAGTTGTCAATATTCCAACTAGCCAGTTGATTGGTTAGGTCAGGTCTAGAGGAAACTGTAAGCACCTCTGTGCAAAAAAAAAAAAATCACTTCCGAGGCTGAAGGAGTCTTTCCTCAAAAACTCAAACTATGCTAACCCATGACACTGACCTAGGACTATCAGGACTTTAAAAAGTGGTTAAAAAAAAATCAAGATAATTTACAACAGAAATCATTCAAAATTTCATTTTAAAGGGACTTTTATGTATTTTCTGCATCTCTGAATTGTTGCAATTTTCTCAAAGCGTGCACAATAATCATTCCTTATTTCATCATTATAACTCAAGGCTATTTTTTCTCCTTGTTAATCAAATATGCCCTGATCTAAAGCAGCAATCCTAACTAGCATTTTTAAACCTAATTATATTATTTTAATGGGCTTGGATATATAGATGCTTCAGTAATTTAGTGTAATTTGCTCAACTTGGTTAGGAAAAAAGAAAAGGAAACAAAGCTTACTTTTCAATTTCATTATGTTGCCTTGAGAAGAAACATAAAGAACGATCAAATTTATGTACAGTCTTGTTACAACTGAATATGTTAATTACTTTTTATCAAAACAACTTGATGTTACTAGGAAACAGAGCGACAAAGGCCACAGGTGGTAATGAAAGAAGGATGCCTTATCAGAAGTGACTAATACTGCTTGAGTTGCCAAAGTAACCAGATTGTCTCCTAAAAATGTGTACTTTGACATTCGCTTATCAATGCTACTGAAATGCAGCTCTTATGACCACAAAGCAAATTTCATTTCCATGTAAGTGATGAATATGCAGATTCTTCCATTATTTGAACATCTCATTTATTTCTTTTTCATGCAGAGAAGAAGAAAAATGCTTCTTGTGGGTAGATTTTACCTCCTGAAAGTGATAGGCACTGGCTTCCCTGATGTGTCTTTTGAACAGTTTTGCTTTTGGGTCTTGGGTGATTATGCAGTAGTTTTGCTTTGAACTGAAGGGTTTCTCTCAGTTTCTCTTTCCTTTACCAATTTCTTTTTGCTGTATTCTCGTACATCTCATTGTCTCTTTTAGCTACACACTGCTACCTAGGTATGACAGAATATCATGAATGTGCTGTTTCACAGAGAATCAAAGACTTCTGTTTTCTTTTTGTTTTGTATCCCTATTGCCATAAAATCTCAGAAAATTGTTTGGATCTGAGTCACTAGGGTCTTTGTTACACCTTTAGTTGCCATTTTCATCTCTGCAGTAAAGACAAATGTACACTTTTCTTAGCTTTCTCCTACAATATTACAGCAAATTATGCACGTTCTGTATGTTATCACAACAACTACATGACTGCACACAGAGCTGTAAAAAGGGAAAATGCCTTTTTGTCGGTCCCTTAAAGCAAAACCAGGCTACAAGAAATGCCCTGGAAGCAGTATGGCACTGTTGAAATTTTATTTATTTATTGACTCATTATGTGTATGCAGCTGGTCAGTAGATCCCCAACCAGGAAGTGCAGCATTTGTGCAGGGACTCATGGAGTAGGAGAGAGACCATGGCACCATATGGCAAAAGTACAGGTGTAGTCATAAAGAAACACGAGAAAAGAATCAAAACAGAAGGGCAGTAGTCTCATGTTCAGTGCGTGAGATTTGACAGATCTGAGCTGCATAAAGCCAACCATTTTGACATGCTGAAGTTCTGTTCTTGGCACACATGTAAATAACTACCAATTGGAAGAGTAGAAAATCAAATCCTACTTCCTTTGTTGATACAAAACAAAAGTATGACTTTCTCATCTTTGGAAACTGGCCATGAAAAATGTCTGTATAATTTTCAGCAACACAGGCATACAATATCATCTTGGGAATGAGTGACTTCCAAAACTTCAGAGCAGGAAATCAAAATGTTTCTCAGCTGTTGAATACTGCAGGTTGTTCTCAGTACAAGGAATGATCTCATCAAAAATTCAGCTAATGAGTTACGGAGTTCACCAAAAAAACCAGCTGAAATTCCAGGTAAGGCTTTTCTCTTAAATAAATAAATTTTTTTCTCTCTGTGCAGTACTGATTGTCTAAAGGGGTAAGTTTTAGCTCATCTAACTTCAGACATCTAAAATTTAAATGTCCACATTTGAGTGTTTGGATACATGCAACAATGAAGAAAATGAGACTTCGCCAGAAGGAAATTTTTTTGACCCCACAGATGCCTGTTTCAGGATGAGATTAATTACTCTCTGGAAATACCTCTTCCTTGACTGTAAAGGGAAGCTTGTTGTTCAAGCTTGGAGACTAAAGTTATAGTTACTTAAATTATGGTGCAAAGTTATTCATGGTGACTGCAAGATACAAGACTGTTCACACAGCCGGCACTTGATATGAATGTAAAAGCACCAAGTTGAAACAGTCTATAGTATGTGGCTATCACAGAAAGTAAACATTAATCTTGAGAGAAATTGTATTATATATTAAACAGCTTGAGAGCAATTTAAAATATAAATGGCTGAAACAGTGAGCCTGTTGTACAAAAACCTTTTATCAGTATCATCCAAACTTTAAAAAGCAGCATCAAAATGTTAAAAAATAGATGTATTTTCCCCTAAGAACTCTGTCAATATTTGAGGACTTTAGTCTGAGTATGATCTGCAAGCCTTATTGCTTCATTTCCACTTCGATATAGTCCTACTGAATGCAGTCAATGGGCGTACTTACAGAACATGTGACTCCTCAGTATCTCACTGTGGCCAAGTCCAGTTTTCCTCAGTCACTGTTACTTCATTCAACTCAGGAAGACTATTAGTCGAAGGCTGAAACTGAACCTGCAAGTCAGCCCCCATCTTCAGGAAAAATCGTGAGCAGACTGAAGGTGCAGCGGAAAACTGGACTAGGTAGGATTCTAGCTCTCCCTCTGCTGACATACTAGAAGTAGTGAATATTCAATTAAGTGTTAGCAAAGGCCTCAGGCTTCCCATCTATCCCCATCCCATGTAACAATATTACTAATTTTTGGAAAGAAACAAATGAAAACAGACTGAACAACTTCAGTTTATTCTTCTGGAATTCCTTCTCTCCCCTCCAAATGCTACATGCTATATAAAAGCCAAGATATTTATTTAATTATTTTTATTATAGTTCAGATCCAATTAGAATTCTTTTCACAGAAGGTTAATACAATCTTATATGCTTTAACATTCTTCTTGAATAGTTAATTCTAATGCTTTACAGTTAAGGTACTGGTCAAGAATGCACCAGAATCCAGAATATTTTTGATTCCTTTAAAGTCCTACATTTTGTCCTATCTGAAAATCCTGACTGTGACTCACAATAGGCTCCCAAGTGGGCCTTTTAAATCAGCAAAACTGATTAGGTTGGAAGCATTACTCTACTGAAATAATTCAGAAAAGCTATTCTACCTGACACTGAGGGAACTTTGTTACCCAAAAATTGTCTCAAGGGATTTAATCCCTTTAATGGGCAGGCAAATTTTCACTTACAGTGCTTGCAAATAATGGATCACTGGGAGTTATATGGTCCTACTGAATGTAAAATATGTTTACTATGAATTACAGAATTTAAAATCAACAGGTTATAAAACTACTACATCAACATTTCTGATTCAGAACAAAAATCCATGCAAAATGTAAATATAAACCTGTAAGCATAAAATGGTCTGGGGATAATATGTCTGCCTTCTCCAAGCTACCACACAATGTCCAATGTTAACAGCTAAAGCATTAAGTTTGCATCTCAACTCTATTGAAAAAGAGTTTTATACTACTAGATGAGATGAAAGATAACAGGACTGGGATTACACAAGAAATAAATGCAGACTACTAGAGTCAGTATTATGAAAATTTCTTATTCAGTTCCTTTTTATTGTTGCTGCTGTGCATAACACTACAAGTGAAGAATATTAATATTTTAAAGGAAATAAGCAACAAAGCAGATTCTGGCTGAACAGGACTAATCTTTCTCTGCAAGACCTTGTGTTTAACCAGACTACATGTGTACTGTGCATACGAACCTTACAACCTTTCCTTTTCTGCCTTACATTGTTGTTATTAAATAATAATAGTTCCCTGAAGTACCCAGTGGAACAAGGGTGGTCATGCTGTTAAACATGCAGTGAGATGCACTCATTGCACTCCTTTCTGAAGAATTAGCCTAGGCAAAAAAATTTGCTCCAAGTCAGTGACAAGTCAAGGGCAAAAAAAAAAAAAAAATCCAGATCCTTTCAGTCTGATGTCCCTTCCTCTCAAGTCATTTAGCTCCATGTTATCATACGGCCTATTTGAAGCCTCTCAATTTTCTGTAATAGTGATCCTTATTAATGTGGAGTGAAAACATTACTGTACTTGTTCTCAAGCCAGTTCACTGTGCTGTCACCAAGAGAAACCAAACCACACAAACAAAAAAAACCAACTTTCACATAGACTTTCACAGTAACAACTGCATTATTCCCATCTGCTTCACATGCCTTATTATTTTATCTGAAAATTTTCCAAAGCCTTGGGAATTTGCTTAAAAGAATACCTGAATAGATAAAAAGTGTGTTCATCTCTCCATTTGAATACCAATTCGAAGTCACACCCTAAAAGCCCACACAGCTACATTACTAACACAGGCTTCTATTATGAAACAATCAAAGTAAAGTTTAAATATCACTGATTCGTGAGATCAAAGGTTTGGGCACTCTGATCAATCCCAAGTCCATCCTGAAGTGAGACTGTGGCTTACTGTCTTTTGCAAGAGAAGAATGGTATCTGGGGGGGTCAAGAAGTGCTCTTCGTGACAATGAATTCTCTCTCAGAAACAAATACACAGCTCTCATCCATCTCCCATTTCTCAGTGTCTCTGCCTTCACTGAAAGATTTTTGTCTAATCTGCTCATGAATTCTTATTCCAATGCTTCATTTGCCCAAGTGTTAGAAAACTGGTGATGTTGAAAGCCTATTTCCTTTTCCTTTCAAAAATTTTGAGAACTTATTTGAATTTATTAAATATTTTTTTTATATTCCAAGACTTTCCCTTAAGTGAGAAACTTAAGTTTCCTTCACCTTTTCTCGGAGGTCTCGTAATTCTTACTGGTCTGTATGGACTATCTGCAATTGCTCTTTCTTGGCTGTGTTCAAGTCTGGACAAAATGCCCCTGCATCACTGCACAAGGGGTAGATGTATGTATTTTACAAAAGTGCTTCTGTCTATCCATCTCACTATACACTTTGGGATTTTTTTGGCAATATCATTCCATTTTTGACTTTTGCTAATTTTGCAACGCCTTGTGGTTATAAAAACATCTTTGTCTTTAAAATGTTACATAATCAACCTTTCCCTAGCCTGTACTTACACTGCTGTTTCTTCTAGATTAACTTTTTACATTTATATTCCCCCTATTTTCTTCCCAATGGTTTCCACAACCATTTCAGAATCTTGCCCTTTGACGAAGGTGCAACTGTGTACAGGTTAGTATCATTGGAAAATTGAATAAATTGTTGTTCCTATTGTCTCATCCAAATCAATACCATGAATATTAAATAACACCAGACATAGCACAGATGCTGCAGAACCCTTCCAACACATTCATATAAACCACCACTGAAGTGCTGGTAACGACTCATTGAGAATGACTTTCCAATCAAGGTTATGTATAGCCTGATAACAGAGCTGATAACCAGTAAATAAACAAAAATAGGATAAAAGCCCAGAATGGACCTCCTGTGACTCAGACTGTGTTGTAAATTTATAACTGCATGCAGCTTGACAGCACTGTTATATATATGTGTTAAGAGAACAAGAACAGAGAAAGCATCTTTCTTATTCAGAACACTAGTCACTCTTACAGCATGAAAAATTATTTTCCAAGACTCCCTTATTAGCAGCATCATGCAATATACAACAGCACTGCTTGTTCAAACTGTTTTTCTGATAAGAAACACTGCATTTTAAAAAGCAACCTTTATTTTAATATTTAATACCTCAGCATATCTAGATCTCCAAAAGTAGCAAGCTATTTAGGCAAGTAGTGCACTTCGTGTAATGTTAAAAGCATTTCTGGCATTTTATGTTATCTACTTTTTAATGACTGTATTTTCCTAACATTAAAAATGAATTAATATCTTTCCTTAAGTAGTCTGCAGAATGCTGAAAGAGTAAATCTGATGGGGTTACTCATACCTTGCCTATACTGTAGAGACCTACCCATCAGTTTGTTTTTCATACTTTTGAAAGAAAATGGCTTTGCTTCAAAACTCAGTATCTCCAAAGCTCATCAGAGTTATGCCTGGGCACCAAGGAGAAAAACATACACTTGTTACCTTCAAATTTCTTTAAACTAAACTGTCAAATGCTAAATCACCACTGCTCTTACTGGCATTCAAATCCAGTGAGGAGTGAGCTGTATCAATTCTTCAAAATTGCATGTGGTCTAAAATTTGCAGCAAAGAAACCCTCAGAGTTGTGCAGTGAAGTCCTAGGAAGACTATCAACAACACCAAAACAGAGATCAATTCTCTATCTTCATCTCTAACATGACTTCATTTTCCATGTGTTCACTTTTCCTGAGGTTTTTGTCTATCCCTTATAAATACTGCAAATGTTTCAATGATTGTAACACAGAAGCAAAACTGAGCATTCATAGAATTGCGAAGGTAAAACAGGAATTCTGGGAGTATAATCAAGTATTTTGTACTGTATTTATGTGGTTTCCTATTTTTGGATTTCTTTCTCCTGATACTCACTTTAGTTATGTACTGAGATCTGAAAAGCAGCCCTTCATTTCAAGCTGCAAATGGCCCTGTATTTTATCAGCCTTTTTCTCTTTATCAGCCTTTTTCTCTTAACACCCTCCAGCAGTAAGAGGTAAAAGAGACTGAAGCCAATACATCTCAAAGGCCTAATTTTGCAATGTTTTGTTAGACAAAAAAAAGTCAACGTTACTCCAAGATCATATAACAATCAGATGGATTTAGTCAGACAACTTGTCGAGAAGCTGGTCTAAGAAATAATTCTCAATGACAAGAGACGTGAGAAAAAATACGGGAAATTCTATCACAGCAAAATCAATAGTAAGAAAGAAATCCCCTGACACTTTTTTTTTTTACGTATTGGGAAGATCATGTTGTTTTCTCGTAATTTCTGACTGACTTCCTAACATTCTTAAGAAATCTACATTCAACTATAACTGATGTTAGAAGACCACATACCAGTATTTTTTTCATCATCTCTACTGCAAATTATGGCAGTGTTTAATGGGAAAGTAATGCTTCACTGATACCACTATATTAAGCTATTCCCTAAACTAAAACTAAAACAGAATAGATGCAGTGGCAACAAAAACTATGCAAAATAATTGCAGAACCCTGGCTCAAATCAGTACCTAAGAATTCAAACACAGATCTGCTTGCCTTTTCCTCTTCTGAGACCACATGTCTTCACACCAGAGAACGAAGATAAAACCTTCCCTGACCTTGGTATGCAACGTGCTAATAGCTGTGCAGCAGTTAAGGCCTAAGTCAAAAGCCTGATTGTCCTGATGTTCTGTAGCCCATATAATTCAGCTTTCTTCAACATGCTTAATGCCACACACCCATTAAGTCTAACTCTATTATTCTGCTCCTTTCTTAAAAATGTATGCACAACAATAAAATTAATTACTGTTTTTGTACAGCTACAAAAAACATTTCCAGTTTTGTTTGTATTTCCAGACCCACAGCTTACTATGTAAACCCAAAATGGAAGAGACAAAAGGGTTTTATTGTGCATGAATGGCAAGATCGGTTATAGCACCTAGTCTCAGAGTTTATGTTCTTTGTAGGCATATTATAGCCTCTTTGAAAATGCTGTCCCCCATTATACTGAAAAGAGGCTTCATTTTAATAGTTATATATTGATTTTTTTTTTTAGAAGCAATAGTTCCTTCACCCAAATGATCTGTTATTCTCATGCATGCTGACATTTCTAATGCAGTATTATTAAATAAAATACAGTCCCCTATTCATCCTACTCCTACTGGAATTACTTTCTGGAAGCAATGACAAGTATTTCACAGTATTTCACAAACTTCCTCAAAACCATCTGCATCAACTTGTAAGAAAAGCAGCTATTACTTGCAGTTTTCCACACTTACAAACAATGCTTCATTATCTTGACCTACTAGTCTACAGAAACTTTCCCATAAGGGAAAGCAATTGTTTCTCATACTAGAAGCATCACTATAATTAGACCCCTACTGAGCTGTCCTTAGCCCAAGGCTCAGTCAAGAAATTATATCTGGAAAACAGCATTTGATTAGTATAAACTTATAAATTCATTACGCAGGTCTCCTAGCTATCATTTAATGTGGATAATTCAAACTCCATTTCATAAGTTATTTAATGAGACAATAAGTATCCATGGGACAGGTTATTATAAGTTCCCAGTAATATATTTGAGCTGATATATGTCATATACATGCCTTGGCTCCATGTTCAAAAACAGGTGTTTGAAGATAGACTAGGAATTAAAAGCCAGTCAGAGAGCATGAATTCCTATGAAACTGTAGCAACAAGGTTAATTTAAAGCATGGAGTGGTACCTAAGTGATTCATGTAAAAATCAAATGAAAAGGACTAAGATTTGCTTCCAAGTATAATCTTTCCATCCTTAAAAATAAAAAGGATGACTTTCTGCCAGTGACAGACTTGCTACCAATGTTCTCGCGAAAATTTAAATTAGCATTAATAAGGAACAAATCTCAAGTGGTTCAGAAAACTGTTAGGGCTTAGTTCTGCGTCTCAGAAACTGTGAGGCATATCCTGTTGGACCAACTTCTGAGGCACCATACATGGGCCTGCATTGATTCATCTTTCATGGAACAAGGCTGCTTCACTATCACCTTGGATAACTCATCCTAGTTGTTCAAGATGTAGGTGTAGAAAGAAAAGGATTTATTTTGCTCCTTATCAAGGCTGGTTCCCCTCCCACTCTGCAGCAGACACCTCTGTTACCACGTACTCCTTCCTGATTTCCATCCCGAAGCTCTGACTTGCAAATGTGTGCTGGGAAGACAGCCCCCTCCAGGGGAGCAGCAGTGCCCTTGCCAGTCAGGTATTTGGCACAGCCAAGCCCCTCTGACAGGAAGGAATTCCCTGCCAGCACAATCAGGAGTACCACAACACTCTTCGAGGACCTACACTTCTCCTCAATGGTGACATTCCCAGTGCATTTGTCCTCCTCTAGTAACGCATTTATCAGTTTGAACCCTTGGATGGACTGGAAGGGGGCGTTTTTCACAGTGGCAAGGGGCATTCATGGCTTAAAGTCTGGTTTCAACTTGCTGCACTGCAGCAGCCCCTGTATGAGAGAGGAGAGCATCTCAGGCAGGTCTGGCAGCTCTGTTTCGAACATTTGTGTTATTCCTACCACTCAGTGATAATAGTGCAAGCAGATGGGAAGCCCTATATTGGTGGGTTTCTGCAAATTTATGCAAATCAAGACCAAAAAAATACAGTCTGAGGGTTAAGAAGGTCTTGCCGCTAGGAAAGTATAGCTTCTGCCAGGAAGAATGAAGCTCTGTAGAAAGTTTGGGGCACTTGAAGAAAGAATGAAAGAGCCAAAAACACTGAAGAACCCTGAAGCAGGACAATTATGGATCATTTTCCTTTCTGCAGTGGCATGTATGGAAAAAATTAAGTTGGGAGTGGCACATGGCAGCTGCAGCACCCATGGACAAGTTGCATGAAGAAACACCTCGAGGTAGAGAACTGAATATAGAAGTGTGATGGCCCCCCCGTCAGAGGACAGCTCTGGACAGACCTAAGTGGTCATCAGTTATGATGACCAGAACCTAACAGATTAGATGACAGAGTTTCTGTTCAAACGTATTTTTTTCCTTTTGTCCTGGATGGTAAATGCATGTTGCAATGAGTGGTTTTATTTTTCTGTCATACTGACTGAGATTTCACAGGACCTGAAACACAGCGAAGAGCATGACAAGAAGTTATTCAGATACTCTCCTTCCTACTAAAAGAACTAGAAAAATTCAGTGGCAACAGCAACAAAATCAAGGGAGTGATGAAACTCCCTGTCCAAGAGCTGGATCAAGTCTGTCTTCCCCTTACTGATCTTCATTTTCACATGTGCTCCAAGAAGCCCCGGTAAAAATGAATTTACTCGGCTTCCCTGTCACTACTACCAGAACACTTTCCTCATGGTCCTCACACAGTCGTCATGCAAGTGTGAAAGGCTTGCACGATGCCTTTCACCTCCTCCCACCATAAGCAGTAACGTGGCAGCGCTTTGGATTTAAGAGACAGTGAGAAGTTTTACATATGTAAACAGTCACTTCCTGCTTACGTGATGTATTATTGTTACTCAGAAAACAGCCAAGGACACTGAATCTGAAAGTAACTATAATTCTACCATGCAAGCACCATAACTTTATACTGTGAAGTTACCTTTAAAAATATGATTAGAGTATTATGTTTCCATGTTATTTTCTTGCTGGAACACAATAAATTCTTGTCAAGCCTGCTAAGATTGGAGGATTTTATTCAGCTAAAGCTTAAATCAGTGCGACTTATGCAAAATTTGAGAGGGATGAGAAAGGTGCCCTTTGCCGTATCTCACTGGTACCTCATATACCTCGAGATCAATGTGCCTTTCAATATTCACCGTGTCAGGCTTTATTCTAAATCCCCACAGGTGCAGCAGGCAGTGGGAGTGAGAGCAAGCACAGTACTGTTCCATGTACCTTCAGCTTGGAAAATTAAGTCAGAGATGATTTGTCCATTACCATTTGCAGACCTGCAATTGGGGCTATTTTTGGTTCTAAGTATTTCTGTGCTCAGGCAATTGTCTTCCCTTTGCTATTAGCCTTTACTCTGCTTGATCAGGCAGCCTGTCATTTGGTACCTTCCTGTTGCTTTCTTGGCCTCACAAGTTTTGATGGGCTTTTATGGGCAGAAAGGTCTCATCATCCCTTCAAAATGTGAAATCCACATCTGCTAACTATTGGGGGAGGGAGGTCCAGACAAAATGGATAGCTGTAATTGCATAGAAAAGCTTTATGCCTTCAAATCACAACTGGACAGCTTTGTGACACGCAGCGTGCACAGTCTGCACCTGAAATTTTAATTAACTGGGTAAGGAACAACCTGTCATTAATGCATGTGATGAAATGGTCTCACATTAAAAAAAAATGAATTGCAAGTGAAAAATAAGGTTCACTTTTACCATGAATATTTCCTTTCTTTCATCTGGAATCCCTGCTTAATGTCTTTTTAAAAAAAAAAGAAAAAAAAAATCATTAAAAGCTCTGATGCTCTGTCTGCTTTCTGTATGCTTTACAATTTCTGAAGGATTTCTCCAAGGATGATGAGGGACAAGATCCTTGTTAAGAAACACTTTGAATCTCATCCAACAAAGATGACAATAAATCTTCAAACCATTTCTGACCATATGTCACAACTCCTGAAGGCAAATGAAGGCTTTTACAGCTTTTAAATAATCTTTGGCAATGACAGCTGCTAAGACACTTACCCTCCTCCCCGCTCTCTCTCATAAACGGGAAGGAAAAGTTGTGCTTTCATTCACTCTGCTTCCAGAGTCACACATCATGACCTGGGTTACTGTAAACTAAACATTAAAAGCAAGATGAAAGGTTTACTTAATGTGTGCAAATTGAGAAACATGTTATCCACAGAGCTCACTCAGTTTTCAAAATAAAGATACTGCCTCACATTCCTAAACCATAGCGCTTTTCAAGGGCAAACTGTATTTACTTTGGTGTTTCCAGTACTAACTCAGATCCAGACACAGAGAAATAAATAATTCTGTTAGCCTCTGCATAAGAAACTTGCAGGGGCTGAATTCTATAAATGGTTATATTTACCATACTTAACAGTATGATTTTTGCATCCATTTTCTCCTGTTGAAAGGCTCAGATTAGTAAATCAGAGTGTAAAACAGGACCTGAATTTTAAGAAAACAGTAGTCCTTGTGACCTCAATAGAACAGTTGTCCCCTTACAGAGAATCTTGTGAGTTATGCAGATCAGTCTAGCAAGCCTGGGAGAGGGCTGCTCTGAAACAGAATGCATTTATCCATGGGTACTTTTTCTTATATCAGTGGTTTCTGCATTTTAAAATATTTGTTGGGGAAAACAGTATATACAAGTGCCCCAAGCTGGACTGGTCGGTCTTCAGTTATCAGAGATGGCTGATTTCTAGAAACTGAAGACTTCACCAGCAGTGAAATGCTACATTTACTGAATTTTACGTATCTTAAAACTACACAGGGAATCCAAATACAAAGTGCACTCTGTGTTCAACCACATAACTTAGTTTTTTCTATTTCTTGGAGAACTCTAAGTCTACAAATCAGTTAATTAATTTCATAAACACACACACTTTTTCTCTGTACGGGTAATAATACATGACACACATGACTAATCTAATAACAATGTTACAAGTATTCTTTATCACATTTATCTGTCTCCAACATCAGCTTTAAAAAAACACAAAACCAAAACCAAAGCCCACATGCATTTGCTATACTTTTTAAATCTTACTTGACAGCAGGCTTATTTTTACTATAATATAACAAATATCTACAATTTACTGCAGTGAATGGATGTACTAGTCAATGTCTTTCAAAGTCCCCTGTGTCTTTAGGAGCCAAAGTCCCACAGGGATCAAACAACTGTATCCTCAGCTGTACAAAGTCTGATATTTAAAATAATCTTTGGCACATACATACTTTCAGAAGTCTAGCCACTGGTTTTTGAGAGTTTTACTTTCACAAGTCTGATGCCAAGTTGGTTCAGAGCACGGGTTGTGTGAGTTTGTAGCTACCTATTCCCATCTGGGCTTTCCCACTGGGGAGGGAAAGAGTGTCTAGGATTAAGGAATCTGTTGACAGTCGATTATGACAAGCTAAAAAAAACCCAAAAGCAGAAAAGAGTTGGGATCTGGATTCTATTTGGGGATTTATGAAGTGGTGGGATGAACAACTTGGAATTTCTGCAATGACACAGCAATGATTTTACACATCCTATTTGAGGCAATCAGTTGATTTAATTTTTTTTCAAGAAAGAGAAGCAAAGAACCACCTGCTGAATGCAGTGGTGGTTCTCACCTTAGAGAGACTACCCTTAAATGAAAGATCTGGGTTCAACACTCTCTTCAGCCAGAAGAATATAACTAAACCTTTTACTTTCCAAGAACACGCCATCATCCATTCTGTATTTTGGAGTGAAGATTTCTGTTCCTCTTGCAAAACATTGCCTATGGTGACTAAACTCATAGGAGTATGTCACTTTCTGAGGTCTATCTCAGTATGACTAAGTTAAAATAACACTTTAGGCCTAAAAAAGATGTTATAAATAGACCCAGTTGCAAATTTATACATATATTTTATACATCTATGCAAATATGTTCCTGCAAATTGCACTTACAGCTACTGTGTTTGGTGAAACAGGTGTCTTCACTTGCAGGACATACATTGAGTATTTGCTGCCCAAATAAGCAAGAGCTGGTGTGCATATGCCTATGCACTTTCTATGGTGAACAAAAAGTACGTGTGCTTTCAAATCCAGCCAAGTTTCTCTGAGCTGTATTTTATACCCCCATTAATTATATAAGAGAAATGGGAAGATCTGGAACTGGAGCAGTTTTTAAGGACAAAGGCAAATAAATAATTGAATACTGCATTGCTTTAGATAGCTTCCACAGTCTTTTGCCCTAAGATATCTCTTTCAAGCTTCAGGGAATTAATAAATTAGACCACTGATCCATCTATTACACCTGCTTTGGGGGAACACAAAAAAAGGAAAAGAAAAAACCCACAGGGTGGAAACATCTTGTAATTTATTCCCCTCTACTACTGCTTGACATCTTCCCAAGTGAATGAAACAGTAAAAAGTCTGTTTAAAAACATGAATTTAAAAGTGAGGTTATTTATTTTATTGGATTACATAAAAATACTAAAAGTATAATGCCAAATATTCTCAGAAAACAGTTTATATCCATAGGCAAATTGTCTTAAATACATATATATGTTTTAGGTAATGCTCAGTTTTTATCTAAGATAAACAACTTTTGATGAGTTATACTAAATTGTAGAAGTTACAGGAAGCAACAATTTGAAAAATAATGAGTCTATACTCTTGAATTTATGAGAAACAACAAGTCAATCTAAATTTAGCCAAAATTCATGAGCTGTCTTTTTTTCTAATCTGAGCTTGCACTCAGGCTGTGACCTGAGAACATGGACATGCTTCTATCCAGTCCTTCAGATACTGAAGCCCCCTCTCACATGCTGGAAGATTAAATTTCCTTCTCTTCTAAGGTGAGGCAGGTGAAGGACAACTGATAGGACTGTCTTGTAATGTTGGCAATAGTTTATTTCTGATGAACACCCTAATTTAGTAAAAAGAGAGTCCCTAGATGAGAAAGCAGAATCTCAAGACTGCCCCTCCCCTCCCTTTTACAATCTTCACAGCCAACAAGCTGTCTTCTTGAGCATTTTCTTTAAACTTACATGCTGAAAATTCATGCCCATGGCTTCAAACAAACTTTGTAATATATACTTCTGTGAAGATGTTTAGGCAGCTCTTACACTACCCCCTTTTTTTTTTTCTCCCTAGTCAAGAAAACAACAGTGCACCCCAGAAAATACTGTGGGGGAGCTGTCCCTCCCTCATTATAAAATCCACCAAAAAATCCCCTTAGATACCACAGTGCAATATGGAGGAAGATTTAAACATTATTATTAAGCTTTCAAACTGTCTAGGTCCAGATTTTGCAGGTTTCTTTCCACTGTTGTCATTTAATTATAAATGCTGAAGCTTTTAGCAGCACAGAATCAGTTATATTTGGTTATGAATGATTAAGTGTGCATGAAGTTTTTACCAGCACATTAATCATCAGGTACAGAAAGGAGCATGACACTGGTTAAAAATTCACTTCTTTACTGCCCATGGGAAGTGTAAAGTCTTCACATACAGTCAGAGATTGCTTACCTTTACAACAGACCAAGCGCTGAGTAAGATGCATTGAATTTGCATCCCCCTAAAAAGTACTTTAATTTGGTCAATGGGATTAATTGTCCTTTGACAGTATGAATGGCAGCAGCAGAAACGGCAGCAGTGGCCAAAGCAGGTTAGTTTTAATTATGCTCTATTTGATGCCTGATCCTGGAACCTAAACCAGACGCTGAAGAACAAACTAGTTCAGTCAAATACATGTATCTCCATATATCCTTGGATTTACCTGCCTAGCTCTGCCCAAATTGCCCACTTCTACACTCATGTGGTCCAGTCAAAATGGTTTTGTACAGCAGAACAGCAGCACACAGAGACTCAGGGCAAACTGTGCTAAGTTTTGAAAATACACTTAGTAAAGGGCTGTATTTCTGTTTTCAACTATCAACAACTGTAAGGACCTTTGCAGCTTGGTACATTCATGTGAAATTACTATTACTTTCACATTAAAAGAACCTTCCCAAATGTCGCCTATCTCTGAGTGCGAGAGTCCCTTTCCTGGCTTCTGAGATGCTAATTTTCAGACTGGGACAAGTAATGCCTATGTGTCAAGCCTGAAAATAACTTGCTGCAAAGGTAGGTTATCATAAAAAGTGTCTCCAGGAGTTCAGGTTCCTTCTCCCCTGAATGAGTGAGAAGCATTTTGATGCACCTCAACATTTTCTTCAATTCAGTTAGGGTAGAATAAAAAAAAACTTTATAGCAAATGTAAAACAGAGAACAGTTGCAAATGTTTATAGTAATCTATATTTATGCTGTATGAGGGAACATCCAATCTAACAAATTTCTCTGTATATCCAGCTCCCAGATACAGTATCAGGAATGCTGCTGTCCTCCGTTCCCACTGTATGTCCTTAATGAGCATCTGTTCCTACTTAAACATACTGGGTTTATAGACTATTTCTCTGTGTGCTCTCTTGGAGTTATATACACATTCACTTCTTCCCAATTCCCACACTTATTTACCTCTTTGACTTATTGATGATTAAGACAGCCCTCCCATCCAAAGGAAGTTTGTCCTGCTGCTGGTGAGGCAGAACATCGTTGCTGCCTACACTTGCATGACCCACTACAAGCCTTTTGACTTATGAATAATTCCTTTTCCAGCCTGCGTAAAAATGTCAGAGCAGAAATTTCACTGACTCCATTTACATTTATGGAATCAGATCCTTTTTTTATGGCAACTTGGAGATTATCAAATATACTTGATAATAATATGAGAACAAGACAAATGTGTTTATTTCACTACATGACCTCAGAAATAAATATGGAACTCTTATATTAACCCTGCTGAGATGGCTGCTGTTTTGGAGTGCTGTCCCCTAAACCTATCTTCGGTAGTTAGTAACTTGTGAGCTAGAAAATCTAGTGCCACCAGCTAGTTAGGCAAGATACACTGGAATAACCCCAATATAGCAGTACTCATTTGAAAACTGCAGAAATCCAGACTAGCATTTTGCAAGGTGCAAGACTCCAAGGTAGTGGGAAGCACTCTGAAAACTCAGAAAAAGAAGAATACGTGTGTAAGAAGCCATGTAGATTTTGAGTAATTTGTTTGCACCTCCTGTTTGTAACTTGGATATAGAAACAGTATGTCAAAGATTTTTTATGTGGGAAGTCTAAATAAGGGAATAAAAAAATATCCATGGCTACGACCTGCATCAGCTCTTCTTTTGATAGGCTTACTAGTAGATCATTATAACTTGAGTTTCTTACTAAAACAGCAGATGAAGCCTGCACAGTAGAGCTCCAGAAAAATATTAAAAGAAAATAAGGAAACTCAAGTAAGCAACAATGATAACCTTACGCATCTTTACAGTGACTGAACGCTCATGAGAAATAATTCATGTAAGGTATTAAAAGGTCCTTAACAGTACTCCTGATGATTATTCTTAAATGGACAGGTGACGGTATTTAAGGAATCTTTATTACTTTGCTTATTTTATAAATGTTTATAAAAACATTTGGTTTTGCAGGAAAATATGCTAAAGCAGGACTACTAAGCAATTTCAGTAAAAGCAACTTTCATGTTCTACCAAAGCAATCATCTAAAGAATAATATAATCTAAGAAAGTTTACAGAAGCACAAAATAAATATGTTATGTATAATGATGATGCAAATTAAGGCTATCCAGCAGAAACTGGTTACTTTAGCATAAAATTAAAATTCAACTGCATTTTCTTTCACCCTTTCCCTGCAGGACCAGCTATACCTCCTTTAAAGCGAACTTTCAGGATAATAAAGGAACGGCATGATGAATATTCTAAAAGGTCAATACTAATTAACTACATTAATGTATTTTACATAGAAACAGCTGTTTGAGGACACACTGATTTTTTTTTCACGTGTGCCAGAAAAAGTTCCTCCAGCAACATCTCTGTGAAAAACAGTTTGAAGAAAGGCAGAGTAGAGGGCTTTATGAACACTTACACCATGTTTGGTGTGCCCGTGTCTACTCTATGTGTGTGTGTGTGCCCATATACTCATACACATAAATACGTTATGGTAAGTTTGCTCAGATCATTAGTTTAGCAGTGTCAACATTTGTGAAGAAAACAAACCCTATCCCCAGAGGTATACCACCAGTACTGAAGGAAATCAACCAGTGGCCCAGATGCTGTGAAGTCAACTTCTGTACTGACTGAATTCTAACCTGCAAGCTTCATCTGAACACTTTGCACAGTTTTAGCTACAAAGAAGCTGCTGCTACAAATGATCCATCACCTTGTCAATTTGTCTCTTAAATAAAAGATGGGGCTTTCCACCTCCAAATGGTCTATCTGTGAATGACAGTTAGTTAGTTCCTCGGCATGTGTAAGTGCATTGTGGGCTGTCTTTTACATCAGCAATTCAGTGGTATGCAACAAGGGGTTCTGTAGAGCAAAGAACTTTCTGTTGACTTTTTGGAAGCTTTTACCACACACTCATTCTAGTTCATTCTTGCGGTGCACATAGGATTTGCAGAAAAATATCTGGTTAAGCTTCATCCAGAAATCCTTCACTTTCTACAATCCAGCACTGTTTCCATAATCCATGCTAGGATCCAAGAGGCCATAGCCTTATCTTGCTTTTCTCTCTTTCTCTATTTCTGTCCTCTTCTCCTCCTTATTTCTTCTTAAGGTTAGATGGGTTAGAGTTTGCTAAGTCAATGCTTTGTGAAATGCTTTGTTTTGATTGAATGTTTGCTTTAAGTTTTGCCAACTACCTGACCTTCTAAAGTTTGCCAGTAAAGTTTGTTTTTTAATCTTCTGAGAACATTGTTGTGTTTCTCCCGTGTGCTCACCTCAGGAAAAAGTAGTATCGCAAGCCCCTTTTAAATAAACTCTCTGAGCAAGAACCAGGGCTTTACAAGGCCCTTAAAAGATGCAAGAAGCTATGAACATTTCTCTTGGCTTGACGGGAGTCTGACACATCTCCATACATTAACCCTTCACAGCTCATTCCAAAACTCACTACTGCTTGAAAAGGAATTAAGAAATAGTTTGAAAGAGCTTCAAAGGTGCCAAGTCTGGGCCCCGCCTTCTTTATGAATTAGTAATTTTTCCTTTGCTTCTTCCCAGACACAAAGATTCTCTAAGCAATTTCACCCTGCAATTCTTTTGGCTTTCAAAGTAACAAGAGACTGGTTAGCAGCAACCCAAGTCTATCCACACATGAAAACTTAATAAAGATATAGTTTGATTCTTGAAAAAGTAAGCATTTGTAATTTGCCTTACTCCTCTTATGGTAAGCTTTATAGAGTGGCTTTGACTATTATTTTTACATACATCCTTGAAAAAAAACTAGTAGTTTGAAAGCTGTGAGGCCAAAAAATGGCCACAAAAATGACAAAGGTTTTGGAGCATCTCTCATGTAAGTAAAGGCTGTAAGAGATGGGACTGTTCACCCTGAAGAGATGGGACTGTTGAAGAAGAGAAGGCTCAGGAGGATCTCTCCGATGTATGGAAATACTTGAAGGGACCGTGTAAAGAGGACAGAGCCAGACTCTGCTCAGTGGTGCTCAATAATGGGATTAGAGGCAATGGGCACAACCTGAAACATAGGAGGTCGTCTCTGAGCATTAGGAATGACTTTGTCACTCTGAGTGTGACAAAGCACTGGCACACATTGCCCAGTGAGTTTGTGGAATCTCCATTTCCAGAGATCCTCAAAATTCAACATGAGCAACGTGATGTAGCTGACCTTGGTTTGAGAAGTGGAGCTGGTGTTGTTGATCTCCAAAGGCACCTTTGAACCTCAAATATTCTGTGATTTCCTAAAGAAGCTCCAAGGATTCATGTGAACTTTGGCCTTTTCTCTTTTCCTCCATTCCTCTTCTCATGCAAATAGGTGTGAATTTTTCTTCTTCAGCAGAATAAGGCAAGTTCTGGGTCAGGAAATTATTTTGATTGATGATTCCTGTTTTCAGTGATGTAACTCAGGCCTCACAGCCTCTGCTGTAGGGCAGCCATTCCTGTGGGTCTGTCAAGAGTTTATAGTATTTAATGTTTTCCTTAGAGCCACTGGCATCTGCAGTCAATTACATAATCCCTGCAGCTTTCTTTGAAGAAAAGATTAATCAACTGAGTTGTATACAAAATTTGATACTGTACATTTTCAATCCCTAAAAAGGAAACATTTCTCTTAATGGTCCAACGTCTAAAAAATCATACTAGTTGACTGGTACTCTGATTCTGGAGACAGAAGCTAAATGCCTGGCTTCACCAACACTGGAACCCTGCAGCTGTTAACTTTTCCACTGAGACTTTAAAAAACTCTCCCGCACATAAGGAGCACCTAAGTTCCATCTGCAAGTAAGTTTATTTAGAGTAGTAGCCTTTAGCTTTTTTGCATGAGTTCTCTCTCCTTAGCTGGAAAATCTTTCCCTTGCTTTGCTGTCCTAAGGACTACCACAGTTGTTACCCTAAAAAATATGGTAGCTCAAGCATTAGAATTAACTTAGCATATTGTGTGTCTGAAGGCTTCTGCTATTTCTTTAATATTTGAAAGCAACCAGCAAGTTTAAGGGATGATTTTGGAAAAGAAAAACAGCAAACGCCGAATATTAATTCTTGCTATACCATGAGCATATATACTAAGGAAAAATGGATTTTGCCTCTGCAACCCACTGCTTATTTTAAAGGAGGAAGGTCCATCTAAAAAAACCCCAAAAATCTGAAGGAATGAACTTCTATTTCAATCAAAGTAATAAATAATTTTCCTAAAATATTGTTTTTTCTCCCCAGATGTGATAATTTTTTTCTAATTCTTCAGTTCCTTTCTGGCAATAAATGCAAATAAAACCAATAAGTAACACTGCTGTAGATTGTTCAGTGACTAAATGAGGCTTCTCTTAAGACTATCACAATGGGGAGTTTCATATTTTTCAGACATCTAGTCAGAAAAATAACAATCACCTTATTTAGCTCATATATAATATTTAGCATTGTGTTTTAGGCTGACTAGTCAATAAAGGCTCCATTTCATAAAAACTGAAGGAACCATTAAAATGATATAAAGAGGAGAGACATGACAAAAAGAAGCCTAAAAATCCTTCTTTTTTTCCCTTTGAGGGGAGTATATGCCACTGCATTCTTTAAACAGACAGAACATGAATCATCTTCCAGAAAGCTTCTCTTTATTGGATAAAAGTATAAATAATGCCACTGCCAAATCTTAAGGCAAAAGGAAAGTAAGAGTCACATTCTTCTTCAGAAATAGTACCTTCTTCCTAATGAAAGCTATTGAATTTAGCAGCTAAATGTCAAAGAACAGAGAAAGAAGAAGATAAAGAAGATTTACCATTAAAATCTCCACAGAAAAAGAACATTGTCATCATTCATTTGAACAAAGGGTCTTTACTGTACATTCTGCCTTTTCTAGAAGAGAGTATTTTTATTTATATATCACTATAGTGGTCAATATAGTAGAAAAAGCAACAAAAATCAACTGCTCAGTGTCATGAAAATAACTGTTCCATAGTTCTTTTCTGTTCTCAGTAGAGAATACAAAAAGCAAGGAAGACAGGATAAATGGCAGCTCACAATATTGTTGAGTGATTCGGTTCAAGAGATGGGTTGGAAGCTACTGAATGAAAAGCTTACGCTTGACTTCAGAGTGTAAACAGCCTCGCCTTGCTCATTTTTGTGTGCTGATGGTGTCCTGAGTAATTTTCCTCTTGTATATACTGACCAGCTTCTCTTATTTGACATCTCATCATCTATACACAACTGTAAGGGATTTACAATGACTTCTCCCCCCACACACCAAAATTATAACTCTAAGAACATTTTGGTATCTGTAACTGTCACATGAGAACACTTACATGCCCAGTATAAATGTGTAGAAGATCTTCTTCGATCTCTCTCTACCCATTTTTAACTCAAGAAACCAGTTTGGCCATTTATTTCTATGGATGAGTTAAAAACAGTATAAAGCTTTAACTTCCATAGAGAATCCAGATATTAGGAAATGGATTCTCCACCACTAAATGACCTCATGACATTGTAATTGAGACTTGCAGAGTGACAATACCAGTTCCACTTCTGGATGTGAAGTTTAAGCCCTAAGGAAAAAGGTAAACGTGAATTTGATGTTGCTCTGGTTGCTTCAAGTTTCACAGACCACAAACTAGCACTCCAGTAACCAATCTTTGCCCAAAGCAGCTCAGAACCGTAGCAGTGGGAACATTCCTAAAGCTGATAGAAGAGCTGAAAACACCACCTTCAGACTGTGCCATTTTTATTAAATCTATCAAATTAAATCCAACTACAGTTCTAAAAATAAAACCAGAAAATCCTGCAGTTTTGTGGTGTTCAACCTCATTGTTGGGAGGAAAGGGTTAAAACCAGAAGATTTGGTGAGAAGGAAGGAATAGTTTCACTCAAAGTGACCCTGCAGCTGGGAATGCTAAAAATTGCTATAAATAAAAATGTCGGTGTGGGAAAACTCCATTTTTTACACCTAACATGGTTTATCCTTTGCCTGTTTTGAGAAGCAGAACTCTTGTAGAGAGGTAATACATTCTCACAGACATGTGGAAGCCTTTTGTTATATTGGGGCAGGCAGCGAGGCCCCCCTCTCCCCACTCCTTGCTGCTAGGATGAACTAAGCCTAACGGAGCCTGTGTCCCCACGTGTCTCTGCTGCCCAGCACTGCTAGCAAGGTGATGAAATAAATCCACTCCTCGCATTTTAGCTCTGGCTTGGTGGTTGCCTTGGCTACCTGTATGTGCTGATTCACACACTCAAACACTTCCTTCATATTATGAAACCAAAAATACAGAAATCTGAAGAGCGCTGTAATTCTGCTGTTCATCTTTTCAGGTATATTTCTACAGGAAACCACGTGGAGGTTTTTTCAAGAATCATGAAAGTGCAAAATCAATTCTAGAACTCCCTTTTTTCCATACAGAATTAAACCAGTGATGTTTAGGGCTGAGTTGATTCTTACTCATACCTTGTCAAAAGACATTTTCTCTAAAACTATCTGTTAAACAATCTTTTCTGCTGGTTTTCAGAATCTGTCCTAGTCAGCATTTTTGGTATGTCAGATTTTCTAGGAATATTATTAGAAAATTGTAAATTTGATTGGGTTCCCATTTTATCTGGATAGCATCAAAATTTGCCCGACACAAGAAAGACATGGACTTCTTGGAATGAGTCCAGAGGAGGCCACAAAGATGATCAGAGGGCTGGAGTACCTGTCCTATGAAGACAGGCTGAGAGAGTTGGGGCTCATCATCCCAGAGAAGACACGCCTCCCCAGAGACCTTTCAGGGGCCTTCCAGTTCCTAAAGGATGCCTACAGGAAAGCTGGAGAGGGTCTTTTTTGCAAGGACAAGGGAGAATGACTTTAAGCTGAAAGAGAGTAGGTTTAGACTAGATATTAGGCAGAAATTCTTTACTGTAAGAGGGTGGCGAGGTGCTGAAGCAGGTTTCCCAGAGAAGCTGTGGATGCCTAATCTCAGGAAGTGCTCAATCCCAATTTAGATGGGGTTTTGAGCAACCTTGTCTAGTAGAAGATGTCGCTTCCCACGGCGGGGAGGTTGGAACTGGATGATCTTCAAGGACCCTTCCAAGTCATTCTGTGGTTCTATGAAAAACACTTTCTTTTAGGTGCTGAATACTACAGCTGCACTAATCATGATCTTTAGCCTGACTGTAAACCTTGTAATCTTGAAAATGAACTGAATACATTCAGATAAAAGGCTAAAACTAAACAAAAAATTACTCTCCGATAAAAAGAACCCCATACTTCAAGTCACTTAGAGTGATAAGGCTAAGGAAATGTAAAGTTTGGATTATTTTTCTCTTTGGTGCATTTGGTCCATTCTACAACTCCACACTGAGTTTTGCTGCTAACAATAAGTAACATTTTTAAAAATATCTAATAGTGCTCTATTAATTGCTTCAGAATCTGTAATTTTGTCCTGAAAGGAAGACTCAGCAACTTGATGTATATGCAGTCACAGGTAACAGTGTTGGCCAAGATTTTATCCTTTACCTTTAGCAATTACATTTATTTTAGAAAACTAAAGGTACAATGTCACTTAAGTGACAATTTTGAGACATGAAGGGGAAAAAAAATTAAACTCTTATTAGCTCTCAGAGTTAAGAGGCCACGTAATCTCTAATTCTGACTGAAGACACAGCAAATATGTAAATTCAGATGTCTGTGTTAGGACACCCAGCAAATGAAAAAACAGAAAACACTGTACCATCCTTAAGCATGCTACAGGCATTTTGCCACCTGTTATCTCACCTTGAATTTTTATAAAGAAAAACTATTTCTGAGGTATAGTGAATGAGATTTGCTGCTTATTATTACTAGGTCATATTTATGTGCCCTCTGGATACAGCATGTTTACCTATTTCCTGTATTTGCAAGTCATCACAGTTGAAATCAAGAATGAGGCTGCACTTGTCCAGCTGCAGCATTCTACTCCTCTGGCAAAATGAGCATGTCTCAAGAGAGAGTGATCATTTATGACACTGTTTACATCTTTAATTTCCAGGAGCTATCTAATCATGCCTTCCAAGTAGAGGCTCATGAGTGACAGGTTTGAGAACTTCCCCAGGTGAGCAGACAAATAACCTCAGTAAGATGCTAGCAAAAAATGTTAAAAATGCCTCTCCCAGTTAAAGCATGAAATCCAAACGTCTTCATCTGGAACATTCAGGATAATGTGAAAGACACAGATCATGACAGATATCTTTTAGTGCTGAGATCCAGGAGACTGTAAAGTCTGCCTATATGCTTTCCTTTGGCAACAAAGCATCATTATGAGTACATGTGATCTACTCCTGCTACTCTCCCAGGAGAGCTGAATGATGGTTGTCTACAGCCATCCATAGCATTTTCTGAAGCATCAAGAAATAAAGTAAAAAAATAGCATGTGGTGAACCTTTCAGATCTTGTGAGTTACACTTGACAACACTTCAGGCATCTTAGAACTATTCTTCAATGAAAAATATCAGGCAAAAAATAAAAACAAATTTATGAAAACTCACATTTTTTGCCTACTACACTGCAAAAAGTTTCCCTATCTTTCAGCCTTGTCCTGTCGTTTTATTTTTATTTCACTATTAATAATATACAGAACCATTCTGCGACATTTTCCCACACATTACATTCCTCTAATGGTAATGTCTTAGTGTATTTAGTATAATATCTCTCTAATATAAAAAGTTTTAATCATTATGTAAAAGCTTTACATCATTATGTGAAGTCTTTGCATATATGCATAGACTTAGGGTTAGAAGGACTGCTGGACCTGTTATTTATACTTTACTCACTGAAATAACAAGAAAAGTATTTTTTTTGTCAATAGAATCTCTTTCTTTCCTTTTTTTAATCATGTCCATGAATATAACAATACGAACGAATACAGCAATACGAATGATGATGGGTATATCACATTTTGGTGTGTACTGTGTAATTTTGGAGTGCTCAAAGAACTGTGCTGTTTAGTCAATTGACAGCTTCTCTGTAATTAAGATGTGTTCTAAAATGACCTAAAATGGATCATAAATTTATGACTTTCAATATCTGTTACACTTACATTAATTATTATACAGTTCTGTGTTTTAGACCCTTTACATTTGCTATGACGTTTTCTGTATGTAGATTCACAAAGGGTTTAAATTTGAAGACCTTGAACACAGACTTTTTCTGATTCCTTTCTCCTCTTTTTTGTCTGACTCTCTTTCATACACCGTCATGAAGAGGAAAAGTGGGAAGGGTATTTGGAGAAGTTTAAAGACATGAGAATATTTTGGTTTGAGAGGAAACTCTAAAATGTTGCTCTTTTTATACGCAGCTCTTTTTAGCTGCTGTTCCTGGGACATGTTTTCAATCACTGTTGTGAAGGCAAACTTACATCATAGCAAAAAGGGTATGAACAAATGCTGGTGTCCGTGGAGCATGTGGAGGTTTCAGTTATCCATGTCTGACTGACAGGGAAGGCTAACTATGCATCCCTGGCTGACCCATGCACAGCTTTTTTATAGACTTTATAGGAGATCTGGCATTTGCATATGCAAACCCCTAATGAATTAGTGGAGGAAACTGGTGTACAGAAGGCCAACTGAGGAACAGCTCCTAGCACACAAAACTTTCCTCATAAGAGAGTCAATGTTTTCTGTAAAATTTTAACTCAGAATGGATATGAATTTATACACAGTTCCAGATGGCTGAAAACAGAATTGAAAGGAAGAGTAAAAATAAAAATGCAACTATATGGTCTGCTGTCCAAGACGTAGCTTACAACTGCATTCAACTCAGGCCATGATGACACAAGATTACGCACAGTGCATTATGAAGAGTCCATCCAGTCAAGTTTTACAACCTGTGCTAAGCTCTTCATTGCTCAGGACAAGATTAAGATGACCCAGCAGTTTTAAAATTATTCATGATGTATTGTTTTCCCTAACATTAACCTAAAATCCTACTTCTAATGGAAAAGTTAACATTAGAAATACACTGGAATAGAAAATAAAATTTTAATTTAAAGGGACAATAAATTTTTAATTTAAAGATGAGGCACACAGAACTACCATCTAGCAAGACAGGATTTTTTTCCAAATGAACTTTTTTTATTACAGTCTAGACTGAAGTAAAGTAAGTTAAGAAAAAAAAGACAAACCATCTTGTAGATCTGAGACTATCTGTCTACGTAACTTTTACGGGAAGATAATGAAATAAATATCCCCTGGTTGATTTGAAAAAAAAAATCAATTTAATACTATGCAGAGTCAACCCATATGTTTTATTACCCTTCTGTAGCAACTCTAACGTGTCACTAGCCTAGAGGAACTAGACTACCTAAGTGTGCAGTAGACATCTCCTTACGCGAATGAGAGAAGAAAAAAAACTAAAGCAGCGATAAACATTAATACATTTGATTAACACTTTGTCCTGAAGGCATCAGGGACAAACATGCACGTGACGAAGTTCTAAAGCAGCTCTCTGCATTTAAGATTTCTTACAGAATTTACGACATTTCTGTCTTGGGGTGATTTAATGGTAGTCTATTCCCTGATCGTCTGCTTTATGCCCGAAAGTGGTTGCTATATGTACGTTTGGGGGGCAGCCTTGGAGCTCTTCAGAGGGCTTTTCTCCCTGGCATTTTGGGGTTTTGTTCCAGTGGGGGTGGGGGGGAGGAAAGGTCTGGCAGTTCAGTATCTATCATTTATTTACCTTTTTCCCGTACCATGTGGGCACTCTGTTTGTCAATAAACAGCCGGGGTTTTTTTCACTTTCATCCACTAGTATTCATTTCTTACTGGCAGAAAGGAATTGTTGGAACCCTTTTTTTGAGGAAACACTCATTCCAGAGTGTTTTTCTCCTAAACTCGTCTCTCAACTGAGACAATTTCTTCTAAGGAAGAAAAGATATTAGTAGATAATTTAGTAATTTACATTCAACCAATAATTCAAATAATTTAAATATCACTTCTATCTCTCTTCCCTACCAATACATGCTTGAACTTTTTGTGTATGACCTTAGCTGGCCCATTTTTTGGCACTCAGGAGAAATTAATCACTACATAAAGGTGCCTGATTTCCCCAAACAGACCAAAAAAAGAGGCAGCAACTGGATATTCTGGATCAATTTTCAGTGTTGTTTGGGGTTCTTTGATATTTCCAATAATGACTGAAAGAATCAAAATGCCTTCCAAATCACAATGTTGAGGCTGAATATCTCTCTCAGGTGCTGTGGTTAGTGGAAAAATGGAAACAATATTACTGTTCATATACAAAACTGAAGCTCAGGATGAAATAATCTAAACCAGTTACTAACACTGTAGGCCTAAAGCAGGCAACCTGAGCAAATGTCCAAGAAATCTCATTGTTTTTCAAAGAAGTTGTGTCTATCCAGTATTTCTGTAATTTCTGCCTGACAATTTTCTTAGTTTTCCCAAGCATGGTGTAACTGTATTCCCTTTACTTATCTGCTAAAGTTCTTACATCGTGCCTATCACTGTGAGAAAAACTGTGCTCTATAAAACCAATACAAACAATACAAAACACCCCAAAATCAACCGTCTGTTATCTGTGACCAAGGCAGAAAGCCTGGCCACAGATCTGCTCCTGGTAAAGAGTAATGCAATGTGTGTCAAAATAATGCCATCTCAGCTGCAATTCAGCTGCAGCTTACAAACTCCAGCGCTGGATTCATGTACCTAAATACAGGCAGGTAGTCCCATTTGAGAGGCCCTGGAGTACCTGAGCCAGCCACAGATATGACAGAGGTACAATGTGAGCACCAAGAATTTCTGGACTGGCAGCTGGAGATCAGCTATGATGTTCCAGGAAACTGGAATGGCATTAGTCTACCGTCTGAGTATCTGAGTGGCTGACCAACACACTCAGAGGAGAAATCTTACACACATACATTGTATATGTACATGTTATACATATGCTTATGTATACATTTTAAACATATTAAAATATGTACATATTTTATAGATAAACCTAAGTATTTAAGCTTTCCTTTCCATTGATCATTTAATCTAAGTTAAATAAGCTTGAATTATTGGTTTGAATGGAATATGGGAAAGCAAAAAAATTAGCAGTTGAAAATAAATACCGTTCACTATTGTCGTAAGAAGTTCAATGAATAAAATATTTGCTGCTCTGTTACAGCATGCATGGTAACTTCATTTGGCACATGAATCACTGAGGCATACAAAATATTGAAGGATGACTTTTCTAAGAACTCACTGCACTGGCAGTTCTGTAACAATATTACAAGGCAAGAGGTCTTCAGAAAGTAATATGCTGAGGTAGCATTTTTGTGTCAAGGCATTTTAATACAATTATGTTTTTGTAACTGCTGTGATGTCTTTAGAACCAGACTGTGTAGTTTAGAATACTTCTTGTCTCTTGATTTCACGTTTGTATTTCTTCTGATCAATCAATTCTATCATGTCCCCTTCCACTTAATGGGTTTTACTTAATTTAGGAAAGCATGTGTAAAGATATATATGTAGTGAGCAAGAAATGTGTATATAATATACATTATATATGTGTGTATGTATATATGTACACACACATTTTATAAGTAGGGAAAATTATGTATAAAGACTGAATTCTGATACCATATTGCTTCTTTTTCTTTCATATGAACAACATGTACTTTGATAAGGTTATCCACCAATCTGCTGTAACATGAAAGTAAACCCAGGCCTTTCAATACATTTTCATTCTTTTCAATATTGGATTGTTGTGTATCTAGTTATGGCATCACTTTACAACTTACAAAAGGAATCCGTCAATTGGTATTACAGATTTAATAATTTCAAACATGTAGAGCTTTTCTTTACTGTGTAGCTGAATTACAGGTGCTGACACAGCTTCAGTCACAATTTGTCATTCATGTGGTCAAAACCTATCAAAAGTCTTTGCTTTATGCCAAGCTTTCCAATAAACTGCCAAATTTAGACAATGCTGATAATAGCTAGTCCACAGGAATAGATACTATATTTCACTCTTGTCCTCCAAAATAAAATACAAGCCTGCTTATGTTAGCAGTAGAGACACAAAGCTGTAGAACATCTGGAATTGGGCACTGACCATTGGGCTAGTGCGGAAAGGACACAGTGACTCAGAATCTGGCTCTGCATCAGAATCACAATGAGTCCCAAAACCTTGTATGAGGTCACCTGCTGTATCATTTGTCTTACCTAGGTCATTGTACCTGGCCGAAAAGTGACAGTAAAAAAAAAAAAAGTATTACTTTTCAAAGATCTGTGCTTCAGAGAAAAATATGCCAACTTTTCCAAAACCTCTACAAGATGCATGGAAGCTGCAGAACAAATTTTATGAATAATCAAGCCCTGATAATATGAAGCTACAAATTATCTCAGGTCTTTTGTACTCTCTTGGTTTTATATAACAGTAATTATTTTGTGATCTAATTGGATATTCACAGGCATGATTTTCATTAAATAAGTAAACAATATTGAGTTTACAGAACAAGCACACTTTTAACTGTTATAATTAACGTATTTCACCTTTCTCTTTGAAAGTCCGTTACTTACAGAGCTACTTTTGTCACTAAGTTACTCTTTCCATTAACAAAATTTTTGTCCATTGTACTTTTTATGACTGAAAAAAGTTAGAAAATAAAGGAAAACCATTTTCAGAATATGAGCTTTGAGTCCTTTTATAGAACATCTTTGTCTTAGAATTACCAAAACTTTTTAAATCTTACTGCGAGCACAGCGGTATATTCTACAATTATTCTGACTTAATGTCTTTCTAGAAATATTCTTCAAGATCATGTTTGTCTTTTTCAGCTTACAAGAATCAGACTATTTGAAAAGCTTTTATCATAACCCCTTTTCCACTCCATTATGTGTGCCAGTGTCCTTTTTTCCAAAAACAATCACTGTTATTCAAACAGATGACCCCTAATTTCATTATCTTGCAATTTATGTATTAAACAGACTATGTAATTTTCTATAATTAGAGAAAATTTGGTTTTAGTTGCTGAGATGTGTTCATATGGTTTTGTTATAATTTCATTTTCAGATTAATCGTTTTGTGTTACACAAACCTCTGATGCTTTCCTAATTAAAACCTTTTCAGGTAAAATAGGTTTCATTACGCTTATAAAAAACACATTAATCCACCAGGATTACCTCATAGTCCAGTGCTCCTGGATGACCAACAATTTGTCTAGAGTATTTTTGAAGTATTAATATGAAACATTACAACTGTGGTTTACAAATTACATTTAAAAGTACAATATGCAGTAATTGAATCAGTACAATATGAGCTGAAACAATTTTCAGGCGTTACTCTTACAGCTGTTTTGACCAAAAAAAGGTTGTTTGTAGCTGGACAGTTGATGTACACTGATCACTGGTAAGAAGATGCCAGCTGAGCTGGCTGAATTGACAACAAGCAGGTTTAAGTACAACTACTACTAATTCTCTGAAGGAAGAGAAACTAGTACTATTGCTCTGCTAAAACACGGCACTATTTTCCAGTTATTTATGACAATGGTCTACGTTTCTGCCTCTTGAGCAGGATGCAGCCCAGGGAGACAGAAAAGTTTTGGGTGCCTTTGATCCCAGGGAGCTCAAAGCATTTCTAATCCACATGACTACCGTACTTTTTTTGGGGTTTTTGTGGTCCTAGGGATTACTGAGGAACAAAATACAGAGTTAATAACAGGAATCAGCAATCAAAAGAGAGCAGATTTGACAGACCTGTTTTCATGTCCTGGAGACTCCTTTGTAATACCCAACTCCCTCTGAGGTCCCTGCGGGACCAGAGGCATTGCCAGGGCTCTGGGGGTCCCGCCAGGACAGCAGAGGAATCAGCACATGGAGACAGTCTGGTGTGCTGGCTGCTGAATTATGTTTGTAAACCTACCCAGCAAGCACGACTTAGAGATTCTAATAGCAGAGAAGCAGTCTACAGCTTTCCTTCTGAGGCAGGGAAAAAGCTGAGAACCAAGTTATAAAAAGCTCTTCACTGAGTGAAGCTTACAAGGGAAGCAGCACTGAATGTAAGAATGTCATCCCACACATCACATATTCAGGAATATAATTTTTACAGTATCTCCGCTTTTTTGCTTTAAAATTTGCCTAACATTTACAGATACTTGAAAAATCCATGGCTTAATTTAATGCCATTAATAGTTAGAGCTTTTGAGGCAATTCATGTTTCCTTGTCACTGGAAACCTGCTTTGGTTGTTACTGACCTCTCTCCTGGCATCAGCTGCTACCGTCTGCCATGAAAACGCATCACAGCATCTACCAACTGCTTGGAATAGGCAGGGATATGCACAGAACACTTGCAATCTCATTTATTCCAGAAAAAAAACAGAGAAGATCACAATATGCAAGCAGCAGGCCACTTTTTTCTTCCCATTAAAATATATATTGCTCTCACAGTCTGAATAATAACTTATCAATTTCTTTGTACTTTCTGATTTGTTAGTAATATGTTTTAAAAAGAATAATGGAGATAAATATCTTTAATTTTCTACTTCATTTTGCTTTCAGAATACTCAGGCAACCTGCACCTTTCTTCTTTTTGCTACTAATTCGTCGTAAACTGAATACAAAACTTGAGCAAGGAAACCATTTAAACATTTAAAAAGATCACAGAAACTTAGAAGGAAGACATTTTAAAACTCCACAGACCCACAATCTGAGCAGTGGAATTGCATCCAGATTCACTGGCCTAAAACCCTCAGATTCACCCATACCCTACCAACTGCACTTTCAGATTAGAAACAAACTTTCATTTGAAGTCACTGTCTAACCCAAGACTGCCCTGAAACCTCTGCCAGCAGTACGTACTTGCATTGGCTAATTCATTCCTTGTATTCCACAACTGAAATTTGTCCATCTGGTAGTTGTCTTTCGCATATTTTGGGGACCTGCTTTTTCCATCTGTGTTTTTACAGCACCAAATAAAATTGGATCGTGATGCTCAGTTCATGTTATTAAACACTCCGAAAATACAGATACAAATTTAAGATACTAAGTAGTCTTAGAGAATGAGGTCAGGCCTCCCAATGGGTTTTTAAGAAGGAAAAAAGGGGTTTGGGGACTTCTGTGGGTACTCATTTCCAGAAAACATTTTTGAGCAAGCATTTGAACAAACACTTGCCGAACAAGGAAAGAAACCTCACTAACTACCTTAAAATACCAAATGCATTTTCACCTAAAATACCCAATCGGCCAGGATTCAGGACAGATGACAACTCCAAAGCAAAGGTAGGAGGGGAAAGACAATGCCTACACTTTAACGTATTGACACTGAGATGTTTTCCATCTCAGCAGACACCTTCCTCCTTCTGAGCCTTCATAAAATGTCACGGTTTGGGGAGACACCAAGAGAGGATTTAACATGATACAAAAACAAACATTTCACATACACTACTTCTACGCATATTTCACACAGCCACTTTACAAACTCATCAACATTGCAGGGCTGGAAAGAAGATGCAAAACCAGGGTCTGAATATGAAGGGTTTTATTGGACCTTACTAAAGCTTGTAATTTATGATACCAGCCTCTAGGATATGAAATGTTCACCTAGCCTCTCCTCCGCCGATGTCAGAGAAAAACTATCTGGATGGATTTTAAATCGTATTACTCAAGATAAAGTAAAATGGAAACAAGAAAACAACCTTAGATAAATTGCTTCAATGACCAGTTAAACTTGATAGCATAGCAAATACTTTATAGCCAGATTTGGTTCTCTGACCCACTGCCTGAGAGCATCTTTCTTTTTCTCTATTTTCTAAATCTCAAATGTACATTTTTGATTTTTATAGGAAAAAGATATTAACAATTAAAATTACAGCTTCACCTAGATTGGCAGAGTTGCTTGCAAAGAGCCTTCCTTGCTTATACTCACATCTGTATTCTCAGAAACCTGTTTTTCTCCTTTTTTATGGTTTCTTGCAAGTACCTATGTATTATTATATTAAAATTACATGACAATCTCTTGGTTTTTATACATCTATGTTTTCCTTTTAAACACACAAATAAATGGCTACTTCAAAAGCATGTTAATTTATTATTTTGGTTAAGTCTTCACTATATTAACTTATCTGAACATCTGCATTAACTAAAGCAAGCTACATCTACATCCTCTTAGTATTAAAAGCAGAACAGCAGCTCATGTTATGAGGCAGCAAATTGAAGTCAGTTCCAGCCCTTCTCTGTTCACATCTTTTAGAGCAGGTACTCTCCCTGACGGTCTGCTCCGTGTTTCCTGTTGTGCTCTGGGAACTACAGATCCACCTTCACTTTACTGTCTCCTCGATCCATGGCTAATTGTATCTATCCGTCTTGCTGTCTGTCGCAATCAACGTCCAGTTTCTAGCGAACCAACTTTCTCAGAAACCTTCATTGCATGAAATATGTTTTTAGAATTCTAATCTGAAAGTTTCTTTTTTTTGTCCATTTTTTTCACAGCTCCCATGACTGCCACATTTGTCCAGGCCTTCCAAAAGCAGGGCCAGATGTATTCGTTGTGGACACATGAAATGTCAACTGTTACCACAATTTGTTGAAAACGCTTCTACCGTGACTTTATGGATTACTTTACACATACGCTGTGCCTTCTCTAACTCTCAAGAGTACTTTAGAGTATTTATGATTAAGTACTCTAATACTTAAAGAGCCTTAGAAGGCTTATGATAATTTTATTGGACTTGCAGTGGCAACTATAAAAACATATCTAGATGCTTAACTACTGAAGAAAACTTTGAACAAGGTTTTTTTACCAGTCTTCCTGAAGTGAGCTGCACATATCCTCTACTGAAAAAAATACAAAGAAATTATGTCCTCAATAAGACACTTGATTTTCAGGCGTGCTGTACATACGTATTATTCCCATAGTGTTATGACAAATAATTATTCAGGATATTTCATAATTCATGAAAATAAGGTACTTTGCCTTATTCTTTTTTCATCTTTCAGAACGGCTTGAAAAAAAATACTTTCAAAGGTCTATGACTGCAAGCTGGCCTTTTATATTTTAATCAATACTGAATATTACGTAAAACTTTAAATATTAATTAAATCTACAATTGCTACCACAATTAATGTATTTAAAAGTTTGTTAACAAATATTCTAAGTTAAAGGATGTCCTGTATTTTCCACATTATAACTGCGATACTTGATTTAAAGCAGAAAGACATATAGAGAATCTTTTCCTCCAATTCAGTCCCAAGAATAAGACTGCTAGTTTTCCCATGTTCCATAAAATTAATTTCCCTTTACCTTTCCTCTTCTTTAAACTTACTTTTTATCTTCTGGAAAGAAGATTTTCACTTTGGTTGCCCAAGGGCATACTGGAGTTGTTACCAATCAATTTTTGCTCTCCCAGCGTCTCCTCCTCATTTAAGTCCCCACAGGGACATCTTTTGACTAATTTAAACACTCCTCCGTACCTAGTGAAAACTGAAAAATACAGTTTCAGAATTCTCTAGCCTTTTCAGTAGAGCCCTCAAGTTTGCCCTTCTTCCTAAATAATTACTGTGGTATCTTCCTCTGGATCATGTAGATAAGGAGTTCCCTCTTAAAGCCAGCAGAAAACAAACATAGGTAACACAGGTCACCTCCACCTGAAGAACCAAAAGACACAGGAGGAAACCTTGACACAGTTGAGTACAGCAACATAAACCACTTTATACAGACCTATAAGCTGTTTCCAGAGATGTCCAAAATCAAACTATATGGCTAAGGTAAGCACACAGGGAGCCACACATAACAGTAAGTTGGTCATTGTGTTTCTGCAGCACACAGGTTTCCCAGTTCTGGGATTGACACATCTGCATTTAGAAACTCTTGATGGAATTCATTTCATCAACTTTTTTATGAAATTGCCCCTTGCTCTCTTGCACAGTGTTGGTATCCATAATAGCCCACGGCAAACAGTTTTCCTGTTTGTAAGGTAATCCATAAAGAGCAATCTCCTTCTTGGTTTAATGTTGGTGTTTTATTTGAATTTGGTTTTTTTGATCTTTAACTTCCACTGAGACCCCTTGTGTTGCCTTTCTCCAGGCCTGGAGGACAGGTGACTGGGATTACGTGCAGATGCAGCTCCCTTGCTCTATCCACTGCCCTTTGACATTGTATCATCAGACCTCGAGCCACTGCCCTTCTCAGGACACATCCCAGGACAGGCAAGGCAGCACTGACCATTCCACTAAGAAAACAGCACTTTGCTGAGCTGCAATTAGGCCTTCACTTTATTTCAGGGCCTTTGAGAAACACCCATGAGACAGGCATTGTACCTAAGTGAACACAGGTCCTGGGGCACAGATCCCACTTCTGCAGCAGCAACACAGTCCTCCTGGTCATACCCAGTGGGCACACAAAGGCTCCCTGTATCCCTTGGCTAGAGAACAAAGATCTCTTCCTGATGCAGACAGCTGTGGAAATTGAGAGATGGCTATGGGAAACTCAAGAGAAAATAAAAAAAGGCTGTTAAGGGCCTTCCCTTTTACCGGTCACGTTGAACTCCTGTGCTCTCTCCTGCATCATTTTACAGCTATTTCTTGGAACCCAAATAATTTCCAGTTTTGACATAAAATCACTAAAAAAAATACATTGGCCTTTTTGCTTTCGGTATTTTCATTCACATTAAACCTTCTGAAATTGCATCATATAGATGCAGCTTTTTACATTAAAACATTACATTCCTTTGCCTTGATTATTTTTCTAAACAACGACCTCATAGTAATTTTAAACACCTTCAAATACAATCTGCAAATACACATGAAGATGGTCTTGAGAAATTCAGCAGCTGGGGAGCAGACCCAAATGCTTTTTGAAAAGGCCCTGCTACTTCCTCGGGCAAATGTACAGATGATTATTAGTTTATTGCACCAGGCATATAACTTACATGATACAAACTATCCCCCATGTATTTACATGACTTCCTTTTAAAATCATACTGAAACCCATTTTTCTCCACCTATCTGAAAAGAAAACAGAACCTACTCCCAGCTCTTGTAAAAATAACTATGTAAGCCATGATCTTTTTCAGTTTTGTTCTTCAGTTTTTACTTTCTTATTTGTGCCAGGGTCATTAGAGTGAAGCACAAAAGTCTTTTGCTTTAGTATATGAAAATCTTTTTGTCAGTGATCATTTGTACTTTTTGGACAGACCAGTCCATAATCTGCATTCCCTTTGAAGAGTTTATCTTCAATGCCTACTCACATTCCCCTCTCATTCAGCACTTTCTCGGCTTTCATGGTTTATAAACCACAGAGATCAAGTGACTCCAAAGTAGACACTGTTTTTTCACCATGCAGGGTGTTCCAACTATGCTTTGGATTGTGGTAACATTGCAAGTAGCACCTCTAATCTGTCTTTGCTTCATGAATGCCTCTGCTTCAAAAAAAATCAAAGTACTATTTCATATTATTTCAGTGAATTAATTACTACGCAACTCTTCGAGAACTCTTGGTTTTAATACTTTGTATTAAAAGATATCAGTACTAACTGACACTTAAAAAGAATACTATCTATAACAGAGAGGTGTAACAACAGAACTTTTCCTGCTACTTTTTCAGAAAACAAATATGCAGGTTCTCCATCCATATGTACCTGACAATACAACATGATTGATCAGTCAGCTCTGTTGATTTTTCAGAGCCAACAACATCTCATGTGCCACGGCTAATTTTTTTAACCAGTCTGAAATAATTTATTTTTCTTTGCACTGATATCTTTCTGTTATGGACCAGTTTCATCTAGGCTATTAAAAAAACCCAAAAACACCCCACGTTTTCAAGAGAACTGTTAAAAATAAATACTATTTGTTCAATATCTGGGGTTCACTTAAATAACATGACAAAGTATCTTCTCATTATAAATTGCGATACAAACATGCACACTTCCAAATTCACTTAAAAAGACAGAGAGACATGGGTTTTTTAATCTTCATAAAGCATAAGTGAATTGTGTGACTGAGTTTAAGCCTTTTTTTATTTTTGAAATATCTGCCATCGTGAAAGCATTTATTACCCTTTTGAGGTCAGTCAGTTGAGGAGGTGGGAAGACAAAAAAACAGTTCTACTTCCAAAGACTAAAAAGTTAAATTTTCAATATTGAGATCTCATGATCCAATTAAATTGAAATTTACAAGCAAGAAAAGAGACTCAGAATTCTATTAAATCCATAGTACCAGAAGAAAAAAAAAAAAATCTAAGAATGCTCTAACAGAAATATAATAGCAGGACTGATGAAAACTGTTCTATTAGCCTGAGTGTGAAAATCAATCATTGGCATAGTGTACGAAGTAACCTGAATGAACTTCATTTAGTATTCACTTTAATTACAGTTCTACACCAGGTCTTCGGGTTATGAGCTCCCTCATATGTAACTACCTCTTTCACCAATAATGCTTGCTTTATGAATAGCAAAATAGATAGATCTCCAACAAATGACAGAGGCACATGCACTTTTCCACTGTCTTCTTACTTCCCTTAAATGACATGAACTAACTATCAGAACGTTGTGGATATAGGATATATTTTTGTATGAAGATTGTTTCATCCCTAACCATGCCACAGTTTTTATGGCATATAAAATATCATTGTGAAAAACAAAGACTTTTCTTTTCTTGCTCATTTCTTCCTAAGTATTTTTTTTTACTTGGAGGAAGTTTATTTCTTGCCTTACTCTTGTTTTCAAATGGTGCTCACCTGTGGAAGACCTACAGAATATAACCTACACATTATTTTTCAAGAGGCTTTCAGCTGACTACCCAGAGAAGCTGTTAAAATTGGAAGATGGTAACAAAAATAGTATTTGAGCAGAGTGTTTTGATGCTCCCACAATCAATTATGTGGTCAAGAACCTATTGATCTCCCTGAATTGCCCACGCGAATTAATAAAACTTCTGCCACTTCACTCTTCAATGGGACTGCTCTATGCCCATCACATAGTTAACACTCCAATGGATAGACTCCATATAATATCACCAGACCCAGGTGCACCTCTGTGCCTACATAAACCTCCTTTCGGAGTTCTCTAAAATCAGGTTATCATCTTAAACCCACCATGATTTTACTACAAAGAAGCAACAAACACATCACCAAGCTAGATTTTTTGAAGGTAGCCGAGGCTTCTAACATACACAAAAAATACTATTGATACTAATATCCCAAGAATATTGTGAAAGACTCTCTGCCTAGATATTGTTTTGCAATTTTTTTTGTTATTTGTAGTGAAAAGAAAAGAACATATTAGCCAACTGAGGTGTAACCGCATCAGAGAGTTATCCTGAACAGCTAAATAGTGCAGTGTGGGTATTACTTCAAGATATGGCTCCGAAAAAGCTTTAAGAATAAAGGTAAATTAGCCTTTGAGTGGCTTAAAAGAAAAAAAAAGTTAGCCATAAACTGGATTTTCCCCATTAACTTTATTTCCCTTAGTCCTCACACACTACCGAAGTCCAGAATATGACAGCAGAGGACATGATTTAATTGTTTTGTCCCTCACATGGCGGCTGGATGAAAGATCTCTACAAACAACATTTACACACAGAAGTAAGGTTTGCTTAACTGACCTCTTCTCACAGTAGAACATAATTTACAAGTTTCTATACCTCTGCAGCTGTATTTGATATGTGTTGTACTCTTGGAACCACTCTGCTCTCCTGCCTTTGCCAACAATGTGTGCTGAGAGATCACAGCCAAGCATAACACTGGTAAGATAAACGTCAGCTTTCACTTGCAAGCATCAAGCGTAATTGGTAAATAGGATGAATAATAAGTATGGAAAATAAACAGTACAGAGAAGAAGAGAGAACGTTCAGCAGTGCAATGTGGGCAGTCAGTTACTTCTACATACATAACTTATGATCAGTGCCTTCAAGACTGAATGTCTGGACACAGATCTTTTGATCTGCAAGCCTTTGCCTGAAGACGCCGACAAAGTAGGTTTGAAGAAGACAAAACATGGGGGGGGTTTTTCCCCTACTTCTGAAGGTTTGGAAAAAAACCTCTGCACAAAACTTGTCCCACACAGAAATTTCCCTCAGGAGACAGACCTAATGTCTCATTAGAGATTTCCTTGATTTCTTTTGTGTTTTTAGATTTTTAATACTTGGTTATTTTAAGAGGTCTTTGGTGGAATTAATACAATTGCAATTAAATCCTCTCTAGATGCATTGAGATCTGCTAATTGAACATTCTGGGTAAGAGCTCAATGTTTTAAGTATTGTGATTCTAAAACTAGGAAAAAGCAAACTCCTTAATTTTCATTGCAGTATGAGGATAGCTTTGTCATCAGTTTCACAACTAAAATCCTTTTCCACATTCTTCATTTCCAATCAACACCTGGTGTAACTGATTTCCCTAAAAAGTTTTGTGTAAAGATCTTTAATGAAGTAAACTAGTTAGTTCATTTGTTAGTGGGTAAAAATACTTTGATATGGAACTGCAAGATCTCTACAAAATGAGGGGTTTTTATTTTATGTCTTGAGGAAAATTCCTCACTAGTTTTGACCCATATTCATGAATTCTTTCACTAAGCTCAAAATGCCTATTTAAAAACAAAAAAAAATTTAGGTATCCCAAAAAGTTTGGCTTAGTTACAGATATTCTTAATTATCTTCCTGTGCTAAAATAGTTTTCTATTTCCACATATTTTTAAGTTATAGCAAAATCCAGAAGCACACCAGTAGAGATTTATATTAACAATTAATTATTTCAAATTAATAAAAGACGTATCTTTATCACTAATGTTATGAGAATGCTTATTAGAGTAAAACAAACAAACAAGCTCAAAATAAGTGTCTGATAAATAATAAGGTGTCAACAATAATTGTTGTTATTTGCTAGAATGGGCATGTTACTTTCTGTACTTTTTCAAGAGTGTTCAAACAGGAAATGTCATTTATAAATACATCTGTCCTAAATCACTGCATGAATTTTCCTAGAACAGCAAATAAAATTATACAAGAATCATACTGCACTCATATCTCAGACTTCTACCCTCCAGTAGTAAAGCCACATGATCCTGGACAGACAGTTCTAGTACCATTATGAAAATAAACATTTCCTTTAAAAATTGTCAGTAAAAAGGTATATTAATCCATAAAATATTTGAAAGCTGAGTCTATTTAAATAAATAACTATTTTAAGCTTTTTTCTTGAGTTATGAGAAAGTTTTCAGCAAGGTCTATAATCTCAAATATAGTAGTTTAGAGGGATTCTTTTTTCCTTGATATTTCCCTATACAATTAATTAACTACTAAACCCAGGTTTCCATAGTACCATTTTAAAACTTGTTTTTTAATGCTGATGACAACTACTTATTTCACAGCCCACCATTCTCTAGCGATGAGAAGGAATCTCTGAAGACAGTAGGCACGGCATTAAAATGACCCAGCTGATCTGCTTGGCCTCCTGAGATCTCTGCATGGCAATCCCTACACAGCCCCTCTGTGCACATCTTGGCAGAACTGCTGACATCAGAAATGACCAGGATTGTGAAACATCTCTACTCTGTAAATACTTAAGTATGCACTATTTGTTTCTGCTGACACTTTACTGTCTTCTTGCACAATGTACTACCATTTTTTTTTTTACAGTTGCAGCATTCTTGCTGCTTTTATTGGCTCAATTATTTGCAGTGATACGAGGTTATTTTTTTTTAGAGATACATTTACACTTTAGCCACAAGTCAATTACAGACATTAGAAAATTCAGGTGTGTGTTTTTGAAAATATCAATCTACTCTTGACCAAGTTATTGCTCAGCTAAAAAAAATGAACAGAAAGATGCCATTCATCAAGCAGTGATTAATTAACTAAGCCTATCTGACTGCTCATATTGGCTGTATTTTCACGATAGCACAGTTCAATTTAGTTTATTGTCGTTTCCTTCCAGAAGTTTTTCAGCTGTATGACGGCAATCCTCCTCTAGGCACTTAAAAGAAACAGAGTTAGCAAGCTGTTTATCTGAGATAACTTTCTGCAGCAGTGAGAGGAAACCATTACAGCTGACCAGTGGCAGGTCTTGATCACGTTTTCTGCAGGGCCTGGGTGGACTTGCCAACAGAGACTGGAAGGACTGTAACATGTAATTCTGATCTCAGTGGAAAAGCACAAACCATTCATTTCAGTATCCCAGCAGAGGGGACTTGAGTGATGTAGAATCCATGCATAATCTCAGAGTCACTAATTTCACTTATGCATAAACATGAGTACTAAAATAAGACAGGCAGGCTGAAGGACAGTCTCCTTGAGGAATTTAAACTCTGTGTTAATACCCAAATCTCAGGAACATCTCCACCCTAGATTTTCTATAATCAGAAACCAGCGCAAAAGTAAAATTTAACTTCTTTTCATAGGATCCCATGATAATTCAGTTTGGAAGGGGACGTCAAAGATCCACTTGCCCAAAGCAGTGTCAGCTACAAGCTGAACACTCCTGGACCTCGAAAGTTGTTCTTTTTCCTCTATATTACTCAAGTGTTCAATTTACTTGCTTGCATATATGTGTCTGGTCCATGTCCCAGGGAACCAACCCCTCACGGCCTCCAGCTGCTAATCCCAAAAAAACTGTGTCTCCTAAATGTCACCAGCAACTTTCCTAAATGTCCAAGTTGAATCTGAAAGACTACAAAGTGTTGCACACGAACTCCAGTGCCTCTGGGTTGCTTGATGTGCAAGGCTTGTGTAGAAACAGCATGCACAGAGCATCATGACCCTGCTTGCTTCCCTCCTCTGAAGGACTACTAAAAAGTCCAATGAATAAATAAATAGATGAAATATTCTTTGAGGTAAGGTGTGCTGCTTTTGGGATTTTGGTTTTTTTTTTTTTGCTTTGTTTTGGTTTGTTTGGCGTTTCTGTCGCTTTTTGGGTTTTTTTCATCAGAAGACTAATCTCTATTTGGCCAGAAAAATTCAGTTTCTTCTGAGAAACTCATACCATAATAATCAATACTTGAATACTTAATTACTGGAAAAGGATACTTCTATTAATTTTTCTCATTACTTATACCATCTCTTTTACTCCTTTTTTTTTTCTTATGCATATTTTTTTTAACTATTGCATTTATTACTAATTACATACAATGCATGGTAGCTTCAGTATTGCAAGGCAATGCTTCCTTCACTGACGATAATTGCCTTCCTCACACAAAGGAGCAAACACGCTTACTGAGATTCAACTCAATGAAGCATTTATTAATAGTGAGCTACTGTCTCAACTCAGCAAATTTGCCTGTATCTGCTTGCAGGATATAATCACCACATTTATATTACAGAATCACAGAACTATATAATCATTTTAGGTTGGGAAAGGCCTCCAAGATCATGAAGTCCAACTGCTAACCCAGCACTTCCAGGAGTATTTGTGCAGTGTTTCCAGGTTAAGCATTACCTGTACCTTTCAATCTGGTGATGTTAGATTTATTTGCAACACTGGAAGCAGATTCACAACGTAAACTGCAGTAGTGGTAGCAACAGAAGAATCTGTGCATTTGTTGTCAATTTAACTTGTCATTTAACCAAGCCATGCGCAAGCCTCTGTGTGTTGTCACAGGCGCCATGGTTTTTTCTGAATATGGATATTTTTGTAATTCTCAGACATCTCTCCAGTGTGTAAATGAATCCTTTTTGGAAAGGATTGTGAAGACACCAGAGGAATTTTATAAACCACTGGATGCCTCAAACAAATAACTATGTCGTCAGGAAAAGCAGAAGCAGGCTGTGATAGCAGCTGAACAGTCCCTTTGTCTCAACATGATCTCCACAGATTTTTGTCCCCAACTCACACAAACATTTTGTCTGCAGCATGGCCAAATTCTGAGCAGAAGGATCAATCCTCTTGACAAAGGACTTACACTGTTTTTTCTAAGCACAGAAGTGATGCAAAAGGTTGGCTACACTGGCATTATCCCTAGGGATTAGTAGCAAAACAGCTGTTTCTGAATTCTGCATATTGATTATCTTTCTTTTTTTTTTTTTCCAAATAGCCAGTCACTAGTATTAAAATTAGGCAGTTACCTGCACCCCAAAGTATAAAAGAACCCAAACAAATACCTGAGAAATCTTAAAATTTTCTTTAAAATTCTGAGAAATGTGGTTGAAAAACGCTTGCAATTCTTAGTTAGAATATTAAGTGCTAGAGGAAAGAGAAATACATTCCTATATTTTGTAATTATTTAATAACTTATATTTTTATGGTTTAGCAGGGAAAGAGAAGATTTTCATTTACCAAAGCACGAAAGATTAACCAACTTATTTTTTGTTTTTCTCAATTATCTGTAATAGGAAAATTCAGAATTTCCTAATAAGCTCAATTTAAAAAAAAAAAAAAAAAAGGTAATTTTCTAACCATATCTGGTTAACTTTAGGCCATCATTAGTAGCACTACGTAGAAAAGGAAAACAATTATATTTTTCTCTAAGACTATTTGATTTAAGCAATTTTCAATCTATTCCCCATTTTCTACATCTTTTTATAATAATGTTATTCAATTGGCAGGAATAACTTACAATGTCTGCTTTTTGAAACCTACGTTGCACTGCATTTTTTCCTAAAACGGTAACAATAAAAAACAATTAGGAAAATTCACCAGCTTTTGTGCATAACTAGAAGGTAGAAGTATTTAATTTCTCACAGCATAATAATGCTAACATTTTCAATTTAATTTAATTTAAAGAAAATTATAGTTCAGCTCTCTAATGTCATTGTTTTACTTAATGGCCTTAAATTCAGGCCTGATGTTCAGATTAGTAGCTTTGATTACTCTGTTTATATCAGCAACTGCTTCAGTTTACATATGAAGAACTCCAGAGCTTGGGGAAATAAAATTCACGATTCCCTAGACTTATCACATTAGATTATTATAAATAGGGAAATGATGTCATTAGGCTCAAAGCAAATGAACACATACTTATATACATAGCAGATGCAAAATATAAAGACTGAAGTCCAAAAATAATTTTTTTTGGAATAACTTTTTAAAGAAGAAATCATTTTAGAAACTTTCTAGTTTCCTGCTTTGTGTTCCATCAAACTGCATGAACTTGTGTAGTCAGAGTTGAAGCATCTTTTTTTTTTTAAATTCTTTTGTTTGACTACAACATCAAAATAAGAAAACTAACCTGAACATGTTCTAAAAAATGCTTTTCTGTTTCCTTTTTGCCTAGTAGACAACTTTTTCTTTTTATGCATCAACACCCACACACTTCTGTTCATTGCGTTCATTCCTGATAGCTGCTTTACACCAAAACTTCAGGACTTAGCTTGATAAACACAACTAAAAGGTCACAGAGGTCCCTGATTGCTAGTAGAGAACTGCAATATGCCCATGGTGGCTCTAAAATGCTACAGTAAACAAGCCTCACCATCCATAGAAGATCTTTTTCAAGAATCTGCTTTAGCAACAATTTTCAGAAAATTTCAGCAGACCAAGTTGTAGCCCACAGCTACATAATAGTTGAAAACCTGCTCGTACATCTGTAAGAAAATAAAGTATTTCAAATACCATTAGCTTAGTATTATAATTATTATTATAATTAAAAATACTGATAATGCATGGTAAAGGCAGAAGTCAAGAGCTGGCAGTCATTCTGAAGACCAAACTTCACCATCCTGGGTTATTGCTACTCATCCTCTTATCCTATTTTAAGCAGCAGTGAAGAGTCAGTGGCTTTTTTTCTCCTTGGAGTTGTAACCAAAAATAATTTCATTTCTCACCAATCTTTCTTTGGAGGTTATCAGTCTACTATTTTCCTGTAACAACATCTCATTCCAGTCCCCTAGATAATATTCCAGCAACTACCATAGTTGAACTGGCATCACCAACTTGAATAGTCAATTGGGACAAGTTATTTAAGGACTAGTATGTTCTTTTGAAAACTAAATTTGGTTTTGACTCAAAGGTTATGTTAGTGTACTACAACAGGATTATAAAATAATTCAGCAAACGGTATTATCACAGATTCACAGAATCACTGAATCAATTAGGACGGAAAAGAACTTTGAGATTGTCAAGTCTAACCTGTGACCACCACCTTGTCAACTGAACTGTGGCATTAAGTGCCATGTCCAGTCATTTCCCGAACACCTCCAAGGACGATGACTCCACCACCTCCCTGGGCAGCCCATTCCAACGCCCAATCACCCTTTCTGTGAAGAAATTCCTCCTCATGTCCAACATAACCCTCCCCTAGCACAGCCTGAGTCTACATCCTCTCATCCTGTCACTGACTGCCTGGGAGAAGAGGCTGACCCTCACCTGGCAACAACCTCCTTCCAGGCAGTTGTAGAGTGTGACAAGGTCTCCCCTGAGCCTCCGTTTCTCCAGGCTAAACAACCCCAGCCCCCTCAGTCACTCCTCACAGGACTTACCCTCCAGACCCTTCACCAGCTTCACTGCCCTTCCCTGCACCCCAAAGTCTTTCTTGTAGTCAGTGGCCCAGAACTGGACACAGCATTTGACACCTATCTAGACACCTGCAGAAGAATCTGTGGTGTACAAGTGAAGAGATCATTTCCTTGACTGGTAAGTATAGCCTAGAAAGCCAAAAATGTACTTGTCTTTTGAAACGTCCATCAGAAGTGTCTGGACAGTTTACAGTGGAATTCAAAGTCATGTATTTTTGTGCAAATGAGAGGATGAGTTTATCCTGGATGGGATACTGGATTAGGAGCTGTCTGAATGGGTGATGTAGTGCCCCTCACAGGAAGAAAAAGCTTAGGCTACAGAGCTGAAATGCCTGTAGTGTGAATACAGAGAAACCAAAAAATAATCCAGGAAGGTACTTATCATTAATATGATTGTCTGTTTTCTTCTGCCTTGTTTGCTTTTATGTAGTGCTGTATGGTAAAATATGTTCCACAAACCACTTACTTGAACAATGAGCTCCTTCTAATTGTAAAGAAAGTCGAGATGCAAATGTCTATACATAGAGTACATTTAATACAGAAAAGCCTTCAAATCTCTCTGAAGTACAAAAGAATTTAAGAAGGTACACTTCTCCTTTGTAAGGCGAGCCAAAAGTGATCAGAGTAGTGGCTTCTCCCAGTATTTTCTTTCAAGGGCAAAGAAACAGAACATAAACAGGAAAAGATTACACACATAGGAGGAAGTGTTGCCAGGCAGAGGTAAAGGGCAACAGAAAAAAAAAGCGTTAAATCAAGTGAGACGTTTCTATTCCTAAAATTCAGGTAGAACTCACTGAAGCATGTACAAAATGACAACAGGTTTAATATGTCTGCTACTTGTTAGACTAATAAAGCTGAATTTGAAAAAATCTTGTATGCATACATTTTTTAAAAGGTGTTGCACTATTGATGTAGCAGGAGCAGAAGGACAGTAACCTTCATTATAACTGGGTTATATGGTCATCTGCATAGCTCTTGGCTGCACTGCAATGTGTATTTTCTGCAAAAAAAGACTTCTGAGAGAGCATGACCTTTCTGAAGAATAGACTGGTATCCTGCAGAGCCAGGATCTGTGGTCAAGAATCAATACAGCCTTCTGGAGGTGTCTCGTTTGCTTTAATGGAGAGTGAGCAAAACAGCACGATGAGCGGCATAAATCCATAAACACTATTCAAATGTCATTTAAGGTGCCTTCAAGGTTAACAATCATTGCTATCAAATAAGTTGTCAGAATGGCAGGAAGCTTTCGTTTGCTGAGAGGTCTAAGGTCTAATGTGGTAATTAAACCCAGAATACAAAATAAACTGTTCCCATGCAGTGTACCAGTGAACTGGAGAATCCTAATGAGTAGTCAGCATTGCTGCTGCTAACGGTCACAAAACCTTTATTTATGTTCCAGCAGCTTTGCCTTCTTATGCATATGGTGCACTAAGTGCTTTATCATGTTTCTAGGACCATTCCTTTCCAGGTTTCCAAAAAAATTCACTAAAAGCAAATTAAAATACACATTTTTTGACTTGTCACAACCTGTACCGTGATGAAGTACATTCACTTTTCAGCCAGCTCAGAGTGATTTAGAGGCTGTAGCACCGATCGGAAGGAAAACAAGTGTTACAGAACAGATCTCCTCGTATGTGTTGCATCTTAGTCTGGGAGTGTTGGCACACTGTGATGCTACAGGCCTATACAACCCTGAAAACATATTAAGCACTTTCTCTCCCACAGAAATCACACTGGTTGCTTATGGAAAGGCTATGGAATAGCCTAAAAGCTACTACTGCTCTTTCCCTACTAAAACTTTCCTGGGAAAAAGGAAAAACTTGAAAAATCCCCACAACAAAAAAGCATCTGCTGAATAGATGGCTGTGTGGGGAATACTATGAATAGACATGCTTGGAGCATTCTCAAATTTAAAGCTGCTGGCTATAAAGAAAGATATCTTCTTGTAAAGTCAAGTCCAAGCAGCCCTGGCTGCCCAACAGCTGTCAATGGAAGCAAGGACTGGTAGGACTCTCCTATGCCCAAATTCCAATCACCACACTCACTGAAGGGCCAGCATTAGGAGGATATGGGGTACTACAAAATGTCTGCATGTTTTAAGGGCAAAGTACCAGTGAATAAGCCTTTGCTGAGCCTTGTTTTATTGTCTATCATCTTTACATTCATAAATCAGACTGAATTTCCAGAGTGTCAAAAGTCTGGCTGCAACCCCTAGGTGGACCAAGAAGCATCAGAAATTACTTTTCAGAGATGAGGCAGTGCTATTCAATGATAGAAGGGGATGCTGAAAGGATTTCTGAACCTGAGACTTGGCTTCACAGACCTAAAAATGCCGACTGTATCCAGACACAGCTAGCTTAAAAGCTTTTGTGATTGAATAATTGAGTACACATTTCTATTGCTAACTACGAGAGGGCAAGGAGAAAGCTCAGTCACAGGAACTCACAACACCCATTTAATTGCTTAATTGATAGTTCACTCCTGGCTCTGGTCGCATACAGAGGACTTGATACAACAGTTGGTTTTAGTCACAAGCTGGTGGATATCAGACAACAGTCAAACAAACACCCTGAAATACAGCACTCCAAGAAAAAAAGAACTTTCGCATTTCTGGACTTTTGCCTAATGACCTGTATTTGCCTTGGGTCCTAAACCAACTACAGCATTATTAATTACTTAGTTTCCCAAGAATTTATTAAAAAGTAAGAGAAAAAAAATTACAATGTACTGGACTAGACATAATATTTCCTTGAAAGAAGCAAAGTCTCAAAGTTGGAGAATGTTAAGCTTTTAGAGAAAAATATTTAATAGTCTCTTAACTGTGGAACATACAGAGCAATAATTCTGACAAAAGGTGACTTATCTTTCTGGGACACCTATCAAATTGATTGTGCAGATTAAATACGTGCTCCAAACTGTATGCATACAGGTACTAAAATCACGAAGTACTGTGGAAAATGTCCAAAATCATCCCTTGTGTAACTCTATTGAAGCCAGGGGAATGACGCCTGGGAGACATTTGTCACGTTTATAGGCAGGTTTCAATCTCAGTGACAGCAGAACAAAGGCCCCTGTCAGCAGGAGCTCTGCCAGTTGTTCTCTTACAGGGTGGGAAAGTGCAAGGCGTAGGCACAGGAGCCCCATTACTGACTAAAATTCAAGCCCAAAATGAGATTGAACCAGAGCTGGTAGGAAAGGTTCAACCTACTGCCTCTTCCCCCTACATATGATACATCCCTGTGGGATCCCAGGTGGGCTTTAAGGTTCCTCTCCCAGTGCACCCTACTGCAACCTACACTATTTCCATCGATTCAACACATGCAAATGCCATCACTCAGACCAGATCAGTCATATACTGGCATGAGGTAAAGGAAGAAATACCTGGTCAAGACATTAAACTGTCCAATTATTTTTCACACAGTTCCCCTCCCTCATCCATCCCAGCTAGGACACATTACATAGAAAATGTAAAATAAAAAGATGGAGCTCTGAGTAAAAAAAAATCACACATTAGTTTCGTAACATTTGGGCAACAGGCTTGCAATTTCTATCTAAAGATTTCTGATGATGCCTGCTTTTGAGTGACCATTAGGGAGTTAATAACACACTCCACATACATCCAGAGTTGCTCCCATTGTAAGAGAAAGTACTGTTCCAAAGAGAGAAAATTATATCTGAAATGAACTAGTAACTTAAAAAAAAAAGTGAAAAATGGAAATATGACGACAGCAACTACTGCACTTGCTTTTGCCTTACTCTGTTTCTCCCTTAATAAAGAGTTTGCTGCTGAGCACTGAAACACCTGGTCTCTCTTCCGATCTCCTTCACCTTAAAATCACTGCGCACTGAAATTCTTAATGAGCCCTGGAGTAGGAAGGAGAAAGTACAACTGTACAGACCTATGGATTGATCAAGAGCAACGGAGATCACAGAACTTGGACATCGCAGATTACTGCAATTAGTAAGACAAACAATAAGAGGAAACTAATGGCAAAGTAATTTTGAGTGTTTTTTAAATACACCTGGTAAAATACCGTAAGTGACATTCAAATGAAGAAATACTTATCTAAAGGAGATAGTTAACAAGCACAGTGGCTTTTTTTTTTTCCTGTCAGTCTTCAACAGTGGGAGAGGAGTTGTATGCTCTCTTAAAGACATTTTTCAGGAACTGATCCTTAGAAACTGAAATCCCTAGGGAGACTCTTAAGTGCAGCAAATCACTGAGTGCAGATCAGATATTTGGATAACTCTGTAAGAAGATTATTCACAACAGATTCAGTTATGCCATGAAGCCACAAATCATGGAAGAAATATAAGGGCAACATCATTAGAAAGGAGAAGTGTCCATAGTTCCTGAGACAGGACATTGGGACAAATTAGAGCAGTCCTTGAGCTTACAGCTGCAAAAAACCTGAAATCAAACCAAACCAAAAACATATTTCTTAACTCATGCAAATATCATGAATTAAGGGCCCTATACATTGAAAGTCCTTTTTGTCTATCTATTCAGCACAAGGAAAAAATTATTTTTCCTCTGCTGTGAGTATATACAGTCAACAGTAGAGTGCCTGCTTCTCTTTAGAAAATGATGCAAACAAAATATGGCCTAGCATGCAAAAGAGTATTAAAAATCATAATCTTGTGTGAGTCACTTATCAAGTAAAAAAAAAAAAAATTAAAATCCTGTGGTATATAGTAAAGACTGTTCTTCTGAAAGAGACAATGTCAATATGCTAAGTAGATCTATTCAGTTGTGTACTGTGAGAGAAAAGTTGACTAAATACTTGAAGCCTGCAGGTAATCATTTCAGTTAATGAAGTATGGAAGATTGTAAATAACTTCACACAGATTTGCACAAGATAGGAGACTAAATGAGAAACACCAATTTCTGGTGAAGTAAATGATCATTTGTATCAGGAACAAAATGCCTAATACTTCTAGCTTGAAACAGGACATTTTTCTAGAAATTACATTAAAATTAGCAGTAAACAACATGTGCAAGTTTAAAAAAAAAAAAGTGTATTTTGTGGAATTAAGATGTATTGGCGTGACTGTTTTACAAAACTTCACTGCAATTTCAGATTTCCACAATTTTTCAAAAATGCACGAGAAGAATTTGGAAGATCCAAATTTCATATTGATTTGTGTTTCAATTTTTAAGTAGTTAACAAATCTTTCACTGGCATTGTTTGCAATAGGATTTCTTGCAATTAAATCTGCATGCTTTGAGGCCCCTTTCTCTGTAGCTTGTTTTGGTTCTTATACATATACAGATGCAAGTGTAAGATAACACAGATGGGATTGGAAACAAACCCCATGTATGTTCTGCGTTTTATTAGGAAAGTGGTTAGGAGAAAAATTTGCATAGAGGAAAACTATTCATTAAGGATGGGAGAGACTGGAAATAAACACCAATATTGTAAATGTAACTCTCAAATATCCAGAAAATGCAATGCTACTGAAGCCCCTCCTGTTCTCTGCTTAAAAAAAAAAAAAGTATAAGAACATCACATATGTATTTATATGAGAGTTTAGGTACTTAATTAGAATGTTCCTGTTTTATTACCTCAATGACTGTAAAAACCCCAAACTGTTAAAGCAGCTATTCCTATATTGTGAGTTATTTTACTAATATTCAGAGGGATCCAGATAGGTTACAAGACTCCTACTTCTTTTATCTTTGAGAATTCAAACATACAGATGATCCACCACAGCGAGCCTTAGCATGAGAGTCCTCAGGGCACATGTTTTAATAGACTCCTATTCTAAAAACACTTGTATTTTTTCTCTGCAGTGATAAAGAAAATTTAAAAATGAATGTTTACATTTAAGCATGAAATGTCTGTTAGAAATGTCTGTCTCTTTCTAAGCAGGCCTAGGGCAGATAACCTCCTCATTTGAGAATATCAAAAATATTCCTTATAGGTGCAATGATAAGTGCTATTAAGACAACAAGTAGAGGAGAAAGCTAAGTAAACCAAGTCACAAATTTTCACAGCATATCTCCAGATAATATGAACCCCAATACCACTGATAATCTAGGCAGTTCTCCACATCGTGTTATCTTGGTGGGTGATCATGCATTTATGGGAGGTGATCCAAGGACTTAGAACTTGTTGCCTGAAAGTCCCAACGTGGCCTGTTTTACAAACACACAGCAGTACAGGAAAGTGTGAACTGTATCAGAAAGCAGGGTCTAGAAATTTGCAAGAACAATTGAACATTCAACAAGAGGGAAAAGAAATTAGGGAAGCTAAAGAAAAAATGACTCTAACACTGAACTCTTACTTTGGACTGATACACCCAACAGTACTTCAGACTGAACAGGCTCTCTTTGCATTTTTAGTGTCAAGCAATCTAACTTCTGTTCTCTAACTAAATGGGTGCATGTGGGTTGCGCGACAAGGCAAATTGTGTCCTCAGTCTCTCCAACGCAGACAGAAAAATTCCAGACAGATTGCTCACACCATGCCTTGCCATCAATATCACCTGCCCTTCTATCCATACCTTCCCAGAGCCTGGTAATCCTACTCAAGGCACAACTAAAACCTGTTCTCTCATGCCCATCCATCAAGTGCAGTGAGAGCACAAGCGTAACCTTGCAGTGAGCTTTTACAGGAATTGCAGAAAATAAACCCTCATGTGAAGGCTACACATGGGTGGGTGGTGGTAAGTAGGGGTGGTGAGTAGTAGGTGGTAAATGTTCTTACTGCTAAGGGGCCTTATGCCAGAGAGAGCCCAGCTGGGACACCAGAGCTGGGGCAGTGTCAGTAAGGATGGCAGGTCTAGAAGAGTAAGATTTCTCCACTTTCCAGCTAAGCTAGTTTTAGCTGAAAAATCTGGGAGACACGTTAAATATGGAGGTCTACAATGCCATTCTTGCAAAGTCACTGCCGAGGTCAAAATCATAATTTCAATAATCTGTCCTTTATGTCATTATTATGCAGGTTTCTTTTTCATCCTGGTAAATTACCGTTCTTTCTCTCTATAATCTGGGATGCTTCAAGGAGAGCTGTACCCTCACAATCTCCCTAACGTATCACTGTATGGATAAAACATTAAGAAAGAAAACAGTGGGCTTCAGGGGCAGGGAGGGCTATACCACTGATTTGATAGACTCAAAAGGTTAATCTTCAGCTACATCTTGTTCATTAGTCTAAATATACATTTAAAACATCAATGTGCTTTAAAGTACTTTGTCGGTACCCATTAAGAATGTGCATTGCATATTTCAGACATCTTGATAGTAATAGGTGCTGAAAAGCAGGCACTGTTCATCTTTTTAATGAGTGGTTTTCCCTCTGAGTGCACTATGGAGCTATGATGCACCATAAAGTGACACTGGTATGCCCTGTGGACATGCAAGAGCAACCCATTCCGTGAAAATCAGGCAATTAAAAGGCGTAATGTGTGAGCATGACTTCAAAGTAGCTGCTCAGGTCTTGATTGCAAGCCCTACTTCTTCTCACTGATATAAGGGAGGTGAGGAGGTCTAAGAAGATCTTTCTAACACTGGCCACCTACACTGGAATGTGGACAGCTGAAAAAAAAGAGCCACTATAAGGCTATTATTCCACCTCTGATACATGATACACTTTTTCACATCATTCTGCTAACAGAGCTACATTGTGCAAGTAAATATCCTGCAGCAGATAGATTAATTGCATCTGCCAGTTAGGGACAAAAACTACATCTATTCTGCTAAACATCCCTGTGCCCCAGGCCACACAGAGAAAAAACTTCTTGGTTGGGCTGGAAGTACGAAGGCCTGCAGTCCAGTCCCACTTGCTCATGCCGTCCTTCTGCCTCTCAGAAATAATTGTTTGGGCTTTAAGATGTTTCAGTTTGAATACCTGAAATAACAGGAAGGCTGCCGTGCAATCTGTCAGCACAGAATGGTGTGTACACAGCACGCTGCTAAGGGAACGAAGAGTATGGCATCAGAACATATGGTGTGTTTCAAAGTACACGGCCCGTTGGGATGGCGTAGAGGACTGTGTAGGGCAGAAGAAACCAAACCTGGCATGGTCCTGGCTGAGGAATGATTTGTCCTCAGGAAGAAGCATCTCCTGAACTGCACCTGGGCTCACCTTGGAGAGAGGAAACAACTTGGTTTGCTTCACTAGACAGCCTAGGAATCAAGTAACATATCTACCACTTCACAAAGAGGCATTTGATTTATTTGACAATGCCAACACATCCAAGGTGTCCTTTTCCACTGAAGCTGCAGGAACCAGTTGTAATGTAATGCATCTGTTGTGCCAGCAGCTCTGTGGAACATGAGGGTAGGAGCAGAGGGTTTTACAACCAAGGTCAGGGACAGCAGCAAGGGAATGGTGCCACGGTAAGAAAATTGTGGTTGCTGGTAATGACAGCAATGAGCTTCACCCAACAGCTCCAACACTGCTCACACTGTTAATGGGTAAATGCCATCTCCTGTTGCCCTTAATCACACCAGATGGGAAGGAGTGTACGTACAGCATCTAAACGAGCAGCCTACCTGGGAAATACAAGCATGAGTACCAGCAGTCCACTGCTGTTTACTTAAAAACGTTAAGTCCCAGGAAAGCAACTCAGTGCCTCTAGCAGGGGTTATGCACAGTGCACAATAACACATGAGCAATTGGATTCTACTTTCAGCATATGGAACAAGAGGACTGCCAGGCTTTGAGCATGGTACTTTCTATATGTTGCTATAAAAACACTGCAACGCAAAGTAGTACTTTAAACTGAAAAGAGCTTTTGCCTCCCACATGCACACATGCTTATACACACGAGTAATGTTAGCAGGATCACAGGGCACCGTGCGGGGCTCCGGCGGCCCCCACAGCCAAGCGCCGTCTCACACAGTATCACCACTCCCCTTCAGTGGAGCCCCGCTGTGACTGGCACGGGCCAGACCGCCCGGCATTCCTCCTCTGAGGAGTTGGGAACGCTTCAGGAACACGTGCATTTACCCTTGCAGTTGTAGCCTACAAATGACAACCGCTGAGCGAATGAACATGCGAAAGGTAAGTTCAGACTCATGACGACTTGGGAATGTCAGATAATGCCTGATCCTATGTTTGGAGATTTCTCTTTTCTTCTCCCATTACTGACTTATCATTTGCCACTAGGTGAGCACATTGCTTGCTGAGGAATTGCTCTTCTTCACCAGAACTAAACACAGAAGATAACAGCTACATAGCTACCTTCTGGCAGCTGTTTGCCACAGAGTTTGGGATAGAATTAAAAAACACCACAATAACCCTTCCACTCATAACCAATGGTTAGCAAATGACTGTTGCTTGTCCTTTGGAAGATCAAATAATTTAAATTTTATAACAGTTATCATTCTACCTTTGACTGTATCTCCTATTGCTGTTCCATAACTGCCCTCTGGGCTATCACTAACATCACAAGAAACTTCTGCTACTGCCTCTAGAAATTGTTTAAAATCCTGCAGATGAAAGAAGAAAGGAAAACTGAAAGAAAAGCAGAATGGAAATGTATGCCTTAAAAGCCAGGGGTTGAAAGAAATGTTTTAAATAATGTCTAGGTACTTATAAAAGGAATAAGTGCATGCCTTGTGGAAATATCCCATTGAGAAGTTCATATTAATTCCTTCTTCTTAATAAACCAACGGAGAGAAAAAAAAAAATAGCACCAGAATCTTTTTAATTCATTGGATGCAGCTAATCATTTAATAAAATACTTGGGACTGTGTACTTCTGTCTGACTAGAAGATTTGGTATATCAACCTCATTAAGAGTTCGTGTTATAACTATATTGCTGGGCAGGAAATATATCTTTGAACAAGAATAATTTGTGTATCTGGGAACTTTGGTTTTTTTCAGATGAACGTCAGCAGACTGACTTAGCCAGAATTTTTAGGTAATTTAGATTTATTCAGCCATGTTTCAACAACACTACACTCTTCAGGAAAGAAAGCAGTGCTTGATTCTCAGAGTAAACCTTAAAGTGAATAAACAGACATTCATTTAAAAATCCCACTTTTGATAAAGTATTAGGAAGAATGGGTAAATTAGTTGGTATAAATGCACACAAATGTACTGTAACTGTCAATTAGTATTGACTTGTGTAAATAGTATCCATGTCACAATAAGAACCTACAAATTTAGAATACAGAGTGTTAACCAAAGTAACATTAACTCTGAAAGAGAAATACACCACTCAGATGACCATTTGAACCCACTGTCTGACTTTGTATCTGAAAACCTTTTCTTTTAGATACTTTCATATTCATCTATGGGTTTTAATTTTCTTTCTCCAAGATATTTGCATTTGCATTTCCTGGTAAGGAAATTGCAAGCCTATAAAGCAGATCAAAAATCAAGGATTGATTTCACTTAGAATACATAAAATACATTCCTCAAACACTCCTGGTAACACAACACATCCACAGGATATGTGAATTACATAGGAGTAGTGGTGACATGAGCTTTAGAAATTGCATCTTTACTTACAGGTACCTTTCACATCCAACATACAGTGTCTGCTAAAAAGGATCTCCCTCTCTCCCACGCATACATTCAAAACACTGAGAAAACTCGTTTCCACTTTTTGAGCAGCACTGGTTCTTTCAGGATAAATGTCCCCTGCATTCACAACTGTATGAATGTATTGCTGTCAGTCTCTTTTCTAACTTATCATATCCTCTCATGCCCTTTAAGTTTATAAAATGCATTATTCAATGCAAGGACCAGATTCTTCTCTTGTGTTCAAGATGTCTATTACACTTCAGGAATTGCAAGAGCAGTAAGTGCTTTCCTACGACAGAAGCTTGCATTGTCAAACTGGGATGAACAACTTAGCTGACTAATTTACTTTTACAAACTTTGATGAGATTTGCTTTGGAGTTAGAACACTGGAAGAAATAATCTATTTTACCCCAACTACCTGTATTTTACAGGAAAGGGAAAAAATGTCACCAGACCTTTAGCTTCTGAAGAGGTGTGGATTTTACTGTTTTCTGCAAGTTTCCAGTAAGACACTGTAGGCTGCTACCACAGTCACTACACAAAATAAGATTGGTTCTCCTGGGCCACATTTCTGTAAATTTTATTCCTGACAAGAGGAGCAAAGGCAACAAAAAACAGTCTAGAGAGATGTACTAGGAAACAATAAACATAGTATTAAAAAGCTTGCAAAAGGAGAATTACCCACTTTGAACCACACAGCCTGTACCATACTGCATCCACCTTCTATTCAAAGGCAAATAAATTCTCCATGACAGCTCCTAATGGCCTCCACAGTTGTTCACTGAACTTGCCCTCAGTTACAGGGTAATAAAGGGATAACAACCCTTGGCTGACTAAATGAGGAGGTAGGTCCTCTCAGTAAAGCCCATCTTTCATTACTTGCCCTTTTCATTTGTTCATCCCATGAAGTAGTATTTCAAAACTAGAACTAAATCACTAACAATTAATGGACTAATATATCTTTATTCCTCTTAAATCGCTCTGTGGAGCACCACTGTAGTAATGCTCCAAAACTAGGTTACAGTTTGTTTAAAAGTCAGCAATGTATTAATAACAACAACCCTTACTTCAACTAAACATACAGAGGCACTTGGTATTACCATCCCTATAATACCATGCTGTCAGGCTTCTTTTTCCAGACTATTAAAATTTTTACACAACATATAATTGCGTTCCTGCCGAATGCCACTTTTCCTATTCATCTGTTACTAGCTTGTTAAATTTTGGTCCACCTCATAGGAGGCCACCTACATACATCCTGAAAATCTGAGAATTACATCTGTGAATACATGTTCTGACCTGCTTTCAGCTTGACATCCCCACAAAGAGGAATACAATCTAAATTTATTTGATACAAACAGACAAGAATTTGCCTGGATAACCGTGTTGCTACAGCAAATTTCTGCCAAAAAAACCCATTAAATTTAGATTAAATACTATCTTACTCTGTTCTATTTTCATATATGCAAGCTTCTTTAAAGGACTTCGAGTGTAAGATGGGGACCAGGTCCTTTTAAATTCTGAAGCCAAAGATGATGTGACCAGTTTTTAAGGGTTCTGACATCCGCTGTACTTCAACATCACTTCGAAAAGGCTCTCACTGCACCGTGCACCAGCCAAAACTCAGAGAGATATTGAAAGCAACTACATAGCCTCTAATCTCACTGGACAATATTCTTACCACAACTGTCCTAAATCAGTTTTCCGAAAGTGATGCAACTCGTGTTTAAAACAGTTATTACACAAGTGTATGTTGTTATTGCCTTACATGTACAGAAGCTGACTTACTGTAAAACCAAAACCAAGATAAACTTAAGCTAAAGCCAATAGTCAGGGAAGTAGAATCAATAGAGGGTTAAAATCATTACAGATTCCTCATATGAAGAAAGGAACATCCTTATGCACACTCCTTGACACAGGAAAATAATGGAGATGCCCACTGCCTTCCCTTCCAGGCATCCACTAACTGTGATTTCTCTGTTAACAGCTTGACAGGAAATTTAGAAAAGGAAAACCTACACTGAATGATTTCTAAAATGGAAAACAACCTGAGAAATAAACTTTCACTAAGCCTTGCTGATGTTGATTTTGTTCTCATGTTGATGAAGTCAGCATGTTGATGTTGATTTCATTTACCCATGCAGATCATTGATTTTACCACATCCTCTCCATATTAGTGGCGATAAGATCAATTATAAGTAAGTACACGTCCTATCTAATAACTTTTGTGTTTTCCTCCTGTTAGTTAGTATGTGAATAAAGATCTTTTATTAGGCTTTCTGCAATTAATATTCTATTACCAGTTGGTCCCTTTGAGGGTGAAAACTAGACCTGTTTATAGCTAAGGATGGGAAGATTTTCATGTATATATGCTTCCTTCCACCTAGACACCTCAAGTCAGGGATTTACAAAGGTATTTCATTGAACTGGCACATGAACCATGTTCTATTTATTCTACTTTGTCAACTATTTTAGGTATGTTACAAAAATAATTCTGAGAGCAAGCCCACTCAATTTCCTTTTTCACTTCCTTTGAGGTTTTTGTTGTTTTTCTTGTTGTTGTTTTGTTTGGGGTTTTTTGTTGTTTTCTGTTTGTTTGTTTTTATTGTCCTCCTCTCTTTGAAATACCAGAGAGTCCTTTTTGCACAAGAGTAACAGGACTTGTTATACCAAACTTTTGAAGAAATTCAAATTTCACACGAGTAACCTTCTTAATTGGTAGATGCTCATCAGCTTTATCATTGGAGTGTGGACATAGCTTTTCCAATATGTATTGAACAGAGTCTCAGACACATTTTATAGGCAGAGTAGTATGATGGGACATTTGTTTCTGATTTACAGTTCTTTACTGTTGACTTTGTAACTATTTATCAAACATGAATGTTTTTAAAACTCCTTGCAATTAAAATACCGTTTTCATTCTACTTTCTATCACATGAACTCATAACAAAGAAAAGAATATTGCCCTACATTTTCCACACTCCAGGAGTAAATATACTCCCTTAATGGTGTTAAGGAGTACACACTGGATTATATGTCCTGGCTAATCTTGCTTTACTGACTGAAAAACAGTGTGTTGCAAAATGTACATATGTTGGTTATTAAGATATTTTGACAAGCTCTAGGTACATCACAAAATTTATAAAAAACCTTCAAACAAAAAGAACCAGCAGAAAACATGAGTCATTAGGGGGCATTTTTGAGTCAGTACTGAGGAAATGCCCAGACTGATGCTCTGTGTTGCTAGAGGCACAGTCTTTCACGTCAGATATGGAACTGTGGTCTTGGTTGCTTATAATTAGATGGTCCTTTTTTGAGGAACTCAAGGAAATAAAGGCCCAGCATCCTGGCAAGACTCCAGTGCTGATAATTACATTATATCCCTAATTTTTTTCCCTTAAATTTCAGCTGGGGAGAAAGAGTCCATGTTCTTTCTAATGCCGATAGGAAGAAAAACCAAAACCTCACTGTTCTCATGCTGCTGATGGGAAAGGATATAGTGCTTCTAAATCCAAAAGAAGACTTTATGAAGGACCTGTAACTGCACTTTGGGCAGTGTAGGACAAGTGTGAGGTGCTGCTTTTAATCAAAAAGAGAAAACCTGGTTTTTGTTTTTTCTATAACACAGTTATACTACTCATTTACTTTATAAAAACAGCATGTATTTATCATAGCAACCCAAAGCAGCAGAAGCAGCTAAGATTTCACACTCTTCATAAAAATCATGTGCCCATTATAGGCCTGATAATTCCCATAGAAAAGATTTAATTTTACTATACAACTTAAAGTATTTGCCAGCTCTTACACAAAGTATATTCCTGGGATTCAGGTCTTCACTATTGTTAATGTGGTGAAAATGCTGTGGGACAGTCACTCTAAGAGAGCTGGCAAAACTAAAATTGAGTAGCAGATGGAAATCTTCCTTTGTTCAGCTTTTAGAGCTACTGCATCCAGCAGCTACTTTTCTTTACTGCACGTGTCATTTCAACACTTCTGCCAAAGCACTTTGTGCTTTCCACCAACCTGGATTTCTGATACAATTCTCCAGGAACTAATGAGAGCAAAGAAGTGAGTGCAATTAGAACACACCATTTTGAGCAGCTGATGCATTTTTCAGCAAAAATTTGGTCATTCTTCCTTGAGGAATATGGAAAAGAAAAAGCAGAATGGAATGGGAAGGCAGAGTTATACTATGCCTCTGGATTTAGGGTCAAGGGACATGCCCTGGCCTGTAAGGCACCTTCACGCTGCTGGAAAAACGATCCACACTGTCCACATAAATAAAGGATACAGGTCGGTTTTCACCCTGAATAAAATCTGGTACCTTCCAGCATTCCAGACGGTATTATTCCAAATCCCAGCAATACAGAGAGATTGTGCGTACCCCTTTTATGTATTTGTCAGCAATGAAACACCTCTAGGTTTCTTTGCACCCTTCACGGGTAGAAGTGTCAGGTAGCAGGAAGAGCCCTACCTTGCTACAAGAGATAATACCTACTAGAATCAGCAGAAAATCACTGAAAATCACAAAAGCCCATGGACAGTATTACTTTGCCACCTCTACTTAGATATTTCTGTCATGAATTATTTTTAATTGGCATAACTCCCACCCTTTTGCTTTTTGTGTAGGTCTCTGTATTATTTGAGGGCTATAAGGATATAAAAGTCATCTGGGTAGTTTCCAGCACTTGAGAAGATAACAAATGCGTTTTTAAAGCAGAACAATCTGAAGCTTGTTATTCTAGAGGTAAATTGTTAACCTTTTCACTATGTAATGGTCCATGGACTTGAAGAAAAGAATAGGATGTGGATCACAGTTCCTTTTATTTTTCTCTCTTTATTCTTTGGAGATTCAATTCACCTCAGATTAAACTGAAGTTCTTTGTCATTAAGTTTCCCAAAAATAGATCCTAGGGTTTAAATATCATTTACATCACAGTCAAAGGAATAATCACATAAATAAGAATTTATGAATAATTAATCACAACTGCTCTTACATTAGCACAATACTATTTTTAATTTATGGGGGCCACAACAGCATTTTTACTAACCTGGCAAGGGGCAAGTAGCAATTAAATAAGCACACTGATTAACTGATGAGTCACTGCATAGGCATAGAGAGGTGACTGATTGATTGATTGATTGATCCTTCCACTGTGATGCCACAGCATACCTGAATGACAAGAAAACTCTTGTGTGACAGTGTCCTCAACAGCAAAATGATTATAAAAGCACCGCAAATATGGAGAAGTATTGTTAAAGCTATTTTCGCTGAAAGCGAACTATTTTGCTCTCAACAAAAGGGATGAAATCTAGACCCTGTTTGCAGCTGCCATAATCTGCTGAGCACTTGCAATTCAATGGGGAGAAAAGAGCTGTGCTGAAGTGCTTCGGTAATGATCCTTCTGCCTGAAGAGTAACTGAAACTTTCAAAACACTCAAGATGTGCCCATTTTTACATTCCCAGTAGTGAAAGGAAACACAGTGTTTTTCTTCTGAAAATGTCAAATAAGATACGCGCTCTGGTTTTGCACCTTTTTTTCTTGTTTCCCTACCCAGATGTCTACTAATTCATACAGCTCCATGGAAACAGAACAACTGACTACAACCAGTTAAAGACTGGGGAGAAGCTACAAAAGGGAATTTGAAGGAGCAGCTTTTGGGTTTGTCTTTTTTTCAGGTAGTAACATGTGAAACTGATACTTAAAATGTATTTAAAGCAGCAAAAAGGTAAAAGCATGGATGTCCATTTCTCTGTGATAAATTAGGCTGGCATTTAAAAGGAAGATACTGCAGATGAAGGCAGTTGGAACTTTCAATCAAAACTCGGTTCTAATTTGGCTTGAGGAACTGAAATTTTCCAGAGACATGAGGTGTTGCTTTCATCAAAGTTAGAATCGCCTGTAAAAGGGTGCACACAGACCAACAGCCAGTAAGCAGCTGGTCACAGAGCTCATACATTATGCTGGAGACAGGTTGATACTGCTGTTCTCTCTGATTCAGACATATAACTTCATCTTTATAGTCTTGTTTTCATTCCAAAGACACTGGTTTTACTCCAGTGTAGTACTGGGAAAAGCTTTGAAATGCCCAAAGTGTCTTAGGAGTGCAAAATTTTTTCTTCCTTTCTTGGCTTTCAATACTTAAATACTACCTATAGATACAGAAAAATTTATATGACCTACAATCTGCTTTCTATTCTCAAATTATCAGGACAGGGTATTATGACAAAGAAATTCATGCTAAGAATGTTCATCTAAACTCTATATAAGTTTATACTCTAAATTGTCTATTGAAGATAAAGCATATCTTTACTCTCTACAGCTTATTTAGCATTTGCTTTTTTATTTTGTTCCAGTACGCAAACCGATTAAGACAATTTCTTAATACCAAAAGATGTGCAGAATACCAGAAAAAGAAAACAAATGCTCCAGCAGAGAAGACAAAAGTTCAGATATGAAGGAGGGGATGAAGATGTATTTATTTAGTCATCAGATCAGATTACAAGATAAATTAATATAGACAGCTCCTAGGTCCACTGCTTCAGAGTGTAATTGGAATCCTTCAAACATGTCCCTTACAATCAGATGTCCCTTCAAATTCACGCAGATATACTACACCAATACCTACAATCTATACCTGGAGATCAAGGGAGAGTCATAAAACCTAAATGAAGTGCTGACAGGGAGGTAGTTGGGACATTTCCACTGCTGTCAACAAGGAGGAAGGCAATGTTTTGCTAAAAGCAATTGTATCTTCAGTAGGTCATTGTCTGGAGATGTGTATCTGGTTCCACTTTTTATGTGGATAGCTGTGAGCCACATTTCCCACATCTCTACAGTGTGTTTGATCACAATCCCAGAATTAGTCACAGATTGGTTACAGCTGGAAGGGACCTTTGCAGTCATCTTTCTCAATCCCAAAATAGGTTCTCAGGTAGGTTATGCTTTGGTGAAATGACTTGGGAATGGAGAGTTGTTCTCAAGACTCTGTTTCCCTGAGAGCTGAGACAGCCCCTGAGCAGTTCCTGGGAAGGAGAATGCTGAAACAGGAGATACAGAGCAGAACAAACCCAGGCCACTTCCCTGCGCAGAGGCAGGTGCCAGGCAGAGACGGGCACGGTGCTTCGACGGCTCTGCTGGATGGTACGAAGGCCTGCGCATCTCTGAGGTAGGGTGATTAAAAAAATGCAGAGTGAAGCAGAGGCAGCAGGCAACAAGGCAGCCAGGTGGAAGAATGGAATCTGTGAATAAAAGCACATCTCCTTACATACTGTGCTTCAGGAACAGTACTTTGACACAACCCTATTTATTTCGCAAAGGAAGTACAAAGAGAGATTCAACCTCATTGTCATTTTCTCCTCTAACACAAAGGATCCTCAGGACTCTAATTACTAGCTAGCTTCTCACATCAAGAAAGGGAAATGCTGGTAGGAGACATGGAATTTATTTTTAAGAAGATAAAACTGTGAGCAGGTTTTTCTGATGAACCACAAAAGAGCAGATGCCAGCATGTTTAAAAAACTCCAAAACAGACACAGTAATTTTAAATAACACTAAAAGACAAGAGGTGCAAAAGGGGATCAAAGCAGCATCTGGTGGTTTCTGAGAGAAAGAGAAGCTGACTTTAAAAACAGCATTAAACCTTTGTTGGATTAGATGTTATCAAAGGCATCAGCAGAAAAGCATCAGAGGAACTGATGAAGTGACCAGCAGCCTGCCTGTCATAACTTGAAAAGTTTTCTGTGAAGTAACCAATGCTAGTCAAACTTTTGTTCTGAATTTGCTAATGGAAGTGACCTATAACTTGAACTTCAAAGCTCAGAAATCATGTTTCATGAATACAGTGCAAGTCAGTCATCTGGATACAAAACTGAGCCTGCCATAATTCTTTAACAGATTTTGTATTTATAAAAGACATCTATTCATAATATACTGACACTCAAAGGAAAAGACATGAGGCTGTTCCAACTGACACATTCTTTTTTTTTCTTTTCTTTTGCCAGAGGAAGAGCTTTCTTTGAATTATAGCCAGAACGAATGGTTGTAGGGATCAGGAATGAGGTTCCTAACAGTCACTCCCAATCATCTAAACATGTTAGACCTCTAGGGCACAAGGCAGTCTCCAAAAACTTGCCAATACTATACAGATCTGGCACAATCCTTGTAATAGATGCCTCAGTCTAAGTAGTTAATTTGAGTTGGCCAAAGACCAAGCTAGAAAACAAAGCTGCTGTCAGGCACGAGAAATGAATGCGAAGGCCGTACTGACAAATTCTGCATGGTATACTCACTACCCGGTCTACGTGCACTCAAAGAATTAAATGAAGAATCCCTGGATGACTTGCTAGTTCTAGCCTGGTTAGTAATGCCTAGACAAAGTTAATGTACACTATCTCTACTACAAGCAACACATTTAAAAATTATGTGAGGCTATTTACTCATCTTCAAACTGAATGGAAATAGACCCAGTTTGTTTCAAAGTAATGATTCACACTGGCTTCACCCATACAAAATGAACACTGAGGTGGTACAAAATGACTAGATTGAATGGATCCTTGCAGAAATGAAGAGCTTTACGTATTCCAGTCTTACTAGTGTAGATTTGAGTTTGCCATACTTGCATCAATTTCAGCACAGACTGCATAAGAAACCACTTCTGTTATGAGCAGAGAAAACTCATTCCTGAAGAGAAACCAAGAACAGAAAGCAGGTGCTCCTGTTTATCATTCCTGCTTTTGAGACCTTTCTAGAGCTGAATAAATGCTCTAGAGAATGAAAAACAGCAGAAGGACGCAGTGTTTAGATTTGAGGATAGGTTTTTTGGTTTGTTTTTTGGAGGCGGGGGTTTGGTTTGTTTTTGGGTTTTTGTTGTTGTTCTGGGGTTTTTTTGGTTGGTTGGTTTTTTGTTTTGTTTTTTCTTTTTCCTTTATTTTTTGAGAAGAAAATCCAACACGAGATGATGGTAATGCTTAAGCTAATACACTGCTTCACTACACTGCTTCACTGCTTTCAGTGTTATCTATGTTGGAAGAAGCTCGGGGGCAGGGCAAGCTCTACTCCCTTTCAAGAATTCTCCTGAGTGAAGAATCTTAAAAGGAACTTCACAGAAATTTTACAGTGTTGCACTAATGTAACAAAGTAGGGTAATGATAAAGTTTTAACCCTTCAATACTTTACCCACTGGACAACCACAAATATTGCCCTAAATAGAAGGAAAAATAATTCATCATTGGAAGGAACACTTTTGCCTCAGAGAACATGGTTACTTGTCTCAACAATCACAAAGCAGAATTTTCTTCCAAAACAAATGCAACTATACTGTAAAATAGGCATGCAAGAAACAAACAGACCAAACCAACCAATACCTCACAACTATGACAGATTTGCTAGTAAATATATATTTTAAAAAAAAAAAAAAAAAGAAACGAAAGTGCTTAGAAAACACAGTGACTCTAATCTACCCAGAGCAGCACAATCAAAAATTTCCAACAGGGACAGGAGAGTGTACTAGGGATCTTTAAACTAACTGCTTAATCCACTCTTAAGACTCCCCTGAAGCGTCTTAAAATTTGGCTTGCACTGCTATAAAAGGTCTCTATCTAAGTTTCATACAGAGAGCAGTTTTCTGCTTTTCCAGAAATAGTGAGTAAACATTCAAGATCCTTCTTGGTATAACGTGCTGAAGATTAATTTTTGCAAAGGCTTTTTCATTTTAAATGCTATGAATATATTTTCTCTCTCCTACTTTTACAATTTCATCAAGACTCATCAGCAAGCTCTTACAGAAATAAGAAAAAAGTCGATTGTTAACAACATAATATTGTCCGTCTTCTTTAAGGACTTAATATGAGATGAATTGTAATGTTTGGATGCAAAATTTTAATGCTTCATGACACATCAGGAGAAAGCTTAAACCAGAACTAAATATTCAGAAGTCTCATCTAGGAGTAGGTGGGAGGAAGTTCTCTGTAGGGCTATGGGTACTGTCACATACAAGGAAAACAATGTTTGAACAAAGTAACCAACTTGTATTACAATTTTAAAATTGCTGGTGACTTAGTCCTTCCAAAAGCCATACTCAGGCTTTAGGATAAACATGTTTTTCTGTTGCGTGAAATGCTAACAGAAAGTTGATTATGAAGACACAGACTGTTATTATTAAAAGATTTTGCTGCATTCAAGTGTAAGGTTATTAAACACTAATTTATACCACACGCTTTCACACACTTTCCTCTAGCCTGTTATCCCTATGCTACCTTATAATCAATAGAGATAAATTAGCTCCTGCAGAGGGTTATTAATTTTATTTTGTATGAGAAATGTGAGATGACTTAGTGGCTTAAGACAGAACTGATGCAAGAAGAGTGATCTAGATCTTTCCACAACATGGCTCACAATAAAGTAAGTGTGAACAGAACTGCTGAATTTTCACAGTGACTGAGAAAAGTAGGAATTTTACAGAGGCCACCAAAGGCTTTCTGTGCTTTCAAAATTACGTCATATCCTGGGGTTTCAGGTCCCAGTTGAGAGTGTCATTCTCAGGAGTGCAATGCCACTGGGCATTCAAACTGAAATTCAGATTCAGATTTTATTTTTTCAGATATATGAGTTAAGACTTCTTGTCTAAGAACAAAGTGACAGATCCACAGTCTGTTGATGATCTCTGGCAGCGATCAGGTCATTCTTTAAACGCATGGATCAGATTAAGGTGTCTAATCAAACTCATCTATTTTTCAATTAGACCAATCTGCCCAGGTACCTCCTAACAGACAGTAAGACACCTACGGGTGTAGCTAAGGTCACAAAGAATTTCAGGGAAATCCTCCCGATTGAAAAAAAAATTAAAGTTGAGAATGTATTTCTCTTTTTATGAAGAACATTAAAGGAGAGTTTACTTCTGACTTAGATCCTTACTGGTGTTTAACCACAATGTCATTCTCCGCTGTGACGCTATTACATCTCAATGAGAACCTTTGGAAGAAACTGATATTTCACGGAAGTTGTACATCAGTATATGTGGTACACTGCAAAGTGAAATGTGCTCTTTTCATTTAAATGGACAAGGAGATGAAAACATTAAATTGTGGTTCATTACATGCAAACATAAGACTGTCCATTTGTTATACTCTCTTCCCCTGACTCAGCTGATGAGCAACCAAATCACTAATACAAGCTTGATACCATTTGATAGGTTTGTGCCTTTACCACACTTACAGAAAGATGTTGATTTGCATCCTGCAGAGTAACTAATATTCTGTAGCTAATTGTGTGCATTGCCATGACAGAACATCTAAAGAAGGACATTACCACATACATCTCAGAGGAATAGGGAGATACTTCATTTATAGCCACCCATCTGTCTAGTCACAGCAGAATTATATACAAACACAATGCACAAATTACTGTGTCCTTCAGGAACCATTCTCCCATCACAAAAGCCTGGCTCTCTGCACAACTCGATTCACATACCAGTTCACTGTGTTGCAAGATTCTGTACACTGCATGCTTCATGACAGGCACAGAAATCCGAATTAGAGAATTAAGAGAGAAGATAAATGCAAAGCTTAATATCAACATAAGGAGAAATAATTTAGGTTTTTTTTTTCCCACTACAGTATTTATGTTGCTGATGTCTCCCAGTGGGACACTGTCCTGTGAAAGTGAAAAATACTGCAGAGGTCTTGTCAAAATGTAGTTGAGCGAAGATGAATATTCTGCTGGAGAACAAAAAGTAAGTTTGTTTTCAGATTTAGATGACTCACAGACTTTTAACAGCAATTAACTGTTGAGAATATTGCTAACTTATAATTCATCATAAACGTGAAAGTAAAGGGAAGTCATTATTGAACTGACTTCTCAGTGGCACATTCGATAAACACATCTTTTTTTGAAGAGTCAGAGAAAGCACTCTAATATATAAGCAAGGGACTCCACAGGGCATCCTCCCACCACGCTGCACATCACTGAGGTCCTGAAGCTAATGCTGACCAAGCTCCTGTGTCTGCACGAGGCAGCTCAGCACATGTTCTAACAAAAATGTAACATTACACCTAAGATAGAGCATTTCTCAGCAGGAAAGCAGTTTGAATATGGCATCATACAAATTCAGTAGCATTGCTTTTAAATTACTTAGTTGTATGTTACATCCCATGACTCCAGAGCTGGTGTGAGATGTTGCCAGCTTCAGCATTTCTGCAGTGGCTACCATTATGCAGTACAGTTGTACAGTGCTGTCAATGCAAGATTACATTAGGCTTGGAAAAATGTCTTTATTGCACTTGAGATAGTTTGTATTCTGAGTAACTGCCCTACCATCAACTAAAAAAAAAAGTGCTTCTTCTGTTCTGTATGCTGACATATTTGCTTTGGTGTATTTGCAAGTATAGATGTGTTTGTAGGAAGCATTTTCATGTTTATGTTCCTGGCAGTAAGTGTCAGATCAAATCCTATCACCCTATATGGATTTCTGCTTCATACAGTTTTATTCTGCTCAGCATCTTCTTCTGGCTGTTCAATCCAGACCGGATTTCCTCCATTTGTTTATAAAAAACAACTGCAATTTCATCCAAGTAGTAATACTCTCATGATGTTATTCAGTGAAAACAGCTTAACCAAAATATCCACAGACAGAAAATAAAACCTTCATTTTTGCTCATATTTCCAAAATTTCCGTGACTTGTAAGAACTTACCATACAGATTCATCAGTTACACCTCATATTTTGTGCCTATAATGTGAATCTTTTTGATGATTTTTGTTTAGAGAAAAAAGTTCCATTCAGTAAGGAAAACTGTGTCTCAGGTAAAACTGGAAGGCACTAACACCGGCTTTGGTCTCCCCTTCTCAGAGGAAAAATAGGGGTAGGAGTCTTAGGAAAGAAGGAGTTGTTGAAAGAAAATCTTTTATCCTTTAGTTGAATAAACCTTGAGACTACTCTGCATGGCCACCATCACTAAGGAGGTGGGGAATAGGAGATTTCCACATGACCCGAGTGAGGTCAGCAATCTGTGTCAGGGAAAGCTGTTGTATGGAGGTACATTTGAGTTTTTGGGTATCCCAATAGGGGAGCAAAGAAGACCCCCGAAAAGAGGTGGGAGGGTGAAAATAGAAGGGCGGGGGTTTAAATTATACTGGGGGGAAGGATGCATACATGGAGCTCCTCGCCTTGGTGGTGGAACACCAAGGTACAGAGAGATGGGAATGGAGGAGGGAGAGGTGGGAAATCGGGAGATGCTGCACTTCAGCAGGATAAAACCTGGTGGTGAGTTTGAGGGGTGACACCTGAGGACCCCAGCCATATGGGATAGGGGAGGAGGAGGGGAAAAAAATGAATGCAAGGAGTTCTGGCTTCAGGCTGTGAACTGTAAACTGCTTATAAGAAGTTATTATACAAGTAACGAAATGTGGGACACTCTGGAAACATTTTGTATAAAATGCTGCATAAATGGGCCACCAAGATTCAATAATAATTTTTGCTATACCACCAATCACTAGAAATACTTATACAAAAATATCAATCATGAAAAAAGCCTCAGTGACCAGTGAATATATTCTACACTAATTCAAAGATTCTGGCAATTAAAGGAAGGGTTTGTACAGGCTTCAGAAATGTAAGGGAATATGCCCCTTGTAATAGTGAGGCATATGTGAGAGGTCCTTGTTTCAAGTACAGAATATTTTATCCTAGATCATGCTACTTCAGCAACAGAACCAATTAGTGACACAGCAGCAAGACTGGGATCATCTACTTAAAAAATAAATTTAAAAAAAATTACAAGGAGACTGGTCAGACAAAACAACGCAAAGAAAAACAAAACAAAAAAATTACAAAGTTATAGAGGCCTTTGGACCAGAAACAGAGACACAGCTAATTGCTTAAATATATCACAGACACACACTTAATCTAGGCAAACATGTGTGGTAATTCCTATCAATTTATATTCATTGGCAGCCTTTGTGTTCTTTCTCTGGCATACAAGCGACAGCATTTCCCAGGCATATCAGCCAATTAGGAAGGGGTCAACTTTCCAGGTTATGTTAAACTTAAATTTTGTTCAGATTAAAAAAAAAAGCTACTGTGTCAACTAAAATTGTTGACAGCAAGGCATGCACTTAACCAGCATTCCTGTCTGAGAGTAATTCAGCTGTGGCATGTTACTAGCCTGTTTCTGAAGCTCAGTGCAGTTAATAGTACCTCACATTCCCAGAGGGATACAAGGCTTGCAAGATATTTTGTGAGATAACAAATATTCCATACATGGCATCTTGTCACCAGTCTAACAGTTAACTGTAATTTTAAGCAGCAACCTCAAGCAAATGGGAATTAGTAGGTTTTCATAAAATCCCGTATAAAATGGGGGTCAAATTTCAGTAGGAAGACAATTGCCTGAAACAATGTTGTGGTTTAACCCCAGCCAGCAACTAAGCACCATGCAGCCATCATGTCAGGATGTGAGAGAGAATTGGAGGGGCAAATTTGAAAAAACTCATGGGTTAAAATAAAAAACAGTTTAATAGGTAAAGCATAAGCTATGCAGAGAAACAAAGCAAACCAAGGAATTCATTCACCACTTCCCTTGGGCACGCAGGTGTTTGGTCATCTCCAGGAAAGCCAGGCTGCATCACATGTAAAAGATTATTAGGATGAGAAAAGGCCATCACTCCAAATGTCCTCCCTTTCCTCCTTCTTCCTCCACAGCTTTATATGCTGAGCATGATGCCACACAGTAGGGAATATCCCTTGTCAGCCAAGCTCAGCTGTCCCAGCTGTGTCCCCTCCCAGCTCCTCGCACAACCCTGGTCTCCTCGCTGGTAGGGTGGGGTGAGAGGCAGAAAAGGCTTTGGCTCTGTGTAAGCACTGCTCAGGATCAGCTAAAATACACCTTCGTTACTAACACGGCTTTGGTCACAAATCCAAAACATAGGCCCATATCTATGTTACTGTGAAGAAGTTTAACTCCACCCCTGCCAAAACCAGCATAAAGAATGGCGATTTTATTCCAAAATTGATTTTCAAGACAAACAAGAAGACATGCTCTCAGTGATCTAATATCCCTAAAAGACTTCACTGCTGTTTCTCATACTCACAGTTTTCTGCACCCACTAGGCTGGTAACTGGAAAAACTCACTTAATTTAGCAAAAAGAACTTGCAGCCATTATCTAATTAATCCCCTAAACCTGAAGACATACCTCCAATAATGCCAGTGCAAATATTAGGAAAGGTGTTCCCTTCCCATGGCAGGAGATTGGAATTAGATAATCTTTAAGGCTCTTTTCAACCCCAGCCATTCTATGATTAAGAGCAATCCAGAATTTTTCCCTTAAGCCAGAGGGTCCTGAAGAAAGAGTTTGATGGGATGCTAAGTCTTTTTACAGCCACTAAAAATAGGAACACTGTCACATTAGTGAGTGGAATTGAAGAAGCCAAAATATTTTAGGTTTGCAGAAGGACTGGCCGTTTGATTGCAGTTATTAAGTTTGAAGGAGATTGGGAGAAGCAGAAAGCCCTGACTGTTGCATTTCCATGTCCCTTCCTGCTGAGCCACCTAACCAGTTTTTCTTCTGGGACACAAGTTACGGAAGTTAAACCCCAAGTACGAAGCTCAAGTTTGTCCACAGTAGCTGTGCCTTCACTCACACTCAGCAATGAATTCCCTGAGAAGCCCAGGACTTCCAAGACCAGTCTTCTACACAGATGAGCTAATGGACTGGCTGGAGACAAGGGATTGACTTCAAGCTAAGCAACTGACTGATCTTCGAGCCACCTTCTATCACAATTAATTATCTGACTGAGGAACTGCAGACACATGAGCTCTCCAGGTGGGAATTCTAAAGGGATGTAGAGATTCCCCCAGGCAGTTCCTTCAGTGCCTTGTTCAATTTGTGAGCTTAAATGTCTTGATTAACATCATGAGTAGAGTGCCCCAGTGAGATCCTACTGGGAATTAATCCAATTATATGTAGGTAAGCCACATGAAAACGGCCTCTAGAAACTTGCTGCAGACAGAGAAATGTCCATCTAGGACAGTCTTTTGCATGGACTTTTGCAATGGCAAGAAGATGTTTCCTATGTCATTTGAGATAGCTCCTGAAAATGCACCATGCATGCACTGGGGTTGCCAAGTAGTACCACAAGCCAGGAGAAGAGTGGTTTGGGGAGTCTTGTCCAAGCTAACAATACCAAAGACTCTTGCAATAAGGACTCCCATTTCCATCCAGATCTGTTGTTTGGGTGATCTCATTCTGAACGCAAGTATTACAGGATACCAAGGTCCAAAGTTTGGTGGGGTTGTTTTTTTTAACAAGTATTTTGTCCATTATATATGTCACAATACTTAGCATCAAAGCAGAGTCATTCAGAGGAAGTGTGGATCTCACTAAACTCTCCAAAGAGCTGGGGGAGAGTGTTAACATTATTTCTCCCCACACACCCAAGAAGGACGTGTTATGGTAAGGAATCACAGCAAGATGGGAACTGTGGAATGACTAACTGTTCTCATCTTCCCATAGTTTGTGTTTCCACAGAATCCATAAAAATGTAAGATTACATACAGAAAGAGTAGGCAACATTATATTTAAAATCCAGCTCAAATTTGGAAACGGAGAGCTTAGTACTATTTGTTTAACAAGATTCAGCACAAAGCTAGGAATTGGGAAATGGCAAATCCTGCATGACATCTGCCAACACATGTAATCTCCCTAATTCTGCTTTACTCTGTATTGTTAAAAACCCCCAAACCTTAAAATCCAATAAAGTTCTTTTTTTCTAGTCCTTCTACTCTCATTGTTAATTGCCATCTACATTTTCACAGGAACCATCAGACAAATGTTTCAAAAAAATGAAGTCTGAACAATTCAATTAAGTAATAAAGCCCCTGCAAGTAACATCAAGTTTGAAAGTGTCACTGTTAATAGCACACCATGTCAGTTAATAAACTTCAGTGTATGTAAGGTAATCTTGCCCTATTTAGGTATGTGTATGTCAAAGGAAAAAGTTAAGGGACTCTCTGATTTTTTTAAATTTTGAATTAGCACAAAGATCACATTTGAATCATAGAGACCTGCTGTGTCTTAGTATCAAGCCTGTACTTCTAGGAAGAGCTATAAAGAACAGACACACAGATGTATACACTTCCTAAATGAGCACTGAAGTATTGAGTAAACTTCCAATGAGCAATACCAGCTAATGCTTGGGAGAACTCTAGAAGGCAACAGAGACCTCTTTAATTCATCTGCTTAAAATATGCAGCTTTGCCTTTTTGGATTATTAAATTTCGTAACATATTAGTCTTCTTTACAGCTTTTCTGTACCTGGTACTACCAAACAGTCAAGGATGCTTCAGTCTGGCTGAGAGATAAATAGAGGAGAGAGATATAACTGAGGTTTAATAAATTCTCAGCAGTTTGAAGAAGGTGCATACAGACTGCTCATTTTCTTTCCAGATACAGGGAGTAAGGGAATGCCTTACTACCAAAACAACCAACCACCAAAAAACCCAACCCCAGAAAAAGCAAGGAAGGAAAACAAGCACAACCTGGGTCACACAGCAAATTAAGATAAGAAAGTACTTGTAAATTTTTACAGTGTTTCAAAACAGACAGGAAAAATCAATGGACAAAAAAGCTTGGTTTGGAATCATTAAATACAAACGTAGCGTTATGGCTCAGAAAGCCCTGAAAAATTTCTGTGCAATGTTTCTTCCAGCTTAGACTCTTCCTTAGGTAGTCAATACCGTATTACTAATCCATTTCATTCAAGATATGAATTGGCTGAATATTAGGTCTAATCTGATATGCACCTGAATATGTTCTTATGTCACTGTCTCGTGCTTTGAATCTGCAAGCATTTAAAAACTATATATATCCTGGGTTTTGCTATTTTTTAATCATTATCTTTGTCCAATACATACAGAAACGAAATAAAAATATGAACTTTTTCTATTTCAGAACTCACATGTGAAAATCTCAAAGAGATAATGAGCACATCCTATAGCTAAAAAGATACCCTGTACTCAAAAAAAAAAATACCTGTCTATCAGTCTCAAGCATTAGATGTCATGTTTTTAAATATCCATCTCCAGCAGCTGTTGCATCAGCAGCAGCTTCTCTCCTCTGTGGTCACTGAACAAGAAGCCTTTTCCTGAAAAATACTTTACTGAAAATTATTGAAATATAGTAACATTATAAAAAAAGAGGGTTTATTTTTAAGAGCTTCTCTGCATCTTAAGTAAGCACTGTTAAATTCCTACATGCTGCTGTCAACAGAAGGTACAACAAAGACGACTCATATCAGTAAAACTGAAAATCCTAATTTCATATCAGAATAACCTGTATTTTGTATTTCTAGCAGTGGACTCACCAGTCTACCACCTTCTTCTTCCTACATATGATACACTCACCTTTTAAAAAGGAAGCATTGATATTTTATGTTCCATTAAGTCATTTTCTTTTTTTCCTTGCCCTGTTTTTCCATTTGGATTACTTTCTCATTTCCGCTTCTTGGTTACTTCTCTCCCATACTAAAACCAGCTTTTTAATGAACCATCAGCTTACCCTGGCAATCCTGCAATATCACTCTGAGTACAGCACTTGCATTTGTACTTCACAAACATCCGGACACCTTTATAGGGCTCTTAAAAGAATAAACTTCAAATAATGCTACATTCAAAGTACCGATGTCTAGGAAAGAGAAAAGATTTACCTGTACTCACTAGAGTGCTTCTTCCAGATGTATTTAAAAAAAAAACCCTAACAAAAATCACAACTGCAATGTGTTCAAGTTAATGGATTAAAAACAAACACATGCAAAATAATAATAATAATAATAATAATAATAATAATAATAATAATATGTGGCTAGGGAGCAGTAATCTGTAGAGAGATACATTAAACACTGCAGATTTGCAAAACTCTGCACAGGAAGGGTGTTTGTGGGGAGCCACAAACTGTGAAAGAATGTTTCAGTAAGAAATTAAGCTACACATTTGCTCCTATTTGTTAACATGCACCAGCCATAGCAATGCAATTGCATTTCATTGTTGCCTTTATGTATTTACTAGTGCGCTGAAGGAAAGGTATTTACAAAGTGTTTCCATACACATTGTATATAAAAAAAAAGCGGGAAAACCTTCAATTTGGCATAGCAAATGAGAGACTGGTACAGCCTGGAGACGCTGAGCCTTTGCACAATTTCTCATCTATGAACTTCGGACTATGTAATCAAAAGCTACACAATTCATTTCTGCACCTATAACCATCCTTGTGGCCCCTCCAAGAAGTCAATTCCACGCACTGGTCTCAACATGATTATTTTATTGACATTGCTCTGCTGAAAGACTTTTGCAAATACCACCCAGTTTTCCAGCTCCTTCTAAAAGATCGAAAGATGCACCTTGCATAGTAGACAGGAATTTACACTGATGAGTGCCTATTGTCTTGAATACAAATGCTGCTCACAGTGTTTGCCCAAAGCTAAATGTGTATGACTGTAATAACTAACTGCAGTTAGACCCTGAAAGCACACTTGTATTGGAAATAAAAATATGTTTGTGCTGGAGAACAGCTTTTGCTTGAACAACCCTCAGGCTAACATCTTCAGGGCCTCCTAATTAGGGAGGATGGCACTGAGCTTGAAACCTGTAATTCCAAATAAAGCAGCTGGAAAGGGCACGTAACTTCTGCTTGGAAGCAGTAACAAGTGTGCTAGGCTATTGCTGCTGGTAATAGATCCTGCAGGTCGAGATCCATTTCTGGCAGACATCTGCAGGTAGCAAACCACCCTGGTCCATGGGTTCATTCAAGTAGTGGGAGGCAAGTTAATGGATTTCACAACCAGAGCACAACCTGGCTAGGACACTAACTTACAAATTTCTACATTGGTTTTTTTTTTTTCAAGTACAGAAAGAAGTTCATATTGTGCTAAACCACCCAGATAGTGTCCCTTTCTCCTATCACCCTATACTGTATAGCCCTTACTGTTTTAGCTGTCCACATGAGATAGGTTGCTGCTCTTTCCGCTAAAAGTCACACACCGAGGTCAGCAATAAAGCTGACTTTATCATGCTACTCACTTGAACAATATGTTTAAAAGATGTGAAATTAATTCATAGTATTTCTTTAAAATTCTGATAAGGAATAAATTATTTTCAAGTATCTCTCAGAATCTCTCATACTTTTAATCATAAAAGGATGGAATCAATTTAAAACTACTTAAAAAGAAAAGTCATAGGAATTCAACTATCGTATGCTCACTAAATCATGAGTATATTAAAAAAATCAAAGTAACTTTAAAAATATCAAAAAGTCTTATTATGATCATTAAGCTACATAACACGTATCATTGAGGAGATTAATTTTATCCAATTGGATGATACCAAGAACAAAAGGTTAGAAAAAAAAATTCCAACAGGATATGACTAGCAAACAAGATACTTGATTATTTCAAGCAGCAATGCAAAGCATATCCTTCATGAATAACTTACTGAAAATACCATCTCCTTCACAAGGTATCCACAAAAGTATTAAACGTGCTCTCAAGTAGAAATATATCTTCATAGTGGTTTTGAGATGGTGTTATATATGTCTGATCAGAAAACAGCAATACTGGAAACATAATTTAAGCACATGTCCAACAATGAACTTGAAGTGCTTTTCACAGCACCACAAACATGAAAATAAATTGTAGGCACCATAATGTTTTGAGGCAATTTTAGAGGTTTGCTTATCCTCGTGTCTGATGTAAATATTTTTACATCAGTACTTTTTATTTTGAAACATCTAACTGTACTCAACTATACAGCAATTCCAAGAAATATATGCAGTTTAAATATTCAGATAATTTGAATATATGCATATATTGTAAAACTAGACTCTTCTTTCAGCACATCCAGAAGTAGAATAAAAGTACTTTTAAAATAGGCATTCTTTCATGGCACTAGGAAAAAAAAAATATTAAGGTGTTTACCAACTCCTGAATACGCATAAATCAAATAATCATTCAGTTTTCTGGATGGAAATTAGAACGCAAATAAGTTATCTCAGAAGAAAATTTCACTGCCTTGTCTCCTGACACATATCTGTATTTTTTTTTTTTTTTTCAGATCCTTGGTTGTAATAGCACTTGATAGTTTTTATGACTGCATCACAAATTCATTTGGCTCGTCTAGATCCATTTTCAGTGTTTTAAATGCTTCACCGATATATGCCCACATAGTTAAGCCACATCTTACTATTTCAAACAGAAACAATAAGGTGGCACACAATTTTCTCAAAGCTTCTCTTCTGAAGCAAGCAACATCTAGCACTTCCACACCTGGGTGACTCTTTAATAATGTGATTTTACACTTTTTAGAAAATCTGCAGAAGCAACTAAAGTCACCACTTAGATGACTTTTTTTTAATTGAAAAGCTAAATTTCATTAATTAAAGAAACAGAGACCTGCTTATGATAGCCATGACTACAGTGTAGTAGAGTAGAGAGAGCCTGAGAATTCAGCACCCTGCAAAACCAAAGCAGTCTTTTTTAGGGGGTTTCAAACTAGGACTCAGGCTTGCATGGGGAATGCTTGCAAATGGGAAGTGCTGAAATGGCTGAAGCAGGAACCATCCTGGCTCCATACACTCCTCTCACAGCTGGAAGTTACACAGGGAACAGCAGAAAGGGAAACCTTCCTAATCCACTGGTGTTCACAGTCCTGTGTGTTTTCTAAGTTAAAAGTAAAAGCACTTTACATTAGTAAAGCTGAGTGTTAGGTATGGCAGTAAAGGAAAAAATAAAGAACATTTTTAGTCATCCTGCAAATTATCTGTGAACATGAGCCAGGGGCCTTAATACCCTCCTGCACACCATCATTTTGGCTTCTGCGGGTTATAAAATAATGCAAAACGGGCATAAGGAAACACAAAACCCCCCAGAATTACAGTTTCAGATAATTTCATAAAACTGGAAAGTTGCCTGCCGTGAGGAAACAACTTACATGTGTGGTAAGAATCTTCACTGGCTTTGGCAGGTTTCTCTGCTGCCTGTATGGAGTTTCCTAGTGATTTCAGGATTTCATCAAATTGTAGGTTAGCAGTTTTACAGATTCTGTATATAGCAAAGTAAAATAATTGCTTTATATAAC
>VXAD01005999.1:745876-757152 GCA_013399195.1 Dicrurus megarhynchus
CCCCCCCCAAGCAAACAGGCTATAACTGCCATGGTGTTAATAAAACAGCAAGTTATAAATCAAACACACTCCATGAATAAAATACAACCAAATGTTATCAACTTGCTTGAACTAATTTTACGTGTTGTCTCGCAGCTAACATAAAAATACCCAAAAACAGGCTGAACAAAGTAAAAATGATTCAGTATATCCAAAGAATGACCTTAAGAGACATGGAAATAATGGGCCCAAACACCCTTTTCTTCTTGTATGTACAAACATTTACTAGAGGCTCTTCAAGTAACTTATACACATGGTAGAAATTATCCATCCTTTGTTTGCGACAGCTTCAGGAATTATTTTGCAATGCCTGCTACACTGCAGCACTGATTTTTACTTCTGCTATTGGCAATATATTTTTCCAGCTACAAAGCCTGTTTTGCATTCGAGTACGTGAAAAATTTGGCTGTTGCATTTTTCATGATCAGTTAAAGAAGATCATGTTATTCATATAGTAATCTTTAGTCCCTATATATTTTCTTGGTCCCACTGTATTTGCTTTATCCTTACTTCTACTGTTACTATTTATCAAAAATAAACATTCCTAAACTGAAATTACTGAAATTACAGAAGGAGGGTTTTGGATTTTTTTTTAAGAAAGTATGAATCCCATAGCATTTCAAGATTTTTGTGTCCTAGTAATATTTGTGCCTCTCATTCTGATTCCCAGTAACACATTAAAGCTGGCAGTCTGGCCCTTGGCAAGAGAGAGGTATTTTTCAAACACGTTTACTGTTCAACATGGTGTTTCCCTGTATCAGCTTACTTCAGCCAAATGTTGTGTATGTGGATCTAACTCAGCTAAAGTCAGCCCTCTTATTTCACAATTGAATTAGTATTTATGGGAGTTCAAACCAAACCAAACCAAACCAAAGAAGACTTATGACTTCATTAGCCATGTTACTTCTTTGAAGTAGCGGAAACGAAGTCAAAATTGGAAGCGTATAGCTTCAAAAACATTTCATAATCAATGTGGCCAGATTTATCAATAGTGAAGTGAATGTCTAACCTCACTCAAGTACAGGTCTATCCGCTATCAATGGATCAGTGCTCTTTCTGTCACACCTTGCTCAAAAGGGTTTGAAAGGTTTTATGGACTTAGCTTCTTTAAATTTAGCTCACTGCAACACTCACTGACAAAACACAGAAGATCCTAAGCAATCCTTAAGATACTATGTCGGACTGTCAGTATATCCTGACTTTGGGAGCACTGGACACATATTTGTTATGATTAAGCAACGATGGCACAGCAGACTTCCAAAAACACACATCACTCTTTACCTCTCCAAGTAATTACCATATAATGCTTTCACTGAATTACATCAAACTTCCCTGTCATTAAAAAAAAAAGAAAAAGGGATCAACTCCACCAAGAGAAGAGAAGGAAAATTTGTTGTTACATGATAATTCAAGCACCATGTGGTCAGATAGCACATTAGATGCTTCACACAGTAGAATGTTAGACAGCAGAATAGACTTGAAAGCCAGCCGGTTGAAGAAAAAGGAGTTTGCTTTTGAAAAAAACACTCAGAAAGTCACTCCTGAGAAATGACTCAGCTTAACAGATTTTTTAAAAATAAAACTAACTAAAACTAAAGCCACTTAAAATAACATACTCAAAATCCCTTTAAAAAAAAAAAAAAAAAAAGATTTATACTATTTCCAGACAGGAGTAGTATGATGTGTCATTCAACTGTTTATAGGTTTTATTCTAAGACCTGAGATTTGAGGAATAGGTTTTAAAGTCCGACACTAAAATATTGATTCTCAGACCAAATCCTTGAAATCTGACAAGTATTTAGCTCTGTTACCACAGTTATTAAAGTCCACAGCTACAAAGATATATAAAAAGAACATGCAGTGACACAATCTTTTCCATAAGAACTATCTCTTACTTTCTCATCTTTCACAAAACAAAGCCACAATACCCTTATCTTTTGTCACCCTTTGAAATCTTGCTGTCTATCCTGCCTTTTTTGGACATGGCAAATCATAGTAAGTGAAAAAGAACAGTACTTTATACAACGAAGTCATGCAAAGACAAATAGACTGAGTCAACATCTTTAAAAGAAAGCTCTCTGCTGCAAGGAGACGTTAGGGAGAACCACCAGTGAAGTATACGTCAGATTCTACCTGTAGCTATCATTTCCACAGAAAAATGACTGGCTATGTCAGGCTACAGCCATCATCAAGTTTACTGAAATGTGAAATGCAATGCTGCCTAAATCACAGAAGAAATTAATTTAAGAAACATTAACAAAAAACCAAAAACAAAACCCCAAGACCTATAAATTGCTGGAGGCTGGGCAAGTATGCAAACATCACTGTATGCTCCCTAGAACTTCTACTGTTCCTTCAGCATCTGGTAGTGATGGCTCTCAGATGCACAGTATTGTAATGAAATGTCTCTTCAGATTGATCCAGTGCTATCAGTCGTATGTTCTTACTGCTGATAGAGGTGGTTGTTTTGTTGTTGTTGTTATTATCATCATCATCATTAATAGCAGTAGTAGTGTACTTAATAGTGCTCTGGATCGTGGAGCTGCAATATTTTTGTGATGAAAACTAAAACTTTCATAAGCTATTTTTCAGTCCTCCCCATAGCGTTTGAAGTGAGACAAAAGACAGATATGGTAACTTCCTTAGGCAGAGCCTATCTGTCCAAATGCTTAGTCATTTCAGCTGGATAAAAACCACAACAGAACAAGTCATAATCAACCACCTACATTCTGATGTACGTGCTGATGGGTGCCAGCAACTTAAATATTTTCTTACCGTTATCTCTTGGGCTTCTCTAAGTACACTTAGTGTCTGTAGCTTCTCCACTTCAGCATAACTTCTGCCCTTTTACTCCACAGACACAACTTTCTCAGATTCTTTATGCTTTTTCTTAGCCAAAAGCAAAATCAATGCTTAATTTTCACCCTCCTCATCTTTAAATGCTTCTGGCACAAGTTTTTTTCTTGAAATACAGTAATGTTGCACCTTTCGTGATCACTACTTTCAGCTTTTATTCCTACTTCTCTAATTTTGCTTTAACATAACACTGACACATTTCAAGAAGTTCTTAGCTACTGGCTTAAGACAATAATGGCTCAAAAGAGAACTCTTAATTTTACTTTCTGGCCTGAGAGATCGTTACTTTCTTTTCTACATATCTGTGAATAATTCCATCCTCCTCAGATATAAAGCCTATGACTTATCTCAAGTGGTCTGTCTAGTTCCTTATAGTCAGGATACATCTTCACCTTGTGCACTATTTCATCAACCTTTTTAAGAGGGGCAGCCCTTCCTATCCAAACACTCAACCTGTGCATTCCCCAAATTCTGACCCTGTGCTTTCCTTCATTGGTGCAACATGTTTTTCTTCATCCCTTCTAAGTGCTGTTTCACCTGCTTATTCACCTCTCGTGTATAACACAACTCTCTTCACTGTAAAAACCAAAAATTTATTAATATAATTACATGCACTCTACACTAGGGAAGGAGAGTTTGAACAGTCCATTTTCATGTATCTCTAAGTTCCTTCTACTGAAGTTCTAAAGCCCATATATCAATTTGACAGAAGGGCAAGATGCAGCAGAAATGGTCATGAAACAGATTTTTTTTTTTTTTTAAGCTTCAGTAATCAATCCATAAAATTCTAAAATACTGTGGAGGGGAAGGGTCCCCACGAAAACTCTCTGAAAAGATATACAACATAAAATCTATCACTCCCGTTACAGGCAATCAGAATGTTTATAGTCTTCCTTTAGGTACAAATTCATTCCTCTACTTAGAGCATAAAGTGAAAAGTACAGACAGAAAGCACTACTGGAATATGATTGACTGGCTTCCTAAAGTATGCAATTTAAAAACTTGGGCACCTGATAGCATTCATGAAAATTCAAAGTAACTAAGAACTTAGCCAACTTTTTCCCCCTCAGATAACCAGAAGTATTCCTTTCTTGGTCTCTTCATGTATAAATATGAAGGAATTATGTTTCCAACTAGTTCTAGGTTAGCTCAATCATTTTCCAGCTTTCCCGGCATAGCAAAAACCAAAGACTATCTTCCCAAATTTGTACTCAGACATGATCTTTGACTGCAATCCCCACAGGTAATGACCAAATTGTCCTCAGCAAACCCAAATTAAACTAATTGCTACTTAGGAATGGGTACATTATAGCATTCTTTGATAAAAGTGTAGTTACACTTATAATCTAACTTTTCAAATAGGATAAGTATCCATGGGATGACCTACTCAACACCTGGCCTATGGACACCTGATGCCATGCACATATCTCAAAGGGGAAAAAGAGCTCTAGCACAAGACCTAGGTGTGGCTCATTGACAGAGCTTTAGACTAGCTTGGAAGAGAGAAAGGGACAAAACCAGGCTCGCCAGTGCTGAGCAATGGGACAAATGTGCCAGACGAGCACTAATAGGATCCCTCAGTCTACTTCATGAGGTGGGCCCCTGTTAATTTCTGCCGGCCAGGCTGTTCCCAGCCTGGCTCGCAGGTTAACGGGGTCCGATGCCCACGTGAACCAGCGACCGAATTGATGGTAACTGAGGTTTGCGTGCCTCNCCAGGGCTGCACAGTACACCACATGGATCCTCATGTTTTACCTGTCCGGCTGAGAAAAAGGCAAAAAGGCAAGCAGGGACAGTAGAAACAAAAGACGCCATAATCTCTTTCACTTTCCAGCTGAATCTTACTGCATTTAGTGCTGTCATTCAGCATTACTCTCCCTCATCTGTCTTGTTGAGACAACTGTAGCCCTCTTCTTCACTCTCTTACTACTTAAGCTAAACTATGGCTTTATTTAATGTCTAAACATTTGTGACACCTTGAGATTGAATAATGGTTATTCACATTAGCAGCATGAAAACTGCAACACGTTCCATTAACACACATTTGAGTGTATGAACCTGAGAGCTATCTCTTAGATTTTAGATTCATTACTGGCTTATGGGGTTCAGAATGGTATGTTTAGAAAAAATAGGGTGGAGATTGACAAGAATATAGATTTCTTGTCCTCTCAAAGTGTGTGTCTAGGAACCATCATGATTCAGTAATGGCTACACACATTATCTCCTATTGTGTTTGCATCAATTGCATTCTCAGTACATAGACTCACAGATGACTTAAGTGGACATAGAAGACATAAAGGCTGTTGGATGGAGACACTTCTGAGCAGGTCACCAGACAGGAGGGCAGTACAAGAGCCCACCTACCTTATTTATTCAGAGGTGACCATCAAACACAGGAAGTGATACCTGACTCATCAAAGCTATTTTTGCTCCCCTAAGGAAATGTCTGTCTCGTTGGAGGAAGCGTAAAACTAGGTCCTAAGAGAAGCAGAAGTTAGTAAGGCAGAAAGAACTGAAGGAGAACAAGTAAATCTATCCAGATGCCTTCAAAGAAGATTAGCTATAAAGCTAACACTTCTGCTAGGAAGCAGTTCTCTCCCAAAAGGAACCTGAATGACATGTAGAAGTATAATCCTCTATGTAATGGACATAGAGATGCCTTTCAGTTTTAATGCTGATGTAAAAAAAAAAAAAAAAAGTGCTTTTTTTCTTTCACCTACTGATCAGTTTTTAGAAACATTTACAACATGCAAAACAGAAAGCATGGTAACCACCTTTTTCTTTTTAACATTTTTAATTTACAGAGATTTGAGCTAGCCGTGCTTGCCAGGATTTTTCAACCAGGACTGCTTAGCAGATTTGTAAGTGGGTATTGTGACATGCTAACAAATGCTTTATCTCTTCCACACAATTTCAGAATATCCAAAGCACAACAAACAAGTCTCTCCTTAGCAAATACCTAGATCAGCTTCAGAGCTTCCAGCAATAGGGTTGAGGGATAAAGATGTGTCTTTCAGTGACTATAAAACAGAGCTTTACACTGGGGAATCAGAGCAGTCCAACAAGCTGGTTTTGGACCTCTTTCTTGACAGATGGATAAAGATCTGCTCACTGCACTTCTATGACCATGGGTTTAATAATCATAGAAGCATAGAATGCTTTGGGTTGGAAGTGATCTTAAGGATCACCTAGTTCCAGCCCCCCTGACAGGGGCAGAGTCACCTCCCACCAGACTTGATGGTTCCAAGTCCCATCCAAGTAAACAACTTATTTTGTGCTTGAAATAAAATTATATATATGTTTTGGTATGTTTAGTGAACTGAGTATTTTGAACTCATTTCCACAAAGCACTAAAAAAAAAAGAATCTCACAACACACAAAAAAAGCCTTCTCATATTTTATAAATGAGACACAATTAAATCATTAGTTGACATATTTGTATGCAGCTCTCTATGTGATCACTGAATTTTTAAGTAAAACTGTTTATCTGTGTCGTAAGAAGTCTGCAGAAATATATGGTTTTTAGCAGTAGCAGCAAAAGCAATCTACCAATGACTGTCAATAACACTTGATCAACATTTCTATATTACTAATGCAGTATTTCATCAATGCAAAATGATGTAATTGCTTCAGATGTCTGACCTTGGAAGTACTAGATGCGAATTTCTGATTTTAGACAGCAATTTCAGAAGCCGTGCAGTTGCACAGTTCCACCAAGGATTTCCATTACGATCACTGATCAAAATTGTATTCTTATTATTAAACTAATAAATATACTATCAGAGCTAAGCAGAAGAGTATAGGAAGGGCAAAATTCTGCTTGAGATCCATAAGCTACAGATTTTGATCCAGCCATGAAACACACTCCTTAAATGAAAATGAGCAGAAAAGCAGCAGAGATTTCGGAACTTTTCAGTGCAACCCCTTTCCTAAATGCACTGCAGCAGGATAGCATGCTTTTTAACAGTGCTAAATTCAGCTTGTCAGTGCAAGGCTGGATGTTAAAATTCTCCCTGAAACCTATTCTGAAATCCTGGACACTTATCTGTGAGTAAAATGGCCTTATGTTTCCACTCAGTATTTCCAGATGGAAAGGATCAAGATATTTTTTTTTTTTAATGCAGGCAAAGTTTGCATGGGGCATCAAGAATTCAGAGGACAATTGAAAGAGAAGCCGCATTTATAAAATTTCAAAAAGTGTCAAGTATTTGAAAGCACAAGCCCTTATTATAAAAACCTACCACATCTTTTCCATGTGTCATCACAGACTATACGGTTTATAGACCCTAATTCAACTCCCCGCAGTAAAAGCTTCCTTCAAAATTGGATTCAAAGCCTAAAAATTAACATCAGCACTTTTGAGAGATTCAGCACTCACACAGGCAGATTCTGAGAAACTGGAAGTCAAAACAGGAAACTGATTTTCAGACACAATCCTGAGATACCAATTAATATACATTTTTATAAACAGGCTCCATAATAAATCCTCTTCCTTCCTAGCAGACCTCAGCATTACCTCGGTTACGCACATTAAATTGTGCATATATTTTCTTGTAATCACACTGTTAAATTATTTCTCCAAACAATGCAAAATGACTGAAGCAGGAAAATAAATGTATATTGTTTCAGACATCTGCTTCCAAACCATAGGATTTTTTGCATATCCCTCTGTTTAGCCAGCTACATTACTTACAGATTAATGCATAAAGCCCAAAAACCACAGACTGACCACAGAGTACTTGAAACTGCAACGGGCTTTTTTGTTCACCTTTTTTTATTAATGAAGTTTCATCTGCATGCAGTCAAAAGCAATCTAAGAAAGATTTCTTAAGCAGTTAGCACAGCAGACTTCAATAAAGGGATTAGGTCCAGTTCTCCAAAGAGAGAGCTCCTATGTTTGTCCATGTTCCCCACACTTTTGAGATTGTTATTTGATCTGGATTCAGACTCCCTAGCAGTACTCCTTTGCTAGGGCTACCCTCTGATTCCTGGCAAATCCTTCCCTTTTGCAGCCAGCAAGCTGATTTTATTTCTTCAGCTATTCAGAAAGATCATATAAGATCTACTTGAACAAAAGGAATCTGATAATTTTAGAAACACAATGCAAATGCTAATACAGCATCCCTGCTGTTCTGGAAAGCTTTAATATATTGGTACAGAAAGATAACGGGAGAAACGTTCCAGGGACTTTATGCAAACTTAACAACAAAACCCAGAAAAGTCTCCATGTGCAAACATCTTCACTGATATTAACACCTATTTGCTGTTCCTTTACAGCAGATGCAATCTTCAGTGAAAATGCTTCTGTTTAGCATTGAGAATCTTCTACAAAAATTAAAATCTGCTCAAAGTAAGTGTAAATGTTTAGAAGTCCGGAACTTGTTAACAAGCTAGACTCCAAAACTTCAGAGTATGGATAAACGTATTTTGGAACAGAAGTACAATTATGTGATTATGAACAAAAAGATTTCTGCTTACAAACTGTTTTATGGTACATTGCATAGAAATGCCTTCTGCATTTTTTTTTTAAATAGTCATGAGGACCAGATGACAAAAACATTGGTCTCATCCCCAGCAGTATACAAACTTTTTAGAGTATACTACCCTTCTACGTTCTATCTGCCTGATGTACGCATAGGCACTATTTTTTATCATTTAGTTTGGGCCATTTCTCACTTACACATTCAAAATAAGGTATCTCAGGTAAAAAGTTATAAATAAATTAACAAAAATGTATTTTATTTCCAAAAAACAAATCAGCTTGCCATTTTGGAAAGTGTCTTTCAAATCCTGCCAGAAAGAACTAGAAATTACATTACATGTGCCCAAATTTTTCTCACAAGCTGCACAAAGTATAACTAGTTAAAACTTCTGATATCTCTATGATACCAGGTGCAAAACTACTGGCTCTTGCATAAAATTCTCAGCACTAACACAACTGTGCTAAATCCCACAGCTCAGGGAAACAGAAAACCTTTGACCCACAAAATAACAAATACTTTATGAAGAAGAATATTGTTATTATGCAGTGACAGCACTCAATTTAACTTGGTCTCCTGATCTGGAGGGCTGTACATTCAACAATCACTGGCATTTCACAGACATGGAAAGGGAAAATGGAGACCAGATTCTTGAAAAACCTTTATCTTATTTTGCGGTATGTAATTAGAATGCATGAAATTTCAGGGTTGTCTCAAACATTATTTCAGGAACTTATTGATTTGGAAGTGTTTTAAATTAAGTGGGAGTTTCCTGCATGTTTCTCTTTTGATTGCTCCCTCCTCTCGTTTTCCCCATGTCTCAACTAACACAGTGCTTGTATTGAGACTTACTGTAACATGAGCCTGATTTTGATGCAAAATCCTCCTTCTCCAGGATATAGAGGAGGACTGTTTTTCAGTGCACTGTAGAGAACTGCTCTGTCCTCCTTTTGATTCTGTGAGATTTTTCAAGTAAAAAAGAAGACAATACCCCCTTTGTGAGGTTCTGTATTTCTTTATATTTTTGCTTTCTTACTCTGAAACCTTATTTCTAGGTCTGAGTATCTTGAGAGAAGTAGGAAGAAATATGGATTTGAACCCACAGCCGGCATAAGAAAGTTATTAATTAATTCCTTTTCTTTCCTTTTTAGTCGGTGTAATAGTCCAACCATTCCTTAGAGCATAAAGCAAAACAATTATATTAAAAGAGTAACTTTTCCCCACACACTAATCACATGTTGCAGAAAAGCTACAACTTAAGTTTTTATTAGACAGGGGAATGAAAAAGTAACTCTCAAGGACAGATCCTTACTTTATTTCAAGGGGGTTTTTGGTTGCTACTGGACTTCATGAAAATAGAGGTTTCTATTTGAAGAGCCTAATAACTGTTCCAGCTCAAATCACGAAACATTATGAAATTGCTAATTACTTCATGAAAACCAGTTGAAATTAGAACATCCAGACAGCTAATTGCATCTTGCTCCCCCCTTCACACTCCATTTTGTTAAGGAAACTTCCCACTCTGACCATTCACAGGGCTCCCTGGCAGTCACACTCCCAAGGCCAGACCTTCATTGCCGGGACCGAAGCCCCTTCCCAGCAGGCAGCTCCAGTGACCTGACAGGAGCCCCGCTCAGCTCACACAGTCACACCAGGTTTCCCATGGCAGGCTCGGAGCTCTCATTGCATAAAGCCATTTATTCATGGTGGAACAACACAGAAACAGCCTGAGCTGGTGCCCCAAACACAGGATCCCTGGGCTTTTATACCCTCACCAGTCCAAGTGTGCAAAACTCTTGCTCATCTTCCCAAGACTCCAGCTGCTGTTGCTTCTCTCAGTGTCCATTCACCCGGCTGTTGTCACCCACCCTCACGCCCCTTATTACCCCAAAGGTTGGCAGTTCATCACCTCTTGTCTTGGGGTCTGCCACCCAGAGCTCAACCTGCAGCTCACAATGGAGCTAGCAAACTGAGCTATGTGCAATAAATGTACTCCTCAATAATATTATAATCTAGAAAATCTGATTAAGCTCCTGGGAAGACAAAGAGAATAAAACCAAGTACAAAATAAAAACTGTTACTTCTTTTCGCCAGGCTTACTGAAAAGTAAAATCCTAACTGTAAGACTTAGAAGCCAAACCACTACTGGTTCTATGACACTCAAAAAATAATAGGTATCATCCACTGGGTCTACCTGAAGTGCACTCAGCAAAAGAGGCAGCAGGGTAAGTACAGCGCAGCTTTGTGCCATGAGGGTTGAAAGGGGTTACCTTGTGATAAATTATGGTAGCAATAAAATAAAGCGGGAAGGAAGGTGCCTACGGCAGCACACACCAGCCCATATTCTTCTTCAGTATCTCTTCTTGCCTCTTACTGTCTCTAACTGCCTGTGAAAGCTTTACAAAAATGGAAGGCAGATGGGCAAACTCTGCTTGACCATTTGTTTAATACGCAAGATTTTGCAGCACAAAGAACGCATCCATATTACAACCCCAACTGCTGAAATCATAAAATTGATGTATGTTTCCAAAAAGCCCATGTTTCATTTTTCTCTTGTTAACATATTTTTTAGGATTGATCTTTTCCTTTCCAGAATACAGAGTAATGCAATGATCCTTTTCTTGAATTTCTTTATGTGACCATTCACCTTACACCAAACCTCTATATATATGGTGTACCTTTATTTGTCCTGTTTTATGTATGCTATTATCAGTATGCATTTTGTGCAGCTGCAACTACATACAGGACTATAAATGCCTGTACAATGTCAGCACATCTGGCCTTTACGAGACATTTGTCACTCCACCATATTTGATATATGTAGGTTGTTGCTATAAGAGTAAACTCTTGTATATTGCATAGAACGACTTGTGACTACTGAGCACGGGGCTGGGCTGCACA
>VXAD01005999.1:757183-772855 GCA_013399195.1 Dicrurus megarhynchus
CTCCTCTCGTTTTCCCCATGTCTCAACTAACACAGTGCTTGTATTGAGACTTACTGTAACATGAGCCTGATTTTGATGCAAAATCCTCCTTCTCCAGGATATAGAGGAGGACTGTTTTTCAGTGCACTGTAGAGAACTGCTCTGTCCTCCTTTTGATTCTGTGAGATTTTTCAAGTAAAAAAGAAGACAATACCCCCTTTGTGAGGTTCTGTATTTCTTTATATTTTTGCTTTCTTACTCTGAAACCTTATTTCTAGGTCTGAGTATCTTGAGAGAAGTAGGAAGAAATATGGATTTGAACCCACAGCCGGCATAAGAAAGTTATTAATTAATTCCTTTTCTTTCCTTTTTAGTCGGTGTAATAGTCCAACCATTCCTTAGAGCATAAAGCAAAACAATTATATTAAAAGAGTAACTTTTCCCCACACACTAATCACATGTTGCAGAAAAGCTACAACTTAAGTTTTTATTAGACAGGGGAATGAAAAAGTAACTCTCAAGGACAGATCCTTACTTTATTTCAAGCGGGTTTTTGGTTGCTACTGGACTTCATGAAAATAGAGGTTTCTATTTGAAGAGCCTAATAACTGTTCCAGCTCAAATCACGAAACATTATGAAATTGCTAATTACTTCATGAAAACCAGTTGAAATTAGAACATCCAGACAGCTAATTGCATCTTGCTCCCCCCTTCACACTCCATTTTGTTAAGGAAACTTCCCACTCTGACCATTCACAGGGCTCCCTGGCAGTCACACTCCCAAGGCCAGACCTTCATTGCCGGGACCGAAGCCCCTTCCCAGCAGGCAGCTCCAGTGACCTGACAGGAGCCCCGCTCAGCTCACACAGTCACACCAGGTTTCCCATGGCAGGCTCGGAGCTCTCATTGCATAAAGCCATTTATTCATGGTGGAACAACACAGAAACAGCCTGAGCTGGTGCCCCAAACACAGGATCCCTGGGCTTTTATACCCTCACCAGTCCAAGTGTGCAAAACTCTTGCTCATCTTCCCAAGACTCCAGCTGCTGTTGCTTCTCTCAGTGTCCATTCACCCGGCTGTTGTCACCCACCCTCACGCCCCTTATTACCCCAAAGGTTGGCAGTTCATCACCTCTTGTCTTGGGGTCTGCCACCCAGAGCTCAACCTGCNGCCTGAGCTGGTGCCCCAAACACAGGATCCCTGGGCTTTTATACCCTCACCAGTCCAAGTGTGCAAAACTCTTGCTCATCTTCCCAAGACTCCAGCTGCTGTTGCTTCTCTCAGTGTCCATTCACCCGGCTGTTGTCACCCACCCTCACGCCCCTTATTACCCCAAAGGTTGGCAGTTCATCACCTCTTGTCTTGGGGTCTGCCACCCAGAGCTCAACCTGCAGCTCACAATGGAGCTAGCAAACTGAGCTATGTGCAATAAATGTACTCCTCAATAATATTATAATCTAGAAAATCTGATTAAGCTCCTGGGAAGACAAAGAGAATAAAACCAAGTACAAAATAAAAACTGTTACTTCTTTTCGCCAGGCTTACTGAAAAGTAAAATCCTAACTGTAAGACTTAGAAGCCAAACCACTACTGGTTCTATGACACTCAAAAAATAATAGGTATCATCCACTGGGTCTACCTGAAGTGCACTCAGCAAAAGAGGCAGCAGGGTAAGTACAGCGCAGCTTTGTGCCATGAGGGTTGAAAGGGGTTACCTTGTGATAAATTATGGTAGCAATAAAATAAAGCGGGAAGGAAGGTGCCTACGGCAGCACACACCAGCCCATATTCTTCTTCAGTATCTCTTCTTGCCTCTTACTGTCTCTAACTGCCTGTGAAAGCTTTACAAAAATGGAAGGCAGATGGGCAAACTCTGCTTGACCATTTGTTTAATACGCAAGATTTTGCAGCACAAAGAACGCATCCATATTACAACCCCAACTGCTGAAATCATAAAATTGATGTATGTTTCCAAAAAGCCCATGTTTCATTTTTCTCTTGTTAACATATTTTTTAGGATTGATCTTTTCCTTTCCAGAATACAGAGTAATGCAATGATCCTTTTCTTGAATTTCTTTATGTGACCATTCACCTTACACCAAACCTCTATATATATGGTGTACCTTTATTTGTCCTGTTTTATGTATGCTATTATCAGTATGCATTTTGTGCAGCTGCAACTACATACAGGACTATAAATGCCTGTACAATGTCAGCACATCTGGCCTTTACGAGACATTTGTCACTCCACCATATTTGATATATGTAGGTTGTTGCTATAAGAGTAAACTCTTGTATATTGCATAGAACGACTTGTGACTACTGAGCACGGGGCTGGGCTGCACAACGCAGCCCTTAACATTTGTATCTGCCCTGTATTTTAATGCACCCGAAATTATGATGAATTTAAGCACAAACAAAGGGACACCCACTTACCATCAGTGTGCTCATACCTGGCTATTGTTACTGAGAGACCTTTTGTGTCCTCCTGAACTAACAGGCTGGCTTGTCAAACAAAATAATCAACATACGTTTTGATAGAAATCAAACCAATGTTAACACACTACACACCCCAAAAAGATTAATCTTTGCAAGGAAAGAGCGTTGACAACACTTGTCAGTTTAAACACTTCCTGGCAATAGCTCAGCTTGTTAACAGGCAATGAAAGACTGCTCTATTAAGCTCAGGGTGATGCTAAAATGGTTTCATATAAGACGAAAGCAATTTGCCTTACCACCAAGTGAGGCTGCCTGCTGAGAAAGGCCATGGCACACTGTAGGTCTTTGCTATTCATAGGTATTGATTGCAATGAGGAAGACATTTTATTGCTATCTAACATTATAGTGAATTACACGAACAGCTATGTTTTTATTAAGAGCTAGGAGTCATATAAAAATGACTTAGACTGCTGCTTAATTTAATGGCATTTCCTTTTAATTTTAACTGAAGTGATGTTCCATACAAATAATAAAATAGATTACATAATCCTTTGATTGGTTTTAATTTAAACAAAGACTTTGAAAGAGAAAGGGTTTCATAAATGCTACCTCTTCGAATTTACCAAACTACCATTTCCATGAATGAAAAAATTTTCCTGATCAGAAGTAGATTAATTTTTGGTTCTTAAGTGAAATTCTTAGTACTTGGAAGTCACGCAGGTGTGTGTGAACCTAGCCTCAGTATATATTGCAAGAAAAACCTATTGAGGCATAAAGGAATAAAAAAGAACAACAGAAAAGAGTGTCCACTAACAGAGAGGGAAATGTAAACCTGGTTAGTGTCAAAGGTGGAGAGAGAAGTGGCTTTTTGAACTCATTCTGTATTCTGCTGGGTGCAGACATCACACTGCCGAGTAGTATTTTTTATTTGGATATCAGTGTTGCTAGTCTAACATAAACCTCTGCTGGAAGGATGTTTTAAATTCTGCAGTTTAAATATCCTGCTAGCCAAAACTTGGTAAATTCAGAACATGGGATGAGTTTTACTCTTATTTCCTAGGGTAGTTGTATTTTAGTGCCTAAATAATCCCCGCTGCTAGAGGTGGGATTATTTCTGATGGAATTCAGATTCTGATGAAAGCAAACCTCTCAAAGAGGTTCCTGGTGGAATTCCTTTATAATCAGCCTGGTGGAAAACCCTGAATATACCAGCTCCCCTAGCTGTTGGCTCGGCTCTGGATTATTTGTCTTTTACACATTACTTGAGAACTTGTCAGGAGTTCTTTAATCCTTTACATCCCATATCCTCCTTCTATCACAGTGCAGATTTCTGGTTCTAGAAAGGACTCCACCATGTCCACAATGAAAGGAAGACTTTTTTACAGAAAGTTGTAACATCCACAGGTACATAGAATTATGCTAAAAGATAGGCCACTCTTGATCACTAAACAATGATGCCTGAACATTTTCATCTTCAATACAAAGTTATCTGTTTTAGTAAGTACCTTTGCGTGATTTCAAAGGACTGTGTTGGATTGCACCCGTGCTGATACAGTTTGACTTCAGTGATTCCATTTGATTTAACAGAATCAGACCAGTGTAAGGCTGGTGTAATGAGAATGTGAAAGAGGGACCAGCAATCTACATAAATTAACAGGCTTCAGAGTCAATCTCAGTCTTTGTAAGGCTGGATGTACATGCTGGTTTCTCCATTCATTAGTGAGCAAAGAGATACTTTGCACTCAAGACCACTTGCACAGTTTTCATTAAGTCATCACTGTGTATAAAGATTTATAGTCTTGAGACGGGTAAATGAGATTTCACCTATATATTCTTGTATTCTCTGTTCCTTGTTGCTGTCATCACAGAGGAAAACTTACAGAAAAGAGGTGGAGAATGTAGAGAATACTAAGTTTTAATAGAGAGCCACAGAATCCAGTGTCCCAAATGTAGCTACAGTGACCAACATTTATGAAACCTGAGACATCGAAGTTTGCATTTTAATGACCTAAGCTCCTTCTAGGGCCAGTGAAGACAGATACACAGAGTCTTCCTCAGAGCATCTCAGGCTGTAATTCTCTCCTCTAATGGTATAGGGCTCATAGCCAAGTACCCTTTCAGAGGCAGTGACTCAAGCAGGTGCCTTAAGTTAAGGATGATACTGGCCTGTGTTGCCAAGAGTTAAGAGTTCATGTTTCTTTATACATGCAGGTTGGTACTAAAATTATATTTTAAATATTAACTCATATAGAAAAAGGTGAAACGGTATTTTACCATGATTAAAGAACAAGACTAGAAAATGAAAGATCTTGATTTACTCTTCAATTACCATTTACCACTCAATTTACTACTTGATTAATAAATAGTAATTTACTATTACTATTTACTATTAAATTGTAAATCTTATTTACTATTTACTAGAACATATTTTCTTGATTTACTATTCATTATGGGTCTTCTTTTTTTTTTCATCACTGCAAAAAATAACTTAGTTCTAGCCTTTATCAGTGAGGACCTATTTACATTTAACCATATGGTCTCTTAGACCAGACTGGGGCTTTCGAATCTCAAACCGAAACATTTATTACTTCAGGAGAGCAGCAGCTGTCCCCATCCAGCTCCTGCCCCATTGCTGCCTTGAGCAGAGCTGCGATAAAAGGCAGTTTCTTTAAAAGTCCCTTTTTTTCTTAGTGCATAGTCTCCTTTGGTGAAAAGACTTTTCAAATATCCCTAGTGACACAAAAGAAGTTCCTCCACAGCAGCATATACTACAGTCCACAGTACTAGAGCCCTCAGTGGTATCTCCACCTTCAGCATTACTACCACTAGAGAATTATCTACACACAGCAGTTTTTCCTCCTGCGGTGTTACTTCTATTGTGTAAGACTTGCTTGCACAATTGCTTTAATTTGAATCTATGGAAATACACCCTGCATAGCAGAAGAAAGATCAACCTCTGGTTTTTAATAAATGATCACACCGACAATTAAAATTCCTGGTGACAGGTGAATTACTGGTAAAATCTATGACTGATTTCTAGCAGAAAAATCCCGAACAGCAGGGAGTAGAGCAGCTAGTAGAAAACCCTATTAAAAATCGAGGTAATAAACCTTTTGCAAATATCAATTTTAATTATTTTTTAAATTACCTTTTCCTCTTCCATCTCTTTCATATGGCCCAATCATGTGAAAAGCTAATCATATTTTATAATAAAAAAAACATTTACTGTTCTTTTTTTTCATCATCTTTAGTGGAGTTTTTCAACAATATGAGCCATTACACTAAAATGGGAATTTCTTCAGCCATCAGTGCACACAGCTGTTTGACAGTTAAACTGTTTCCATCATTAAAGCGTTTTTTGCTCAAGTACTGCAGGTTCTGGAGCACGATTTTGCTGCAGGGTTTTTATTTATAAAAACCAATTTTTAATTCCTAGTAATACCTGTACAATGGCTGGCTAATCTTTTTTGCTCTTAATAGGCTTCTTAACCAATAATTTTTGAAATATCTGAAAACAATAAAAGAAAAGTTTCTAATGACATTTATTTTCATCTCTTCCTCTCCCATAGGTTGAAAGGATTTGGTCAAGAAAAGGCTTTCAAGGTCCTTTTTTTTGTGAGCAGAGATACAGAGCACTGCATCTGCATTTTCAGAGGTGAAAGATGTAACAAATTTTTGGAAGCGATTTGCTTAATGGAAGAAAAAGCATCCTAAGGGCCACCAAAAAGTGTTACAGAGCAAGGAAACATAAAAACCTCTGGGTGCATACCATTTGAAGTTTCAGTCATGTCTCTCTCTTTCCAGAAGTCCTTTTTACTTACACTGTAATGATCTTTAAATGGGTGGTAATGAAGAATAATGTACTCTGTGATGACTGGAATTGGTCATCTCTAACTTGTGAGTCACCATGGACAGAGTGTATATTAAATTGTGCATCACAGTCAGGCGTTTAATTCCAGCTCATCTTATTTATTTGCCTAGACTATGTCCTGCTCTTCTTCAGGTTCGGGGAGACTGACCTGCTTAGAGGCAGGTAAAGGAGTAACTCCAGACAATAGCTGTATGATTGCTCTGACCTTTGCAGGGGCTTAGTGAAAGCACTGAGCAGCCTGGTCTTTACACCGTTTTTTTTTCCACACCAAACAATTTTTTTCTAGATGGGATGCAAAGCCAACTGAGTGTATCTTTAATACATATTGAATATATATGTGCATGCAACTAAACAGATGTAGACCAGTTTCTTCTGAAGAAAGACCACTTAATTTAACAAAGAGGGACTTGGCATTGCCCAACTAATGCATTTGAAATTCTTACTCTTGGTTCAGCTGCTTTGAGTTTCAGAGTCACATATCTCCTTACCAGCAGCTGAGGATGGTGGGTTGTACCCTTTTTCCTGACCCAAGATGAAGGCTACAGCAGACCTGCAGAACTGGAGATGGTAGCACTGGTGCCTGTACTGAGTGTATACATACATATATATTTATATACATGTGTTTGTGTGTGCTGCCCACAGCACACATGAGCAGTGAGGGCCCATAATGTAAGAGTGCATTCAGTGGAATGCTACAGCCAGCACGATTCACCTGGACCACAGCATCCACCCTCTTCATCTCAAGCAGCTCCCAGGAACTGGACATGACTTACTGGTTTGACACGCTAAATGAAATGTCTTCACAGACCTCAAAAACTAATGAACCTGGGCTCACAATCCTGTGCAACACACTCACGAAGTTCAGCGAAAAATCTCTTCACTTGAGATTGCATGAGGTAGAAAACCTGCCATTTACAGAATGAATTTATCAGAACTGATGTTTTTTTCTAGTAAAAGCTGTTGTACATATGAGCTCAATTTGATGCTGCATTGTTTAGTGGCAGACAGAGATAATACAAAACATAATGCAATTTAACGCTTCATTTCTTCATAAAGTCTACCCTGAAACATTTATTGCTCCATGTTACAGTAGAGAAGGAGTTTGGCAAAATGAATCAAGTAGGGAATCTGGAAAACTATAAATAGAGCTCTCTGTTTTCCTAAATATTATTTCACACTATACCAGATCTGACCTGAATAATTTGTCTAAAATTTCTAAACTCAAGTTGGTTACCCTGGACTAGACTTGTATTTATTGTTTTATCTATTGATGAAATGGACAGCTCAGTCTGCTCTGCCTATGGACTTTGACANGAAAACACATTTCTCTTCCAATACCTATGTCTGTTAGAAATGATAGCTATTTTAGCTGTTGCACTTAATATGCATTTTGGGACACCAGCTGGTGTGTCTGTAGAGTACTGCACTGTGACATGTGGTAGATGCAAGGCAGACTAAGGTTAGTNCATGTGTTTGTGTGTGCTGCCCACAGCACACATGAGCAGTGAGGGCCCATAATGTAAGAGTGCATTCAGTGGAATGCTACAGCCAGCACGATTCACCTGGACCACAGCATCCACCCTCTTCATCTCAAGCAGCTCCCAGGAACTGGACATGACTTACTGGTTTGACACGCTAAATGAAATGTCTTCACAGACCTCAAAAACTAATGAACCTGGGCTCACAATCCTGTGCAACACACTCACGAAGTTCAGCGAAAAATCTCTTCACTTGAGATTGCATGAGGTAGAAAACCTGCCATTTACAGAATGAATTTATCAGAACTGATGTTTTTTTCTAGTAAAAGCTGTTGTACATATGAGCTCAATTTGATGCTGCATTGTTTAGTGGCAGACAGAGATAATACAAAACATAATGCAATTTAACGCTTCATTTCTTCATAAAGTCTACCCTGAAACATTTATTGCTCCATGTTACAGTAGAGAAGGAGTTTGGCAAAATGAATCAAGTAGGGAATCTGGAAAACTATAAATAGAGCTCTCTGTTTTCCTAAATATTATTTCACACTATACCAGATCTGACCTGAATAATTTGTCTAAAATTTCTAAACTCAAGTTGGTTACCCTGGACTAGACTTGTATTTATTGTTTTATCTATTGATGAAATGGACAGCTCAGTCTGCTCTGCCTATGGACTTTGACAACTGAAAAAAACTTTAAAAAGTATAATCTTAAGCTTCTGATTTTGGTTTTAATTACAACATTGGAAGTGCTGAATTTTGCTCCGGTTTCTTCTCAGCTGTCAATCACATAAGATTAACAATTGCACAATTAAAAGCAAAATATTTTAGAGCAAAGCAAAACTAATGCTTTATGGTTTTAGTCTGCTTTCCAGCTTTTTCATTTGCAAAAGCAAGATTCCATTACTTGAGCCCCAAAACACAGAGCAACATATATATTCTTGCTCACACACAAACTGTAGACTTCCTTTCAGATACTGGAGAGAGAAAACCGATAATCCTTCTGTTTTCTGTGCAGAATGGCTGGCAACCTCTTCTTTTTGCTTCTCTAGTACCCTTCAGAAATCCCCTTAACTACTTGCCAGGCATGAATTTTCAGGATGACTATTTTTATACCCCACCCTCCTCCCCCCNTATTCTGCTACACAGAGTAGATCTGCATTTAGCTAGTCTATAAAAATGGATAGAATTCAGACAAAAACATACATTTCCCAACTCTCTAGAAATCGTAAAAGACAGAGGATGAATGATGACCTTAGAGTAAAAAGTGTCACTTCACAGGAAGACCTCAAACTTCATTGAAGATTTCCCAAAACAGAAACTGAAAATATATATTCACAAAGACCTAAAAATTAGCACAGTCCAAAAGATGTGAGAAAGAGATAATAAAAAGGAGGAGGTAGGTAGAAAACCAATCTGCAACCCCTAAAGATACCCACTGGCAGTTATTACCACCACTGTTCCTTTTGATTTCAGATGATCTGAATCTACTGCCCATTGACAGGTGCTCAGTATGAAAGAAGCTGATCCTGAATCAAAAGGACAATTTTCAGTTCAAATATCCATATTGACCCTATGCAGCTTAGTTTCAAGGTACAGTTATTCAAAGCAACATTCAAAAACCAGTGGTTGATAACTTCTGCAAAATGTAGGAAATTTAACTGTAAATGCCTCGTTCCTGCTTGTTAAACTTACCATCTCTTTATGCAAATGCACTCAATGACTTAAAGAGATCTACATTAATTGATCCAGCAACTTCACTTAAGCTCAAAAGCAAACCACAATGGACGTTACACGCAGATTTCAGTTTGTGCAGTAAGGATGTAGAACCATCCCCAGATCTACAACATATGCTCATACCTCTGTAGCTCTAGAGCTAACTTACAACCAAGTCATCTTTACTGTGATGCTCCCAAGCTCAAAATTCATGCAGGAACATTTCATATAATGGTCAATTAACACTGAAATCCTTTAAGTACTTCATCCATATTAATCCCAACTGAGTACTTCATGATTAATTTTATTAAAACGAATTCCAAAGGAAATGTCAATGATTAAGTTGTTATTGTAGAGCAACGCTATTATTTTTATGTATTTGTGTGAGGTTGCCCAGTCTCTATACTGCACCTTTTAAAGTTTTTTTAGAGATAATGCCAGCCTGACTTAAATGAGGTGCGATACCTTGATGTCTAAATTTAGGTGACGTAAACCCAGGCCCCAGCGTCTAACCTGTCACTAATCTGACAAAATTCTTCTTGACCGTAGCAGTGAGCTTTTCATTTCCCTTCCTGGTTCTCTGCACCTTCTGCTCAAAGATTTTCTAAAATTTTCAACTGTCTGCATGTACATACATTCTGGAAGAGGAAAGTGAGAGGCAAGAGCCTCGACTCACCTTTTTTTCACCTCCCCTAGCTTCAAATATGGAGCAATTAGAACTGAATGCTTCGTCTCCTCTTAAAGAGCATGGTGGTATTTAACTAACAAATATGAAGAAATAAAGCCTCTTTTCTAAATTTCTCATTCATTCTGAATAGAGATTGCAGAATTTTTAGGTTGATAATTTTCTTAGTTTACTCATGTTATAGTAAGGTTACCTAAGCCTCAATAAAATTTAAGAGCACCAACAAATTGTATCATTTTATTTGACACACCTTTTTTTTAGTCTAGGTGAGCTTAATATGCAATTTTTACTTTCTCTTTTTAATTTTATATGAGACATCTCTTGGAAATACACTTTGTTCAAGCTGGCTATAGTATTAAAATAAGACAAAAAATGCAATGTGTAGAAGTAAAAAAATGTAAACAATAGAGTCTACAATAACCACACCTACAGCAGTATCATTTTAACAGCATTAATATGGATTCAGTTATTAAAAGACTGCAATGATGCAGATGATTATTACAGTCTTTTACTAATGGAGAAAATCCATGCCCAAAAATTTGGGTTTGCATCCACCAAAGAGAACTTCTGGGTTATCTAGTAAGATTTGATACAAATGCTGGGCCCTTAATATTCCTCAGGAATACATTTTAGAAAACGCTTACCTGAAAATATTATAAAAGCTGAACTTTTTTTTTTGTTATTTATCAAAAATATTACATTGTTGTATTCCGAACTCAAGGACTGTAAACCAGGAATAATTGTGCCAGAGGAGCAAGGGAAAGATTATAATTATATAGAAATCAAGATGTTACGAAGGCAGAATAAAAATGTACTGGATTCTACTTTTGGAAAAAGGCAAAGCATGTTTTACTAAAATTCAAAAGCTTAAACCCTACCTCTCTTATGGCAACAACCTGTAATAAGATCAAAGTTAAGGACACTGGAAGATCTATATATAATTTTCCTCTATTTACCTTCGTAATGAATTATGTACTGCAAAAGCATCTCATTTACATTACTTGAAACTTTTCTTCAAAAAATGAAATGAAGAATTATTACAATCATGGAGATAACATTAATGACTGTAAAGGACAAACCCAGGTCATCTAAAGTTCCAATTCTAAACATGTTTGTATCAGGTTTTTTTTCACTTAAGAACTTGCCTTTGTCATCACAGAACTGTGGTGTTTAGTGGTTTGGGGTTTTTTTAACTTAAAAATTTTTGAATTCTCATCCAGGTTCCTGATTCAGCTTATCCTTCTGTCCCACCTATTTTGGCAGAAGTTTCATTAGACTAGTCTTTATTTCACCGTCCATACCATTACTAAAAATGTGCAATAGAACAAGATTGAGGGCATATTCCTACAGGACACACATCAGCTTGACAGGGAACAATACACTCTGCACAGCTTCCTTACTAATTACATGATCACATAATAGAATGTAATTTCTTTTTTTTTTAATGCTTTCTTATGAAAATGTCATGTGAAATAATGTCAGAAGATTTACTTGTCAAGACAGATGACATCTCCTGGTTCATCACCTTCTCAAGAACTGTTATTCTGTCACAAAAGGATATGGAACTGGTATTACACAATTTCTCCTTGATAAATTCATTTTGGCTACTACTCATCTCCCCACTATTCTGCAGGTGCTTACAGTTCATTTGATTTATTTGTTCCAGTTGTTTGGGGTTTTTTTAAAGACATTTAAATTATGCTGATGGGTCTGTAATTCCACAGCTCTTCCTTCCTCTCCTTTATAAAGGCAGACACTGAGTCAGCTCTTCTTGAATTTTCTGAAACTTTCTCCATTCTTCAAAATGGAGAACTGCTAATGGATCTTGAGAAGGCTTCATCTAGTTACTTAAATATTGTACAATAAACTTCATTAAACCTGGATTGTTTTCAAGTATCTAATTGTTCTATGTATTCTTTCAGGAAACTCTTTTATCATTCCAATTTGACATCTTAGTCCTTTCATAGGCTCAGTAGTTGCATTAATGCACAGTAGCTCCAATTAAGGAAAAGCGAGAAAGATATGAAATTTTTTTTCAGTTTTAAAACATTTTTTCAATTTATTTCCTTCCCTGTTTGATAGCCTATCATCCTTTTTATTTACCTTGCTCTGATTAATAATGTGTTTATATAATTTCTTCGTTTTTGTCTTTTATGTCATGTGTAACTCTGTGTCTTGCTCTTTCCAGTTTTGTCACCCTATTAGTGCTATTTCATCTACACTAATTTGGTAATTTGACCTAGTTTCCACTTTCTGGGGGATTCTTTTTTTTCCTGGGCCTTAGGCCACTGCAGTCAAGGCTTACTTAAGGGAGCTACTTCCTAGGCTTCACAAGTATTGAGATGGTTTGTGCTTCTCCCTTAAATATAATTTCTAGGGGGAACTGCCAGTGCTCGTAAATGTTTTTCTCTTAGATTTATTTGCAATGAGATCTGACTCATCAGCCCTACTAGTTTGTTCTCGTATAATTTATTGGTTTTATTATGATCTGCACTTTCTGTTTCTTGATGTAATAAATCAAGTTATGTCCTCCCTAAGCAGGTTAAAGAAAGTGAGAACAAACCCCCTTCATATTTTCAACTACATTTTTTTCTAGAGGCTCCCTGCTAGCTGCCTTCAAAGAACCACAGAGAGATGGGAGGGACCTCTGGAGGAGATTACTCCCAAGCTTCTGCTCAAAACAGCACTTAATGGAAAAACTGGATGAGACTGCTCAGTGCTTCAAGTCAGCAGACTTTTGAATTCTCCAGGGAATAGGCTGAAGTTGATTTTACCACCTCCCCGTTCAGTTTTTTTCTTACTCTAAACCACTTCTGCTCTAAATTATTGTTATTCCTTATACTCAGCTGAAATTGTTTGCATTGCAGTTTGTGACAGCTGCTTTTTGTCCTTCCATTACACACTGCTGAAAGTCTGTTTTCTCTGTCATGTCCTACAGGTAGTGGCAAACTGCAGTTGCAACCCAGAAGCACAGATCACAGAATGGTTTGTGTTGGAAGGCACCCTAAAGTCCATCTAGTTCCAGCCATGGGCAGGGACACCTGAACAACCAGGTCTAGTGAAGCCCCTCTGAAAGGTGGCTGTGCCTCCCAGCCTGTCAGCTGCCTTTCCTCCACTGGGGTAACCTCAGTTCTTCACAAGTAAACTAACATATATTCTTTTGCACAAACACTGAACATTGAACATTTCTGATTCAAGCTTAAGAGGGAAACTGGGATACTGCAAACCATCTACTCATAACACTGCACTTTAAAACACTTTGAAAATTTCCTCCAGGCAATTGCAACACCTGCCAGGGGCTAATATGTTTAAGATCCATAACTAAAATATTCCTGTCATGGTAAAGAGAAACTTAACTTTCTAACTAAACTAAAAATGAAGTAGGTAAGAAAAAAAGAGAACTTTACTACTGAAATATCTTTTTTAAAACATAACCTCTACAGCATAATCCCACATGAAGGATGTAAAACTGAAGCACCCATACCTAAAATGCATAACTACCTTTGCAATAAATATATTTTTTATTTTCTTTGTAATAAAAAGATTGTTTTTTTTCTTTGTAAAACTGAGTGTTTACTTCGGCACTAGAACCAAAGTAAGGGTCTATAAGGCCATGATATAACTGGGGTTTTTTTAGGAAGCATCATATGAAGTTCCGTTTTTCTTCACCCATGTTCAACTTTAAATATTTTGCAAGGATTTTGCCAAGCACTGGAAATTAATAAATAATGGAAGTCAAAACAAACGATGGGGGTGAGACTGGACCCAGCAACTTGAAGACAGCCTGTGATGTTTAACTCTCTGTCTGGATGTGGCACATCCTAGAGAGCTCTCTCTCCTACCACCACCACCACCTGCCAGACTCCGCAATCCAGTGTCTCCATAGACAAAATTATTTTTTGAAACCTCTGAATACAGCAACATTAATCCACTTTATCAGTCGTAAGTCACACTTTTCTGCTACAGCTCACAGAATACAAATCAGGACTGGAGCCTGCCAAGGCAGCCAGAAAACGTCCTTTGAACTACATTTGGTCCCTGTTTTTTTTCCCCCATGAATGCTTCCCCAGCACACTGTAGAAAAGTCCTCAGAATTTGCTAAATGACAACAATCTCTATGTTTTGGTTTGTGTCTGTTGTATGTCTGCAAATATTCATTTCTCAGGAGGAACAATAAAGACACTGCAAATAAAATTCAGCCACACCTTAGAGCACGGTACAAATTTACCTTCAAAATGTTCCTCTGCTATTTTTCTTTCTTCGTTTACGTGAAGTTTTAACTCTTGAAAGCAGAAGTGATTTGGGAAGGTAAAAATTTATTTATATGGATGGCAACTGCTGATGTTTGAACAAACTTTCTCAAATTCAGTAATAGGAGTTCATTCCATTGTTTAAAAGAATCCAACTTGTAAGTCTCAGCAGTATCTACCTGATCTACAGCTAGTTTGCCGCGGGGCTGTACCGGCTAGCTTAGCCCCGGGCAATGTTCTGCCTGCCACAGGTGAGGGGGGACGGAGCCGATCGCGGCGCTGGAGGGCAGGCGAAGCACCGGCTCAGGGTCGCCTTACCTCCCGGTGGCAAGGTGCGCCAAGGAGGAGTGAAGAAGCGGAGGGACTTCCTCGTGGGACAGGGAAGGGTTTATTCACACGGGAAAGCAACGAGGAGAGCTGATAAAATTAGGTGGGCATGCGGTTTAGGCGGGGGAAACATACAATAACCAATAAAATACCAGTTCTGGGGTCTTACAAAAGGGGGGAGAAGGGACCAGGGCGAATGGGAGAAGGAGGAGGGGGGTAGAGGAGCAACATGAGCCAATTACCAACCGAGGAACATTGAACTTTCTAGAATAACCACCAAATATGAACCGTGAGGGGTGGGGGGAGGCAGCAGCCAATGGTCAGCATGCTTCACACAGCTGTGGGTAGCCTGGTCCAGCTCACCATGGCTCCGGCCATGTCTCATTGCAACATCTTCCCCTTTTTTATTTAATTGAAACAAATTGAGGGAGGTTTTAAGGGACTTCAAAATTAAATATCTAAAAATAAGGAGGGCAAGTAAAATAAACAAAATGCTAAGTTTGCTGTGGGTAAAACAAACAGGAAGAGTAAATAACTTAGGACTATCAAAGCAGCATTGACCTCATATTAACCCCCCGTTTTCAAATAAAAATGCAGGTGTGGAAGGTCAGGGGGCAAGGGGGAAGGGAAAACACTTGGGGAAAGGGAACAGCAGGAAGAGGGCAGCGAGTTCGTCTTCTGATGGTGTCCGGTGTCAGCACCTCTTCCACGCTGTCGCTTTGGGGTTGTCGCTGTCTGATGATTTTGGGTGCGGCTTGATGCATTTCGCCGGCACCCATTTCGGTCCGGCTGGGGTTGACTGAAAGCATCCTGCATTCTGCCCCCCCACCTTCGCCCCCGTGACCGTGGGAACCGAAGGGGCAGCGCGGGAACCAAACGGAGGATGATGGGGGGGTGGAGCCTCCGGTGGAGGAGGGGGCGGGC
>VXAD01005999.1:774045-838711 GCA_013399195.1 Dicrurus megarhynchus
GGGGGGGTGGGGAGTGGCGCGGGCCCGGCGGGCGGGGAGGACTCCCCCGCAGCGGCGGCTGCCGGCGGGAGCGGCCCCAAGGCAGGCGGGACCGATCCCGGCGCGCACGCGGCGGCGGGAGCGGGCAGGAGCTGTTCCGCCGCTACTTTCCCCGCCTGCTGTCCGACCTGAGTCCAAAACGCGAGGTCCCGAGCGCTGTCGGGCGCAGCGGTAGGGAAGTGCTGGTAAAGCCACCGCACAAACACTTTTAACAGGTGTTTAGAGAACTTAGAAGTTAAAACTCCTTAGGATGTATTCAACGTGGACAAAGAAACTCCGCTCCCTTTGGGACAAGTTGTTCCCCATTTTGGGTCCCTTTCACCCCCCCCACCGAGTNCGCGAAGGAGGAGTGAAGAAGCGGAGGGACTTCCTCGTGGGACAGAGAAGGGTTTATTCACAGGAGAAAGCAACGAGGAGAGCTGATAAAATGAGGCGGGCAAGGGCTTTTATACCCCTACAGAACAGGTGGGGGGAACATACAATAACCAATAAAATACCAGTTCTGGGGTCTTACAAAAGGGGGGAGAAGGGACCAGGGCGAATGGGAGAAGAAGTGGGGGGTAGAGGAGCAACATGAGCCAATTACCAACCGAAGAACATAGAACTTTCTAGAAGAATAACCAAATATGAACCATAAGGGGTGGGGGGAGGCAGCAGCCAATGGCCAGCACGCTTCACGCAGCTGTCTGGGTAGCCTGGTCCAGCTCACCATGGCTCCGGCCGTGTCGCACCGCAACAAGCTAGCTCATTTAATCCCAAACATACTTTTAACAACACTGCTCAGTCAGAAGGAAGCAATTTCACCAGACGTGAACCAATGTTTTCCATTTAAAAAAAAATGGAGAAGAAAATGAAGGTGTAGTAGGAAAAGTACTTTTTTTCTTTTTTGATCTTTGTTTTTTCAAGCTTTATTGAGCTGCATAAGGCCAATTCAATAATAAAGACTAATTTCCTGTGGCAATCATCTTCAAAGGGAATTTAAATTAATGCACGTATTCTGGAGCTGTACTGATAAAAAAGGTTCAAACAAGCCCTATTATTTCAAGTAACATTGAAAAATGAATGGTTTTCAACTTATTTCTAGCTATTCATTTTGGATTAACATAAAATAAGCTACTTCAAGTATTACTATTCTTGTGCAATGTATTTATATCAATATGATTACTATCTTCAGTGAAAGGTTTAATATCAACATATATGTAATTACTGGAAACGTTTCAATTTATATTAAGAAATTAAACTGTAAGATCAGCAACAACTGCCTCAACTAAATCAAAAGGTTCTTCCCACAAGACACATCTAAATTTTCTCATTTATTGAAGTTACATCTCTTTCACAGCAAAAACTGAGCCACTCAGCTTCATTTCTAAAATTATCCTTATCAACTTTGCTGACTGTCTTTACAAAACAGGACTTACACACAGTTTGAACGGATCTTTTCTGAAAGCGCTTAATCCATGGTAAAGGTAAAGAATAATTAAAGTCAGAAAAAAAGAAATCTATATCGTATTAAGTATTTCAGTTTTCTACTTCTCAGTGGCAACTCTGTACATAAGACACTGCAGTCTAACAATAATTCGGCTCAGTTAATGACATGTTTTGTATATTATTATTTCTCTCTACAGCTATAAAATACAACATGTATTTCTAATATCTAGGCTAAGTAATTTTTATTTTGAAATAATGTGACTCTAAGAAATTAATGGAATAATGTCCTTGGAAAATCTTTACCAGCTGATCTTAATAAAAGGTGTAAGAAAAGAAATCTGGAGCAAAAGCTTCTCTCTCTATCCACTTTAGAGGAAAATGAGAAAACATGCCAAATCTCTGAAGTATACATATGTATATTTTGACACTTTGAGAAAACAAAAGTCCGTTCATAGCAAATATTATTTGCATTTAAATGGGGTCAGGTATCCTGACACATGTTAAGTCTCCAGACACAAGACAAGGCGCACAGATACGACAACGACCTACTAGGAGCAGCCTACCCTGCTTGGCCACAACATCTAGCATCTGGAAGCCAGGCAGAAAACACAGGACATCTCAATCAGATCTAATGTCTACATGGTACAAGTGAGCGTAGCCTGAGATGGTGCAAAACACATTGAAAAGCAACACAGGAAATGCTGCTGGTGACCGTAGCTACCCAAGTCTGCCCTGCAGCCAGCTTCATTCAGCAGAGTGGTACACAGGAGACTTCACTTACAGTGCTCACATGACTCTGGGGAAGGTTCTACAAAATCCTGCAGACAACCAGAATGCCACGTGAACCTGGTGTGCCAAGTAAGTCCACTGCCACAGTCCCAAGTGTGATACTAAAAAAAAGGGAGGTTAGGGGCAGGGTGTCAAGTACAACACCAAACAATCAAATGACAACAGCCTGGAAACTCAGCAGTATGATATAAAGGGTCTGGGGATTTCAAATGGCTCCCTAAATGTATGATTCATCACTACCTGTACATGTCACTGCTGCAGAACAAAAGCAGTGTCACTTTGGCTTTGTTAACTAACAAGTATTTCATATGAGACACTGGAAATATTTACTTTCTTCTACTTAGCACTAGTGGACCTTTTCCAGAGAACTGTCAGTGTTTTGGGGCAAGTTAGTCTAGACAAACTGAAGAGCCCAAATTAAAACAAGAAGATACTAAAAGACCAAAACATGTAATTTTAATGAAGGGAAAGCCAAACGGAGCCCATGAGGTGCAGCCAAGAGGAAGTGGCAGCGGGAAGGAGCAAGGAGAGAGGTGTTTGAGTAGAGTAGGCAGAAGCTGGAGCAGAAAACACAATGATCAATTGTTCCTTGGGACCATGGTAGATAACAAGAGATTATTTTAATTTGCAGCAAAGAAGATTTATGTTCGATCTCAGGAAAAGCTTTCTCACTTTAAGAACAGGATATACACCAGCATCTCTCACATATGGATGTACTTGATCCTGCTTTCAGTAGAGGTGATGAATTACATGATTTCTTCAAGACAGTCTGAGCTTTAGATTTCTGTGATTTAATGATCTCAGCTGCCTTAGAAACTTATGAGTTGCAATATGAATATTTGCTTACAAACAATAGCTTCTACAGCAAATTAGCCAAAAACCCAAATTATATTATACGAATAAGAGGTACTAATAACACAACATTCCTGAATTACAAATGCAAAGCTTACTGTTCTTTATCCCATTTCTAATCCTGTGAGCCATTCCGCCTCATGCCTGTCGGGATGCATCAAAGCAGGATTTCTGTTGACAAACACTGTAAGTACTGTCATCACAAATGTTCAATTCATGATTTAAAAAGTAACATCACTATGAAGTTTATTGTGGAAGTCTAATAAACTATTATTCCTGTGTGGATGAGGATAAACAATTATCCCCTTCATTGGAGCTGCATGTAATTTCCGATGTGCTTTCTTACATTTGTTTATTACTGCAGAAAGTTTTTGTCCAAGGTGAAATTTCCACAGAAGTATCTTAAATATTAGAACAGTATCAAATAAAACTCATACATTTTCGTATTCCTCTCAGAGAAAGATGATGGGGGATTTAGAGTACTGCAGTTTCGTGAATTTAGTGGGAGCAGCGGCTGAGGTTAGTGCCTTGAGAACTCCTGATGGAGGGGAGTTTTTCAGGAGTTGCATAAATTAGGTGTGTTTTTGACTGGTGTGTTTTTCTGACAAAAGAGAGTGAAGTAGGTTCAGAAAAAAAAGGATAAGAAGCTTTTGAAGGCCAAGACTTACACAGTATAGGCTAAATCAATATTAAGGTATCCTATGTGCCACTGAACTAGAGACCTGCATTATACCTGAAGCTGGATGTGTACATGCCAGCAGGTTCTGCTCTCCATCCTTAAAATACATTTTCTATCCCCTTGTAGATTGGTGCCAACTAAGTAGATTCACTTTTCCTTTTGCTTCAGGGCTGAGTATGTTTTAATTCTTCCTCTCATGTGTGATCTCAGAAGAGAAACAGTAATAGTAATGAAAAAAGCCATGATAAAATCTCCCTCTCTGGGAATAAATACTGTTTCTGTGTTGCCTGGCCTCTCTTTTTCTCCTGCCAGTGTTTCTGTGCTTCTCAGGTGTTGCTGCTGGCCACCACACCAGCATCTGCTGAGCACAGGTGCCAGCACTACCACTGCCCCTGCTCTGCTGAGGAGCCGACAGTCATTGGTATAGATGACACGCTTCTGCCAGTGGATCAGCACATTTCCTCTGCAATAAGCTAAATTTAATTCTGAAATTCATACCCATATGGAAAGGAGAGTACGTAATAGCCATTTTACTGCCCACTGCCAGCAGCTAATTGCACAAATATACATGCAAAGCATATATATGCACCAGTAAAATCTGTAAAGGATGTATGGTTTATTGCTATTTCCCAAAACATTTGGAGAATTAGAGTAATAAGTATAAAATAAATGATATATTTTCATCTTATCAGGCAAAATTAAGGTCTGCTTTCTACCATATTTGTCATCTTCTTTCAGGAGGAAAGCCTATTCATTTCAGTAAAATGGCCTGAGAACTAAGGCAGCGTTCATCCGAAGCAGCGGAAGTATTCAGCTGTTAATAAAACCAACAAGCTTTTATCAATGAGATCAGATGCCCCTTTCAATCCTTAACCCAATTTATTGTCAGGCCATATATGAACAAGATCCATGCTAGAACCTTCACACAAATCAAGTGAAGAAGGGCACAGCTACGTGCAAACGATTATTAGGAAGCACATCTGATTCTACAAAAAACATTTAGCCTTTGACTGATGTTGGGAGAGGGGGTGAGAATGATCCCTAAGCAGGTACATTTTTCATTTGCTAGCCCAGACTGCATGAAGAAAATTTTATTTGTATCCTGTTTATTAACGACATAATCAAGAAATAAAATTACAAGTAAACATATATTTTATATCCTATCAATTTTTTCTCCATCACACAGCACCAGTCTTTTAATTTCAGTTCCCAAAGAGTTTTGTGCTGAATATTTTTGTTTGTATTAAGGATCTAGGGTATGTTCTGTTTAGCAGGTATGAGTGTTCCACAATGATTTCTAGGTAAACTATACTGATAAAAAATTACTTTCATAATCTAAGATAATTTTTCAATTTGCAACTCAATTCAATAAATACATCTTTCTTATTCATAGATTAGTCACCACAAAAAAAATCTTTTGATTATTATTCTGCAATTCATTTAGAGAAATATTGACCAAATTTATTGTTATGCAATGAATAAAAGCACACAAAAATAAATAATATGTAAGAAAGAGGATCTGAATAACCTCTGAAAGCTACTTCCATACAATATTGTTGGGCACTTTACATATTCTATGCAAATATTCCCCAAAACAATGTATGGAACATATTACAGCCACCAGAATGTCACATTAATCACAAGAAACAACACTATTAGATACCATTGTTTACCCTTTAGACTTTGCCTTGCTGTATCATAAACCTGCATTTTCCAGTAAACATTAGTTTAATAATCAGCTTTCTGATTGTTACTAGTGTGTTATTTCCTATTTCAACATTGGTCATAAAAGAATAGTTAGCTACAAACAGGTATTATATCTATTTTCAAATATATATATTGTAAGGTATTTAAGATTTGTTAGTTTTTCTCTGGTCTTTTACTTCAACTGGAAACTTCTCTGGGATGCATTATAAATGTTTCCTACGTTAACTGGATCCTAGATCTGTCAAAGTCCTGCAGAGTGGTAATTTATGTAATAAATTTATGTATGTCATTTATATATGTTATAATTTATGTAAAATTGCCCATTTACAGTACATAATTTTTAATGAAAATAATAGTGGCTTAGAAGATTACACATCCACCAGCAGTAAGAGCAACATGCAGATAGACAGATGGACAGATAGAGAGACAGATGCTCGAGCACACCTCAAATGAGCAAGTCTCTTAGGAGCTGTAGGCAGACATGAGCTGAAGGTACCACTATCAAGGAAGATGCAATGACCAGTGCAAGCCAGGTGCCACATGGGTCACACGAGGTGCAGTGCCAGAAGTAGAATGGTTTTGCCACCATAGTGCTGCAACAGCGACAATCTGCCTGGGGAGACCAGCAGTGGAGAACTAAGGCTTATCAGCTGGGACACAAAACTGACCCAACAAAGGGTTCAGATCAATGGTGGCATGGCCACATGCTGCTACACAATCTTGTACGATGCTGGCAACTCGTGCTGGGTCAGCTTGGTGAGTGTGTCAGCTTGGTGAATGGAAAATCACCATTCTGGGATTCTGTGAAAAGATCCTCCATGCTGTCCCAGAGAGCAGTCTCAGTCTTTTCAACAAGTAGTAGTTAAAAATCAGTCAATAGGAGTGTTTTTGATAAGGATCAGTATTACAGGTCTACAGAGATCAAGTGGAGCAATCTGTGATTCTGCTAAAAATGTTGGACCAAATGGTCTTTAGAGGTCCCTTCCAACCTGTGTTGTATTATTCTGTGATTTAAAAGAGACAAATTCAAACACGAACCATGAATGTCAGGTTTGATTTAGATACCTAAGCTCCCTCCCAACCCAGAAACTTGTCATATGTCAACCAGAAGGCCAAGGAATGTCCAAATGAAGTAGAGAAGTAAGTAAGACTCCACATTCGTCTATTCCTTTTTCCAAAAGCTGACACATCCCAGTCTGATGAAAAAACCAATGCCTCCATCAGAACTACAACCATTTTGCTTGGCTTGGAAAGAGCTCCTGAAAGATGAAAAGAACAGCATGATTTGGACAGCAAAGCTGGCCATGCTGAAGAAGTAATGGTGCTACATTCTCTTCATTGCCATTGAAGAAACCTTAATTAAAACATGCAGCTAGTTCTGGTAAGTCAAGAGGCAGCAAGCCAAATCCAAGGTGCTGAGATGCAAGGGAATCCTAACTTCCATGGGTTTTAGTTCATACCTTGTTTATCCTGGACAGCCAGGAAGACCTGGGAGAAGCTATGTGGTTTTTTCCCTGCAGAAGGGGTTCTGATGATTCTCAGTAGATTAGAAATATCCTATAAAGAACTATTAATCATTAATATATGAGGCTTTACCATAGCTTCATATTTAGCCAGAAGACATTTTGAAAATTGCTGCTCTTGGGATTTGTCAACTTGGAACACAAAATTAAACGCAACAACTTGTTGAAGAAATTTCAAATTGTTGGACATGTCCACTAAACTAAACTTACTTTAAAAACATGATCTTTCTGGTATCTACGTGAATGGCTTTGCCAATAAGCTTAAGAGCTGAGCTTTCCTAAAACATGTTCTGGTTCACAGTCCCTGCTTGAAGAGTATGATTACTACCTTCTGCAATACGAGATAGTATCACAGAATTTAATTTGTTGCATTTGAGTCAAACATTCTAATTTAAACTATTCCATATAAAAACCACTTCTTTTTCTCGAAAAAGTATGGTAGAAGAAAAGTGATTTAAAATAAAAATTTTCAAATTCAAAGCTAAACATGTCATTTTCTGCACATAGATTTGGCATATGGCCCTAAGTTTTCAGAAGATGCAAGTAATATAAACTTTCCTAGTTTTTTTACATTCATACTGCATTTAACTTGAGAGATAGATGCTTGAAAATCAGGAGCTTGTAATCTTTTACATATTCTGGAAAACAGTTTGGATCTTGGTTTAGTTCTCTATCCACACTCTGTCACTTACTACCTAGTGCTTCTGTGTCACTAAAACACTTCCATTTCATTTAATAATAACTTCCTTTTGCATTCTAGTCATATTTAAAGTATTTTACCAAGCAGGCTTAGGTTGGAATTAAAAATATTACAACTTTACGTTATTCTGTCATTAAATGCAGAATCTGCTCAACTCAATCAATCCTCCCATAAACAAGCTGAAAACTGATTTTCAGAAGCACTCATCTTTAAATAGAATTTTTAGTAAGAAGAAAAATATCTCCTTAAATTACACAAAAATATAGGTTATGTATGTCTATTTGCCTCTATTTATGCAAAATATAATTTAGCATTAATGAAGTGTCGTGAAGTTCTGAATGGGAATTTATCTGTCCCAATATTTATGCCTTACACTACACGTTTACCTTTAAGGATCGCATCGTAGGCACTTTTTCCAGTCACAGAAGAGAAGAACGCATCTCATCCTAATGCTGACCAGATTAACAGAGATCAACTGGAGCAATCTGGAATTCTGCTAAAAATGATGTGTTGATTTCTTTCCATTACATGTCATTTACAGTTCATCTCTGATGCAGCTATCTAAAGTAAGGTGAGAAGAGTTCTCTTCTGGGTTCCTGCTATTTTGCCATCATTACTCCTTAGGCAGCAGAAGCTGAACTTCTGGCAAAGGTAGTGTTCTTCTGAAGAGCACTGTATAAACTAATACACTGTGGGAATATTTTGTGAAGATAGAATTTAAAATTTAACCCACTTACCAAACTATAAGAAGAAAAATCAAGACTTTAACTTACTGTTAGTTCCTAGTAGACTTTCATCCCTACTAAAAACGTTTATATTTTCTGAGGATTTTAGACCTTTTCTTGCAAGCTTTACAATGTAGAACATAAAACAAGTATCAAAGGTATTCGCTGAACAACAGTTAATGGATCTAGCATTTTCAAGCGGGAAAAGGAAAATAGGTAAACCAAGAAGTGCACTACCAATTCGGAAAAATCAAATTCAACAAAATAGTTCTTTGCTGACAAGGAGGAACAGCAATTACCCCCGTGGGACACAATTTAGACAGACCAGCAACCTGATGCTAAGTAATAGTTTCACTGATCTTTTCTTTCTAAAGGGTCTTTAAACAGGGAAAAGCACAATCTTCATTCTTACTGTCCTGCAAACCTCCTTGCATCATAGGACCTCACAGTGCAGTGCCCTTGGAAAGTCCAAGGATTCTCTGAAGTGCTATTTCTTCAAAAGCAAAATGCCTAAGCCATAACAATAATTAATTTCAAAATACTGTCTTTGGAGAGCTTCCTGTGAAACATATACAGTACACTGGAGGAAGTGTTGTGAATAAATGGAATGAAATGGTAGTTAGCAAGTACACTTTTTCCTCATCTGTGCTTATAAAACATAATTAAACCCATCTTATCTTACAAAACATCATCATTCATAATGCTTCCAATTTTACTTCTGGCAGAAGTTGTCGTACTCCAGGCTTTAGTATACGACAATGACCACATCACTAGATTTTATTACCCTACTTAAAAACCCTGTAACAAAAGCTGAAGACAATCCTTACAAGAAGATTCAGCATTATCATTAAGAGCAAAATTATGTTCAAGAAGTGAGGAGGGATTATAAACAGATAACCTTGTAAAGCTACTGATGGGAAAATCCTGCTTGTGTGAAAAGTAAATGACCAAAGTTCCCTGTATTATCTCTTGAGAGAATGCAGAAAATGCCAACTATCACTTGAGACCATAGGCTGTATCCTGGTATGAATAACTACATTACTGATGCTGAAATACCCAAGTGCAAGATGTAATTGAAAATATGTATTTTAAGGCACAACCAGCAAATATGCTATAGCTATACTCACATGGTTGGTTTGGGGATTTTTTTCCTTCTAGATTCAAATTGAAGGGGTTTATCCCTTTTCCCACATGTACATAAACAAACTATTGTTCTCAGCAAGCCAACTTAATGCAATAAAGAAGATGATTAAACATGCAAACTATTCTAGTACTCAGTATTGCATACATATTCAAGAATCTGAAATTTAAAGTTTTAAACAGATGATTAAAAAAATACAATTTGTCTTATGTTTTTTTTTTTCTCAAAAGATATTTTGTATGTAAATACAAAATCCTTCCACAGACAAGCTGCATAAATATAGGAACATGCTTTAAAGAAACACACCACAATTATACACATAAATAGATAAAATATATTTTTTGGGGAAAACCAAATTTCTGTATCACTATATTTTATTTTGGTTTTCCTCAACGTGAGTGTTTTTCTAGGTACTTTCAACAGTGCAATATCAGACACCATCCCAATAGGTTCTGGACAAGAACACATGTTTACTGGTTATAAAATCAGTACAGAAAGCATTTGTAGATAATCCAAAGCTTTTGGAGACATAAAGCAATGAATAAATGGGTCAACTGTACAGAAAACTTGGATTCCTTGGTATATGGTATACCTAGAGCAATGTGAATGTCAGGGGTTTAAATTCAAGGTTGCAACTCAAAATAGAAATTGCAGATTATAGTCTTGAAATATAATAATTTCAGTGGAATTCAGTGAAATTGAGAACTTAAATTTAAGGTTAAATGACCAACTAAACACATCCTTCAAGCATGATGCTGCATCTAGGATAGGAAATGCTACTTTTGGATGTATTATGACAGTTCAAAAGTTAAAAGCATTTTCAATAGAGATCATTAATAATAATTTTCCACTGCCAGACAGGTAACAATACTGATAAAGCAACATCATACTCTTCTATCACTGTGAACCTGACTTAAGACTCCCCACAAAGCTGTGAGGCAGAGCTCAAAATCCAATATGGTTGTTGCCATGATGAAGAAGTAGATTTTCAAAAATACTGTGTATTGAAGGCCCATCAAAACTGGGCTTTGCTCTCAGGTATTTCTGGCAGAGGAAAACTACAATACTGAGAAACTGGCAAGAGATTTTGTTAATGGATAAAATAAAATAAAAGTTTATAAATACTATTTGTCAGTAATGGTTCTTTTTTAATTTCAGCATCGCTTTCAGCATCTCTTGTGAGAATCATTTGTTGCTGTGTGATTAGAGTAAAGAACCCCAAATTTCCTTTTTTCTCTAAATGCTTGTGAGCATTATTCATGGAATATGGGTATGGCTAGCACAACACAGGACAGTATGCAGAGGAGAGTTAGTCTGCACATGTGAGATGTAGCTGTCCCGATGATTCCCCTTTCCCTTCCATTCTTGCACATAGTATGTCACCACTCATCTCACTCAGTAATTTTCTTGTCTCTTTTCTTTAGCTCATCAATCCCTACGTACTCATACCACTTCCTCACCTCAAAAGAGGAAGGTCAAAAACTAAGTAGAGATAAAAGAGTAAGTAGAAAAAGGGTTAATTCTGGCCATCAGAACAATTTTCAAACAACTACAGGGAACAGAGGCAAGAACGGGTATTTCCTTCATCAGCACAAAAAGGAATATGCTATTTCTGACTGTATAGGGTGTAGGTCCCAAGGCTTGTGTAGATGTTAGAGGCTGCAGGGGATGGGCTCTGTGGCAAGAGAACAGGGTGGGCATCTCACTGCTGGCTAAAGTTAACCCACCAGCTGATGCATACTCAGGGTCACCTGATAATGTCCCAATCCAAACTAAAATACCTTGAAGCCTCTAGAAAAATCCAAGAAAGAATATTTAACAATGTTAACCTCAATTCTGCCCTCTTTAATAATGGGGTCAGAACATTTCCACTACAGATGCTGAAGAATGGTATAGAAAAATCATGGGAAAAGAAATCATTATGTGAAATCAAGAAGAGTGCATTAGGCGTAAGCTAAAAGGAAGCCACTCTCTTAAGTATGGTTTCCACTCTGTCTCTGAATCTAACACTCATCAAACAGCCCTTGCAAACTTCATCACTTCTCTTTTTTACAAGAATATTTTCCTTAACTGCCTCTATTTAGATGCTGTTATTGCAGGGAACTGAATCATTCATATTACTACTTTGTTTTCCATCTCAATTTAAACACGCCACCCTATTTTTTTCAGTATATGAAATCTTAGTACTGAAAGTGCCAGGTACTTAGTTCTTCACTATTATACATTCAGGTGTCTAAATATGAACAAGTTCCCACCATTATAAACAGTTATGGACAAAATTGAATACTTCAATATAGGCATCCCAAGTAATTTGAGAAGCTGTGTGGCACCCTTAACACATGCATGGAGATGATAAAACACAGGCTCTACGAAGACCTGTAAGCTTCATTAGGATTTATTAGATTCCCATCATTGGGATAAACTGGGCTACCTCAGCTACCACTCACAATAAAAATCCTGCCCCAGATATTCTTGAAGACACAGGGGAAAGTATGGGTCCACTACTCCAATCTCCATCTAGGCCTTGTCACCTTCACCAGCTCTACATTCCTGCCTCAGATATGGCAGGACAGCTCAAACACTATTAGACACCTAAACTGAGGTAACTGAGTCCAATTCTACCCTTGCTTGCAAAGTTCACTTGCAGACACTTATATTTAGGTGCCTTATAACTTGAAGCCTCAGGCTTCCACATTCATTCACAACGCTGACAAACTCCTTCAACCAATCCCCCACTCTTCAGTACGTTTGAACTCAATGATGTGAATGGAAGTTGGATAACATACAAGGCATATGATGAACTCAAAAACTTGACATGCAACACAAGTAATTCCACTGCTACTTAGGTGTACTATTGTACAACTATTGCTTTTTCCAGTAACTAGCTGTCTATCCAGGAGGGCAGCCTTAGATTGTTTTGGGGCATACCTGCAGTGCTTTTCATAACTGAAGTCAACATTACTTTAATTCATCATTTTCTGGTGTTATAAAATACACTACTATATTGTATGAGAGTTTATAGTAATTGAACACAATAGCTGAAAGTGCCCTTGGCAACCTTAACTCTGGAGCAGACTTTTGGACTGCTAATGTACACTTGCTAAGAATCACAAATCAACACCACCACTGGTAAAAGTGCAATTTTGCCAAAAGGTAGAGGCATGCAGGACAAACTCTCTAGCTGCTTTTATGCTTTTTCCCACTGCTGTCTGTGCACAGTCCTAAGTAGCATCTCAGCTGACAACCATACAGTTCACCAGCTCAAAACCCAGAACTTGTTCATACACAGAGAAACAGGCCCTCAAAAACTCTTCATTACCATAATGTCTTAGGACACTAACAGGGTGGTTTTACGAATCAGCCAGCCATCTGGAATCACCTACACTTTTATACAAATTCTGATCATTCTCTTGCTCATTATCTGTTGGTTTAGTTTTTAGCCAACAAGTTTTTGGTCAACAGTTAGAGCTGGCTTTGCAGAGAGAAAAATGGTACACAGATGCAAGACTATCCAACAAGCAAGCAGGACAATGAAGTTTCAGGAAAAAGGCTGTGGCAAGCGGAAGTGCAGACAGAAGGGATAAAGTACAGTGAGAACTGGGAGAAAAATAAGAGATGGCAGGAAAGGAGACCGATGGAAATGAAACAAAACTGTGAGAGAATTCTGTGATGGCAGAAACGACAAAGTTTGTCAGAAAGTGTGTATTTCACCAGAATAGATGCAGCTATCCTACTTGTAGCATCTGGGTAACTGAAAACACTGGCAGTGGCTAGAGTGGCAGCTGAAAAATGGCTGAGAACCCAGTAAACCAAGCACAGCCGAGATTCTTGAAGACAGATGACAACAGCACACAAAAAAGTTATGCAGAAGTACTGGGTGTATGAATAACAAATCAGTGCAAGAAATCTTGACGGAAACTTTGCAAATGCAAAGCAATTTGCTGATCATATCACTGTCTATGAATTGCATTTATAACTCTGCTTCTAATAGAAACATTCTGAGAGACGTAAACTACAGTACCAAAGGGAGCACGGATGAGAGATGGAAAGATGAATCCTTCCTAGAGGAAGCTGTAGGTCCTTTCCACTATTGGTCTGTGTATTTATTATTTCTCTCCTTGATACATTTCAAGGTGCACCACGCTGCTATGAATTTACTGTTTTTAACTGGCACAGGCACTTTATAACATAATCAAAAACCCCAGTACACATCTGGAGAATTAGTCATAGAATCACAGAATCATTTCGGTTGGAAAAGACCTTTAAGATCACTGAATCCAACTGTTAACCCAGAACTGCCAAGTCTATCACTAAACTATCCCTACGTGCCACATCCACACGTCTTTTAATACCTCCAGGGAGGTATTTAAAAGTCACACATTAAAACTGTCAAAGGTATATTCTTCAGGGGTCAGTATACTTCAGTTAAATGTTACCTTTTAATTAGTTAACTAAGAATGATAGCAAGCTGAATAACATCCTGAGGTTTACTACTTTTTAAAACTTTAACAGGTTATTAGAAACATAAAGATATATTATTTAATTGTGCTGTTACTGTTCACAGATTTAATTTAGATCCTGAAATACAGAGTTCAGGCTGATAATTATTTTTCCATCATTTACATTCTCTTAGTGTATCTCCACAAGAAAAATTGAACTTTTAGAACATTTCTACAGGTGATATATTTACTTTTTTTCTGAAAATAAAGAAAACTGAAGGAAAATACTGACCCGCTCTTAAACAAGAGAGGTGAATTAATCACCAACAATGCTGAAAACGCAGAGGTTCTCAACACATCCTTCATTTCTGTCTTTACCAGCTCTGTTGGGTCCCAAACCTTGAGAACAAAAATCCAGGACGACACAAACACAGACCCATTGTGAAGGAGGAGTTCGTTTGGGAACTGCTGTGGAAGCTTGACCCCTACAAACTGATGGGCCCTGACAATACAGTTAGAACAATCAGACATTGGAATAATTTCCCCAGGAAAGTGAGGAATTACCTAACATTGGGCACCTCCAACATTCAGCTGAACAGGGTGCTGGGCCATCTGGTCTAGATTTTGCTTTTGCCAAGAAAGGTTGGACCAGACGACCCGTGAAGTCCCTTCCAATAACTTCCATTATTCTACAATTCTGTGAAAATGTAAACATTTAAAAAAAACCCCAAACCTAGGGGAAAAAATTATTCCACTGGTACAAAACTTATTTTAATACATTTCCTAAGTCACAAAATTGTTTCTTCAAACAAAGAAAAATTACTAAAACCTTAATACTTTTACTTCTTCTTATTTTTCTAAATAAAGTGTATGCAAGGTATGAAGCAAGGTATGAAGACCACCAGTCAAAAAAAACCAAAAAAAACCCACAAAAAACTTCAGTGCAAACATTCTAAAAGACAAAAGAGTTCAGCATGTCAGGAGTCAAACTCCAGTCTGCAAAACACTTCAACATCTGCCTAATTTTAACCCCTTGCTTTGGCTCCAGCTGCCCCAAATAAAGACATGCTTATATGCATTGTTGCAAAGAACTGATCCAAAGCACAGTTAAAAATTAATATGTTAATCATAGATTATAAAGCCACAAAGATCTCAGTGATCCTCTAATCTGACCTGCTGCATGAGAAAGGACAGAGGATTATCCTGACTTTATTCTAGTTCTTCATTCATGTGCTTCCAAATGCTTTTTTCAGGGCTTAGAAATCCTTTTCTTCCTCAAGTGGAAATTGTTTAGAAGATACTTAAGATAAGTTTTGTTTCCTTCTAAGTACACAGCAGCCACTTGTAAAGAAAAAGCATTAAAAATGAAAATAGTATCATTAGTATAAATCGGAACAAACTAACCGTGGCTCTTTGTGCCTCACTTTGATATCTGAAGTGCCTTTCCACATGAGATGCTATATATATATATCTCAAGGTTTAGATACTTATCAGCATTTATAGATTTTCCAAACACTCATATTTCAATTTTCAGATAGAAGCAGAGAGTTATTGATGACTTTGAATTCTTCTGGTAATAATGGCTTCAAAATAACGTTATTCAAAGGATATATAGGGATTTTATGGCTACAAAAGATGCTCTTTCTTTGTCAAGAGAGCCAAACTATGTTGATCTACAATGCAAAGGTATTAGGGTATTGTCAGTCCTGATGAGCCTACTGCACTTGTTTAGCATATAGCCATCATGAATGAAATAGGAAGTCTTCTCCAAAGAACTCCTAATCTTCATCCTAGTTGTGGGGAAGACAGCCCAGCATAGATGGGATAAGGAGCTCCAGTTCTCTCACTGTACCAGCAGCACTTCTTGCTCTGATAACATACAAAGACTGAATTATACCAAACATACTTATAAATTAAACGTGTATAATTTATTCTTGGTGGAAAGCAGTAGGGGGTAGAAATAAATTATAAGAAATTGCTTTAGCTTTAGTTAAAAACTGTATGCATACTGAGATAGATACTCTACCAGTCATAATGTCTAGAAATTTGTAATCCAACCCTAGGACTTACTCAGTTGACCAAAGACAATTACTTTAGCTGCCTCCTCAGGAGTTTTGTTCAGAGGTTTTACAGCAATCCAAGCCACTCCAGTGAGGCTGAGGTAGGTAGGATACATATAACCTGCTGAACTAGCATCTGTAAACCATCGGGGCATCTCAAATGGGACCACTGCAGCCAACTGAATCATATCCAGTGTGTTAAGTTTACAGGAGCCCAGTTAGTGCTCCTGGCCATGCTGACTGGTTTGCTAAAAAGTTTGCTTTCTATACAAGAAGCCTGGATCTCTGGTTTGCACTCAGATTTTTGTTCTGAAGCTGAATAAAGTCTTTATTGAATTTTCAATCATGTGCTAGGAGGCAGAGCAGAAAACTGAACTGCTCCTGGCAAGGGAAAATGCCATATGCACCAGTGCCTGCAGAATCTGGTCCTTAGGGAACGCCATTTGTACAAGGGTACTACAGAGGCTTGGTACACACACCAAAGTACTGGGAATTTTTAGTTGATAGTACTCCTTAAAACAATTTGAGAGCTCTCTACTTGTACTCACTATGCCTATATTCCAGATGCTAGTGGGTTCTTTCCCGGCTCAGTTAGGTCCTGCAGGGAAGTACAGGAGAGCTGTAGACTCGATAGGAAAGCTGGGTGTCTTCATACACTGTGAGCCCTCTAGTGGGCTTCAGTATCTTCTATAAGCCAAAGCCATACCAACCTTAGGGACCAGCCATCAAGACATCATCCTGGACCTGCATTTTGACACACTATTTTGTTTAGCATGATGGCTTGAAATCCCATACACAAGTCAAATGTCCATTTCAACAAGTGTGTTTCATTGCAGTTGGGGAAAAAGGAAAACCTGCAACAGCTCTAAGCAATTCAAGAAAATCAGTGTTTATTTTATTTTTATATAACCAAACCAAACAAGGGGGATTTGAGAAGTTAAATTCCTCCTGTGTAGTTCATAGGGACTGAAATGATGAATTTTAACTTCCCTCCAGTTATTGGAAGTAACAGTTGTGTTCTCAGCCTTACATCAAACCAACAGAGATGCTGGCAGATCAGTGTTTGCTGCCTAAGAGCATTAACTGCAACCAACAACTACTGTTATTGTAGAATACAATGAAAGTAACTGAACTGAACTTGCAGTTATAGGCTTTTTTAATTGGTCTTGCTAGGGGACATTTTTTGTGCTTTTTTCTTTGAAGCCATAAGACACAAATCATGAAGCAGTGAAAGCTAACAGGAGATATCAGCTGTGTATTTATTTACCTTGCTACCACTTCAGGTAATACAATCCTCCCCCTCCCCCCATGCAATTTCCTCTTAATCATTATATAAAATCTGTTTTGTGTTGTTCAGGTCAAATTGAGTCTGAGGTAAAAAAAAAAGTGCAATGGGTCAATGCTTTCAGAGTAATTGGTTCTTAAAGAATGTAATCTGAATTCCTGGAAAATCAGTATAATCTCCAAGAAAAGTCTGGGTTGATATAATTGAAAAGAAAGTATTACAAAAATATAAATATAATGTGTCAGTCTTGAAACTAGATTTGCGGCATTTTACTTGTTCACCTTTCAGAGATAACATCATTTAAAGCAATAACACCTACGTAATATCAGGTTTGAAATCTTTTAAAAAAATACTTTTTCAGGGTTACAATTTACATTTTGAAAAATAACACTTGCACACATTTACCAAAGAAGATTGGAAATAATTCCTTTTTTTTTTTTGCTTAAATTGCATACAGCAGAGGATACTGTTTAATTACATGTTTAAAGTACCTAGTCACTTTGAGTAAATGCAGTAAATCAAGTGTAAATGAAAATAAGCAATATACTAATACAATTTCTATAAATAGCACTATTTATGAAAAAAAATCCCAGGAAATTCTAGACCAGCATATAACTAGAGTACATTTTAGCAAGTATGCTATGCCTACATAAAAAAACTCACAGTAATTTGTCGAAACTAAATTCATGATGGTATACCATAAAATAACCAATTTAAAATTTTAAATTTTACCTTGGCTTCTCCCTCTTATATTATCAAAAGTGAATATATTTATTTATTTATTACTGTAAAAGCACACATATGAAACAAAGGAGCCTTTAGGAAAACACTGGCCTTTGGTGCCAACAGATCAACAGCCCTTTCCTTAACAGATAAAAACACGGTCTTTCTTCCACGATGCCTTATATACAATAAAAGTTCTAGTATAATTTTATGATTAGGACATTCTGATTTATAACTTCTGTTTATATTATTTCATCCCAAAACCTACAATATAAGAAAATACAAAAAAATGTTAAAAGAATAGATCAGGAAGAGTCTTTCACATGAAAGGAGTAATGTTGCAATGAAGGATTTTACACATCTTGTAATGAATTTGAAGACAATAATTTGAAGTGCAAAGGATACTTTAGAGGAAGAGAATTTTTTTTTCTGATAGATACTGTTCTGGAGGAACAAACACATGAGGAAAGAATACTACTTTTGAATAAAGGTTAATACAACTAACAGTAGAGATGAATACTGGAAATACAAGAACAATCCTTTGGGTTTGCCAAGATTATTCCCAGCTCAGGTATGATGTAAGACCTATCCTGGTTTTCCTTGAACATGCTGAGAAAGGGCAGAGCCTAGAACTGTGGGTGTGGCTATACTGCTATTCTATACCACCCAATAATCCCTGGGGTGGTCTTGTGCAAGGCCAGGAGTTGCACTTTGATGATCCTTGTGGGTCCTTACCAACTCAAGATATTCTATGAGTGAACAGCAAAAGACACCACATAAAAATGTCTGCCAGCAGAAGCGGGCACCTGCAAAGTGATGGGAAGTCAGAAAAAAATACTTTGCTCTGGTGTCAATCTTAAAAGCTAAAACTGACACTACCTGCTCCAAAGGGGTTTAAGCAAACACCTGAATAATGAAAAATTTACCATATTTTATGGCCATAAGAACATCTCCAGCTCTTCAGCCTTCTTCTGTCCTAGTTTCTACTAATGTTCACCTAATGTACACCTCTTGATGGAAGTCACTAGGGCCCTATAATAAGCATTGTCTGCCCAATTAGAAAGGCTGAGTGCCCCTGGATTAAGGTTGTGTATTTTACTTTGCAAGTGCAGATGACTGTGGTTACAGAGGCACCATGATTCCCACAGCTCACTTTACAGGCAATAGTCATGAAGCTTTGGTGCCTTGATCCCCTGCCATCATCTGGACATAAAAGGTTCAGGAAACACAGCTACAGATTTTTCAACTGTGTGATTGTCTTCAAGTATTTGCAAACTTGTGGAAAATTAGAATAGTACAGGTAAGAGACCATTTTAATGTGGGAATGACAGTATTTGCCAGATTAAAGGGAAACAGCAGCACATCATTGTTTCTTGTTACTGCAAGGTAGATAGGACTTATTTTTGGTTGCTATGTAAGAAATAAGTTGATCCTTTTAAGTGCTGATTTCTGAAGTTACCTTATCATGAGCTTCTCTAAGGCTAAGTGATATTTAAGATGTACTTGCTTGTATGTGTACAACTTTTACATAACCTATAGATAATACTGCCCAAAAGAATGATATTCTCTATTCAAATCTTAAAGTACTTACAGTTTTTATCTGCAGTGTTGTATCCCACAACACAAAACTGGGCACTGGCTTTGACTTTGTCCTCTGTAATTCCTTTGGGTCATATGTCATAAAGTCTGTGAAGACTTCATACCTTCAACAGTATGAAGAATGCTTATGGTTGGAGATTATTCTACAAGAAATTCTTCCTATATCCAATGGACGTTTCAATATTGAGATAAAAATTCTGGCTTCTAATATACCAAATTCTAAAACAGCAATACTTTATAATGTCATCATCAAGTACAAGGCAGGCTGTTCTATGTATAGAACCTGCAAGGTCATTTCACATCATAAGTGGTTATCAATTTAGTATCAGCATTTAACTATCAAGTGCTGATTTTAATTGGGAAGCTAGTTAATCATCTGGCAGTGTTTAAACAAGCTGCAGGCTCATAAAGACAAGAATGAGCTCTCCAAGAGTTAAAAAAAAAAATTCAGTAACTTATTCAATATTGGCCGATGTTAAAACTTTATTTTACACAGTCTAACAATTATTTAAGTTTAAAAGAGTGTATTTTAGGTTGGTAATAATACATAAAGCATTAGGGAAAATTCATAAATGTTTCTGCAACATGAGGCACCACTAAGAATGAAAATTTTGAAAACTGTGAAAACCACCAGAGAGTTCTAGATGCAGATTCCTTGTATTAAATTCAGTTATTCAGAATGATAGCAGTATTCTATTTTCCCATGTATCCCTTTGCAGGCTGTCATGTTAGGTTAAATCCACCACTTTATCCCAAGACTAATTTTGGAGGGAAACTCTATATACAGAAAAATTTATTTTATTAGAGGAGTAGTGTGCTATTTCAAAATCTGACAGTAATCATGTTTTCAGTAGACTGACACTTAATTCCAGCACTGCTGGTGCCGCATGGCCTTGTGAAGAGGGAATAGAGATGGAAGAATAAAGGCAATGATGCTCTGGCTCTTGCATAGCTTTTTCATTGGCAGAATACATTACACAGGTATATCTATTGTCTTCTTGCACAAGAGAACTCTCTTTGTTACCAACAGAAGCAAGAAAAAGTCTTTGTGTACAAGTGATCACAGACCATCACATATAACTTATCCAGTTCAGACATCTAAAAGATGTCTGGCCTCAGCCAGTCATGAAGGATTTCTCTGCATTTAGTGGGGAATATCTTTAGCTCATGATTCATACTGAACTAAAACTGAAATCTAAGGTGGGATGAATCACATATACTAGATGTCCATCTTTTTCTCTCCCCGAGGAGAGAAAAGTCACCTTTTAGGTGACTCATTATGAAACCCAGCCCAGAAGATTAGGAGATGGCAACATGAGGATGAAGCAAAAGAAAAAAAAAGGGCAGCCAAACAAAAGCTAGGTGTACCTGGACCAGAAATCAAATTGAAGAGTCTTTCATAATCATTGTTTGGAATACTTTTGCCTGATAGCCACATAGGTTGAATGGGTGTCTTCATTTCAGCCAAGGACAGGGTGAGGGGGCATGAGCGGGCAGAGCCTGGAGCCATGTGGGCAGGGTCAAGATTTTGTGTTGTTCAATAGCATCTGGTGTCATGGGCAGGGGCAGGAGAAAGGGGCTTTCCCACTTCCAAGAAGAAGCTGCGTGGCTGTCAATCGATCATGTAGGGTCTTGTCCACCACTGTTTTTCATTGCCCCAAGCTTGGTGAGCATTTTTTGCAGGTAAATCACCCTCTCCTTGTCTACTTTTGTTATAATATTGTTGCTATTACTGTTTGTTTTCTTATCTCATTTCTGCTTCCAGTAAATTGCTCTTATCTCAACCCATAATCTCTACCTTTTGTCTCCCACAGGAGGGTGGGGGGAGGAGCAGCTTGTGTCTTGGAGTGTCATTCCTAAACCATGACAATGGGGTAAGCATGAAGGATAAAAAAATGTAAGTGGGCAAAACGTGCTCATTATTTTTAAAATATGACAGTATATTTACCAAAGGGACTGCAAAATCTTCTTACTGTGGTAAGATACTGGACATGCTTATTCAGGAGGTGGGATCTAGTAATACAGTGGTTTAGCAAGTGTTTAAAATTTTCTTTGCCCCTCATATGCATTCCCTATATTCCTCTGAATTACAAAAAACTATTAACAAAAATGCTTTGAAGGACTGTATTTCCATTTTAAAGTGGGTTTGCATGAGAAAAATAGTGTCTTCTCACTAAAGAATTACCAGTTTATTACACTTTTTTGCTTTGGTGAGGATACTTAAAAATTAAATGTATTGTATAGTACTAGTTTTTCAATAAGGCTGTTAAAACCTTCTGCTGGGTTTCTGAACTCCCCTCGGAAAACAGAAGTCTGAAGACAGAGTGGTAGAGATTAATGGTAGCTAAAAAATACTGGTTTCTAAAGGATTCAGGGAATTGCTAATAATTAAATTAAAATTCTGCAAGGAAACATCTGAGAAAAGCCTTTCCATGTTTATTAAAAAACATCTACCCTGTATTGTGCTGAATACATTAAAAAATTATATCCCAGATCAGTGCTGGAGGACATGTGACTATCAAAAACAAACTGTGCCAATATTAGAGCCACCTGTCTCTCTTATTCCTTCTCTCTCCAGCAATTCTTAGAAACCAAGAAAGATTTTACTAATACAAATTTATAGATGCATATCCGCATGTTAAAAGCAAAGGAGCTGGAAAGTGGACTAATCATTAACAGAAGCCTTGTAATAATCTTGTTACGACTGGTACATATTGTCATTAAGAGTGATTTGGCATGCAGTAATTTTACAAATGTCTTTAACTTGTAAGACACAAACGGGTTTTTTATTGGTCTACTACTCTGACACTTTTGTAAGTGTATAAACAGGAAATGAAATAACAGCAGTCTGCATAAAGGAAGAACATTTTTTGTTTCATTTCTCTCTGTTAAATCTTGGTAAACCTATGAAAAATATGTCACAGAAAGGAACTAACTACCATGGTAAACCTTTGTAAAATTCAAAAACTCTAAACCTCTACTAATCCTAATCTGAACAGATAATCACAGTGTGAAGCTATTCTAATGTGTATCCAATTATAATCAGCACTATGATAATGGCACTGTCATTAATCTTCTGTGCTATTTCTCATTATTTCTAGAGACAGTGCTAAAAGCAAATTCTTGGAGCTATTTAATGGAGATGGGAAGTTTCAGCTTTTGTATTGCTTGTATTCCTTATTTTCAGGAATTTCAAATTTTGACAATAAATTTTCAACAAAAAAAAAATCTTTAATCTATTATCTGGTTGAGGTTTGTTGTTTAAGTATGCAACAATTTTTCAGCTATTCCATTCCAGACTGAAATCAGACCAGGAGAGGCAGAAAAGATTTGCTATGCAATAGCTGTATGAATTTCTTCTCTGGTCTCATCAGATAACTTGTCACTTCACACTCTGGAGCAGCAGCAAACTGAAATGTGTCAACAAAGCTGCTTTTTGTGGTCCCTAGGAAAAAAAGTACTGCCTCTGAACAAAACACAAACTCTTCTGGAAGATTTCTCTCCTGACACACACTGTGGAAATGGATTTGACAACTAGATGCTCCAAGAAGTCCCTCAGAACCTGAATGTGCCCTCATTCAAAGCCACTGTGGTTAATCATGACTTTAGCAGGACCTGTAACAATAGAACAAGGAACAATGGTTTTAAGTTAAAAGAGAGGTGATTCAGACTAGATAGAAGAAAAAAAAAAAAAAAGAAAATTACTTGGTAAAGACTCAAAACAGGTTGCCCAGAGTAGTGGTGGATGCTCCACACCTGGGAACATTCAAGCTATGTACATCCACACCCAACACATCCACCTTCCTCCATAATCATCCTTTAACTCTTCTCAGGCCTGGAGAGAGCTTGGCTCAAAATGGTCGTAATTTTCCCTCTCCTCTTCCAGGCATGGAGAGCCGAGGATAAAGATGCAAATGAACTTAAAATATTAACAAGTTTTCAAAAAGAAAAATTGGCAATGGGGAAAGAACATCACCACCAAAACTGCAAGGCTTTTTCTGGTCTTTCAGCTTTCTGTCACAATGGTACTGGCTGCGTCCTTTTCTTTTGCCCTGTATCCAGGTTCTCCTGAGGAGAGGGGGTGACTGCTGCTTGGCCTCTGCGGCAGGTCAGGCTGGTACCTTGGACACAGAAAGCACTAGAAGAGGCTGAAATAAACAGAATGGTCCTGTAACAATGGCTGGTGTGCTGCGTAAGGACAGAAATCTTCCAATGCCTTATTATTTGTGGTCCCACAAAACTCAGTGAGGCATATATAACACAAACCGCAGTGACAGCCTGGCTCTACACTGCAAGACAGTCTTTCAGAAGACCTCTTTGAGATTTAAATACAATCAACTTGGAGTTGATTCAAAGGGATTTTTTTTTAAATGCAAAAAGCAGGTTTCAGGATTGGAACATAATGCAATTGTTTTGAAACCCAGTGCTGAAACAGTTAATATATTCTACATTAGAGCATATCAGACAAAGAAAATAGGTGCGGGAAACAGTTGTTGACCTTCATTTATCAACATGAATTTAAATGGTTTTTAATTTGTTCTCCACACTACAACTGGCATTTGAGAGGAAAACAACATGTGTCAAGAATATCTACCTGAAACACATTTAAAAAAAAAAGTATAAAGATGAGTTATTGAGAGAAAGAAAAATGTCAGGTTGAACTGATAGAAAAAACTTGGGATAAGGAGATTGAGATCTCCTTAGAAGACAGGGAAAAGCAGTGACAGGAAGACAAGATAATAAAGAATAAAATACTATGGTTAAAAACATATGAAATAGTTTTATAGACAAATATGGGCAGATGCAAGTGACAGTGTTATTACCTGGAAAAATTTCAAGCCTGTGGGTTTGGTGGTTGGTTTTGCTTTGGTTTTGGGGTTTTTTTTAATAAATCTTATTATGAATATTAAGACTGGAAATATACTGATCTTTTGTTATCTTCTTTTAAGATAAAATACTGTCAACTAAATAAAACTAATTTCTGGTCTTGTTCTTTATGAGATTTGGAACATGTGAATGAAAACATCAGTATGTTGGGACCAGCAGACCAAATTTCCTGGGTAGCTGTGACATTGCATGAATAAATGCGGGTTTTAGCCTACAAAATCAAGCTGAACCGCAATTCTTTTATCTGGGATTAATTTCACAGACTGTTTTACACCTTATAAATTCAAGAAGCAAGACGCCAAACCAAGGGAAGGGTTGTTTCAAGACAAGCTTAGGACAGTAACACACATCTGCAATTCTACTGCAATACGCCAAAGTTTATGTATTTCAGTTTAGTATCAATAGCTGGCATACCAGCCCTTTAGAAACTGCACACCAAGGGAATGCAAGCCCGTAAGAGACAAGTGATATACCTGAGAAATTACATACATATTGATTTGGTAGGTGAACACACTTGTCTCTTAATGGATACAAATAAGTAAGGGCCTGTAATTTTACAGTAAACTTTGAAAAATAATTTAAAATGGCACACAGATAAGTAAATGAATAAAAACTTGCACATGATACTGCTGCACAGCACTAGTTTTCATGGCTTTGTTTCCCTGGTACTGGAACCTCCTGCCCTTAGTTGTCCTCCTAGGAGCATTTCCTACGTCTTTAATCACATCTTAAATTAGACTGGAACTCTAAACAGCATTGCTTTCTGATCAGCGTCTCCCAGGTCTCCAAACAGTGGACCCCTGACCATACAGAGTGTAACCAGTGGGCACCAACAAATTCCATAAACGTGTGCTTCAGTGCACACACCTTCCTCGGGTGATGATGGCAAATCATTTCCAGCTGCAAGCCAACGTGGCATTGCAGCCTCATGTTACAGCACCACAAGCCCTTGACCAACCACAGATTTACTAGAATGGTTAAAAAATCCAAAACATTACTACTTCTGTAGCCTTTAGAAATTATGCACTTCTTTCAGATGTTTTGCTTATCTGTATTTTTCCTACTGCACAGTGTCTATACTGTAAGACATGGAAAAAGCTTTCATATCACACAGCTCATTAGAGGCTTAAATGAACCAGTTTTAGATGTATGATTTTGACCTCATTACTGTCCTCAATCAATGAAATAAAAATGGCGGCTGTCATATCATCATCTCTTGGATACATTACTGTGGGAATCAGCAATCAGAGTCTGCTCCTCAGATGGTAAAACTGCTATTGAATGTATTTGCTAGTACTAAGCCTGATTAAATAATAATAGAGAAAAAGGTTTTTTAGAACTCAATAAGCCAATCAAACTATCTCTGAACAAACTGGAGAGAAAGATATATCCTACCTGCATCTTGTCATAACCTTGGTCCATTTTCAAAATGCTGTAGAAAAAAACCCCTCACCTGACACAGTTCCTATGCCACTGCCTAAACACATCTTAATGTGGTTGTATGTGATATGCTGCAAATGTCACAACAAAACTCACCACGTGTTTCAAGTCCTGCTCCGAAGGTGAAACACATGCTTTAAGATCAGTGGCAAATTTTTAAAATACTCCTTATCTTCAGAATGAGATCATCTCTCTTTTTCACTTTTCCCCACATTTATGCCAGTCATACACTTAAGCATGGGATGAGCCACACTCTGGAGATGCCCCTTTCCCTCCACCGCCTAGGGAAGGAGCTGAGGTAACTGTAACTCACTTGAGGCTTGATGCTTAACCCTTGAACAGCTTATGCACTCAGCCCATCTAATACCAATTAGATGGATTATCTATAGCTGCAATTCAATTTAAGAGAGTTTTCGCTTAACATCTACAAGGTCATTTTCAGAACTCTGCACTTCCAAATGTATTACTATAGAAACGATCATTATCTGAATTTCTAAAAAATATAGGGATGCTTTCAGTTTACTAAGCCTTTAGTTTGCGCATATTTGTGGGTAGTAACCGGTCTATGTACAGCTTGCCTGTTACATGTACTGGACATAAAATGTACGTTATTTTTGTGAGACTTGAGTGACCAATACTTACCCAAAGACTCAATAATTCATTATCAGACCAGAAAAAAAATGTTTTTCCCAGAAAAAAATACAGAACAAATTAGCACATAGACAAGTTTTCAACAAGCCTGCCAAGCCAGAATTCTTCAAATTTTGCACTGTTCAAGTTAAGGTATTCTAATTTATTGATTTATTTGTAGTTGGCACATAGACTTTGACTACTTTTTAATCCAGTTTCATTTTTATCATTAAAGCAGTGGTAATTTTTTTCCTGAAAATATGCTGTGAGATGTCTGAAGTCATGTTATTAAACACTGTTTTGTATATAATATTATTTCAAGGTGAAACTATTCATTTAAGTTTCTGCTTCCCGAATCATGTATCTCTATGGGATGCTGGGTTTTGCTAGTTCTTTTATGATTAGCCAAATATTCATTCCTTCATTTTGACATATCTATCAGTTAAATTCTACAAGCAAGGCTTCTTCTTGCTGCAGTGTAAAACTGGAAGGTTGTACCTTTGATTTCTTTCATAATGTACTTCCAATTAGTTTAATAATGTTCCCTGCACACCTGTAGAGAAATGGAGCTTTGAACAGAGGCAGAGTGCAGGCAGAAGAAAAGACTTACCTGTTCCTTCAACAGCAGGTAGGGAAGAAAGAATGTTTTACCTTTCGGTAGTTCTCCCTTCCTTCATCTACTTTTCCTCCTCACAGATGCATGTAACAAGATGTCAGCCTTCATCCAGGGGAGACAGCATGGAGAGATTTGGGCAGAAGAGGCTCTCCATAGCTGGATGACTCCTACCTACTCCTGGTCAGGTAAAAAGCTTCTTTCTAACAGAAGGTGATGTGTGATTAGGCATACAATAAAAGTAATTCACCTTAAAGTAGTTTCTCCAGAGTATCCTCAACTATCTTATGATCTACAGCACACAAATTGGGAGGTGATTTTTTTTTGGCCAAAGATAAAGCTGAGTTTTTTCAGGCTGTTTTTAGCCTGGTTTCCTATGGAAACAAGACTGAGCAACAATATAATACAGTCTGTGTGTCCTCTCCTTGTAATTTTTCAACTAAGTAGCCTGATTTCAGCTAAATGTGACTGAGGAGATAGAAATCTCAAAGATAGTTATACTCTTATAAATTTTGAAAGAGGCAAGTGCTGGAGAGAAGAGAGACCAGGATCCTCCTATTAACATGCAGGGTGCTAACAATCTTATCAGCCCATTTCTGCTGTCTAGTGTGGCAGCCAGCATACCATCACCAGAATATATGCATATTCAGAGATAAAAGAAGACCTCCATAATTCAATTATTAACCAAGAGACATAAATCCTCAAGAAACTGGTCCTCTTCAATTTTGGTTCTTTTAGCCCTTTTCTCTTTTAACTAGACAGCCAAGATACCAGGCTGATGAGGGGGGAAAATTAAACAAAAAAGAGGAACAGTTTAAATGAAAACCAAAAGCATACAAAATCCATACTGTAGCAAAAGAGAAGAGTAAATAGATGGAATAGAAAGTTTATCAGTTACTATATTATAACGATGGACAGCTTTTAAGGTTATGTCCTACATTTAAATATATTTACAGTTTTACCAGGTTCAGAAGTCCTACACACACACACACACACAAACACAGATACAGGAAGGAGATTATGAGCATCACATTTAGCTGCTACTAGCTAAACATATTGAATGATTCAGCTTTTTCATGCAGATAAAAATGACATAAGGCTGAAAATCATTTTCATTTCCTATATTCCACAGCCAAGGAAACACATAATGGTTAAAGAACTGGGACTCCCCTACCAAAACCATTTTTACAGCTCAAGTGATTAGTTTTGAGATGGTCTAGCATAATTATCGATGCCACAATTTCTCCTTGCGAGTGTCAAAAATACTTCAAAAAACACCACCAAATAATCACTGACTCACTGTCAAAATGCGTGCATCGACTAGAGAAAGTGGTATGAAAAGTTCTGTTACACAAAGTAGCATAATTGTTCATTATATATCCAATGTTCTGTTACTGTTTACTATAAATAAGACTGTTCTGTTCCAAGATTTCACATGACAGATACAAATTCTGAGCCTTCTGCCAAAAATTTTCAAAATCCAGAAAGTATTTCTCAGCTAGCAGTTCCTGTAATATAGTAAATGTTTGATCATGACCTAATAATTATCAAGGGGAAAAAAAATTAAAGAATGGGAAAAAATGAGCTTCATTTTCCCTCATTTTTGCAGCAACTTTTTTTTTTTTTTTTTGTCAGATCTCTTTTCCCTTGCATCCCCTCTGCTCATGCTGGGAATCAGGTGTGTGCTGCCAGCAGGACTTGTTAATTCAAGGAGCTGCTGCTGTCCAATTAAACTTGGTGCCAGATCACAGACAGCCAGACACCAAGGTACCTAATTCTCCTTCCTAGTTCAGCAGTAAATGCAACACCATTAGCAGCACAGTCTAGGTATTAATTCACTCATTTGTAGGCACACTTTAAGGTTAATTCATGTCACTCCAAAAGGAGAAAAAAAAAACTAAAAGAAGTGAAGAAGGATGTCAAGCACTTAAAGTCACCTCAGTAAAAAAACAGAGTTGCCTTTAAACAAGAAAGTAATCCAGAAGACCTGAACTCAGATGAAAGTTTACTTAAGCAATCTACTTTTACTATTTGAAAGTTCCTGGGTGCCTAAAATTTCCCTTTAATACATCCACAGATTTTTTTCCAGGTTTGGGAATGCTAAGAAGCCAGCATTTAGCTAAAATGAAACATAAAAATCAAGTTGATTATCTCCTGCCTACCATGAAGAACTGAGTTCATTAGATATTTTTATGACACACTGGATCATGATCAAGTACATCTGAAGTACAGTGTTAACCAACACTTTTAAAATGTAGCACAAAGTGCTGTTTCCCCTTGTTTTTCGGCAGCTGAATGTAGCTGAGCCTATTTTCAATTTGTAGTCTGCAGGCATTATAAAAGAACAGACTGCCTTGGTGTAATCCATAAAGAATAACTAAGAGCATCCCAGTCATCAATAAGACTTAAGTTTGCTATGGATGGATATACATCTCAGTCAGAATAGCATTAAAAAAAAAATTCAGGATCTTGATTCAGTGGATATACTCTGATTCAAGGATATGCTCAGGATATTTTCAGACATAACAGTTCAGCTCCTTTCTTCGGGCTACTGCAATTCAGCGTGTCTCCTACTACTCTGCAGGTTATGCAAAGCATCAGGCTATGTGACCTGAGTGAGAAATCAGGTATGGGAGGCACAGCTCCTTACACTGTACACTGTATTATGACAGAAGTAGATGCTCAATGCAGGCTGATGGAAGATCCACTTAACCTCAGAGAACTGTGCTGAAGTAGCCCAAAAGTAGCCAGCAATTAGCAAAGGAGAGCCATATACATCTTAAGTGTTATCCCTCTCTAGATCTCTACAGAGATACAAAAGCTAAACAACTTTCCTAAGACGAAGAAACTCCTTCTTTCGAAAATGTGCTTGGGATCGCTCTTTTCCTTCAGGCAGCACTGGTAAAAATCCATCTGATGTTTTCAGGTCCCCTACATACACTTGTCTAATGGATTCACTGCCTCTTTGAGGTGGAAGAGCTGAAGCTTTATCAGCAACATCTGATTTCCCTGGAAAGTGTCCTCACAAATGGGTTGTACATTATTCTGGCTGGGAAAGAGCCCCCTCCAGCCTTCCTTAGTCAAGAGGAGAAAGAAAAAACAAAGAGCATAATTCTGTAGCTTCGAGGGTAGAGCAGCTGTGTGAGAGAGAAGTATGCTCCAGTTCCTTCTGCGATAACTTTCTATGAAATGTATTCAGTAATTGGTTAGCATAAGGACTAGACAGCTCCTAGAGGCAGGTTTAAAGCCCTCGACTCCACGTCTGCCCCCCAGCAGCTATACTGTCTTGCACTCAGTTCTCACCCTTGCAGCCTATACTTTCTCAAGTACAAGATAAAGAGCTGCTAACACAATTTCTTGATCTTGACATTTAAATACTGGTCAGTGGCTATGTTCAGCATTCAGTAGCCAAATCTTCTTTTTATTTGTGGGTGTTTCAGTTTCTTGGGTCTTTTAAATTCTTCTCATGACGGCTAAGGCAACTTTATTTCCAGCCTCCTTAAAAAGGCCATCCAGAGAAACAGATGACATAACAACATTATAAAAGAGACAAAATTAGCAGTCATGAAAAGTACAGAAGGCTTGGAATAAAATATATATCTGCTGGGAATAAAAGCAGTGACATTGACAGTGGCACTTGAAAGAGGAATCTGCAGGCAGGGTTTTTACAGACACTGAGGCCTGTAGGATACTGTGCTTACCTTACTGCACACTCAATTCGACCTTACTTAGTGTAGCGGGTTCAGTTTGGGTAACCGGGCGGAAACACCAATTTTAGTGTAGTGGTTTGGTTCAAAATGCCCATTACTTACTTATTTTCCTTCTGTGAGATAAGAACCAGGAGAAAAGCAAAGCAGGCACAAAACTTAAACCTTAAAAGCATAAAGAAGTTTATTAACAGAACTAAAAAGCAGAAAAAAAAAGTTAGACTAAACCTTCAGAACACTTCTCCTCCCCCCACCAACAACATGAAAAAAACAACCCTCAAGGTTTTCCAGAGTCAGTTTACCATCTCTGTAAGAACTTTCTCAGTCCACCTAGGGAGAGGAGTCTCTCTTGCTCATGCTATGGAGACATCTCCACACGAAAACAGTTAAACAGTTCTCTTGTGGCTCAGTGTCACAGCAAGGCCGCCCGGAATGGTTTCTCCTTGCCTGTGAAAGTCCCTTCCCTCAACTTGCAGCTTTCCCCACAACTGCTTGCGAGGGTTAATTCCTTTAGCTAATGGGGTACCATTTTAAGGATGAGCTGTTCAGAAACAAAAGTTCTCTTTACCCATCTGTGGGTGCATATTCATCTCTAGGAACAGAGGTCCTCCCTTTCTCCGGTAGTGAGAGGGTCCTCATCTCCTTCAAAACAAAAGTTCTTTTCACCTGTCTGTAGGTGCATCTTTATCTCTAGGCATCGAGGCCCCCTTCTTCTCTGGCAGCAAGAGGGTCCTCATCACCTTCAACTGAAAAGGCACAGAGGCCTTCCTCTGGGAGCGAGAGAGTCTACATCACTTTCAACTCTCTCTGTTAAAACTTCTCAATAAATCACAGCTACTTCAGTAGTTGCTTAATGCAGCACAGGTACTTCTACCCATGGGTTGCGGTTTTGAACGCTCTGCCTCCCCCCACCATGCTTCATGAAATTACAACGGGAACACTGAGATATATTATAGTCCATCACCACAGCCTTACAAGAGAATTTCAGCTTCCAGGAGAAGCATCTCCTCTTTCTCCTCTCTCAGGGTTTCAGCTCCTCCTTCTTTGCTGACTTTGGTGTCTCTGTGCTGTTTATTTCACGTGCCATCATCTGTCCTTTTCCTCTGACTCAGGAGAGGATTGAATGTCTGGAAGCTTCATCTGTTCTGGAGAAATCTTACAGCACTAAAAGAGTTAATCTCACCCGGCCTTGCAGCTGGAATTCGCTTATCTCTCCTTGCCGGGCAGCAGCAGTGGGTGAGGGGGGGCATGGCCCGTCCGGAGCAGCTGAGGGGGCCTGGCCCGCCCGAAGCAGGGCTGGGGCCGGAGCAGGGCTGGGGGGGCCGGGCCGGGCCGCAGATGGAACAGGGCTGCTCCAGGGCCGCTCCAGGGTGGGCTCCTGGCCGGCCCGGCCGGGCCGAGCAGGGCCCGGCCCCGCTGGGCCGTGCCCCAGGCCTCCCCCAGTTACCTGTCCGAACGCCGGAAGTCAGAGAGAGCATTTCCCGGGCTCTGTTCGTTCTTAAATGCGGATCACAGAGGCGTACCAAGCTTCTTAAGTGGCTTAAAGAAGTTGTCAATATTCCAACGAGCCAGTTGATTGGTTAGGTCAGGTCTAGAGGAAGCTGTAAGCACCTCTGTGCAAAAAATCACTTCCGAGGCTGGAGGAGTCTTTCCTCAAAAACTCAAACTATGCTAACCCATGACACTTAGAAAGGAAGGATAGGTGAGGGATGGGTGCTGATGTGCAGTCCACAGACAGCATCATTCCCCCATGATTAAGCAACAGGTTTACTGAGTTCCATGGAACCTCCTCCTGCACTTTGTGGATCCCATTTGAGCACTGGAGCCCATGTGTCTAATCCTAAGAATTAGAGAGTTCTCCAGTCTAGCAAGAGCGAACAATCTATGTCAACTAGCAGAAAGAGCAAGAACAATATTAACTGGAAAGCTCCTATGTTTATAAAATATTTAAATACTTATTAATATAGTATTTTAAACCCAATATATAATGCAGGAGATAAAACACTTCAGGTAGTGTGAGAAGAAATTAAAAGATAAGTAGAAAGCATAGTGTAGCAATGAAAGATGCCACCACTACAAAATCTATGTAGCAGGTACCAATTGCTCCTTTCATTGCATGATACATTTATTATCTGGAACTTGATGAAACCTAGTGTCACTGACCAAGGCTCCAGGTTTTATCAGGCTGGGAGAAACAGCAACACAATCATGCAGCTTTTATGATGCATATAGAAAATGAGAGACAACAGTTGGATCCAGCAGTCAGAAAAATGGAATTTAAGCACTGACTCAAGAGTTACTGCACTCTCGTAAGTATGTTTCTCTTGATAGTATTTTAGTCAATTGCTCTTGAACTTGGGCAATACATCTGCTGTATTTCCCAAGCTATTACACACAAAGATTTTCAAGCTGCTATAATTTATAAATGGACCTCACGCTGTCCTCCCAGATATTATTCAATCCAACCACAAGTGGCCATTCCATTATGCACTCCACTGGCTGTATAGCAATTTCAAGTTAGAAAAAGGAAACCAAGAAGTTTAAATAAGAAAAAAGAAATCACAAATGAACAAACAAAAACAACCAAACCAGGAAAAAAAAATAGTCTCATAAATACAGCCCAGGGCTGCCCAAGAGATGAGGCTCAGGAGGAAGAAATGACAGTCTGCAATATTTTGAGGCGGCACAGTGAGCTTCGTGCGATGATGCTAATAACGAATACCAATTTAGAAAAGACCACAATTTCAACTTTTGCCCAGGGCTCTTTTGAATGTCTGTATGCCCCTGAATGTATAATATGGCAGTGGCTTGATCCTATATGACTGCTGATCTAGTACCATTTAATTAAAGCAATTACAGTAGAAATTCATTCTCATGAAGGAATGACACGCTTTGCTTGTTAGGACAGAAGCAGACAACTGAAAATTGAGTTGATTCTACATAAGTTCAATTGTTAATTTTTAGTTTTATGACAGTCCTTGGATGCTGGATGCAACTCCCATTTCTGCACTGCTTGCAGAATGCAGAAATGCCCCAAGACAGAGTAAGGGCATATCAGTAGGGGTCACACAGGCTTTTCTTGGGCAAAAGACAGCCCAATCACATTCTTCCATGGCACCTGGAAAGCTCACATGTTTAGGGCAGATTTTCAAAACAGAATTACTTTTGTTCCCACAAGTTTTATGGAGGTCCTCAATAAGAGCTTTTGAAAACTCCATCCTGAAAGCACAGCTTTTAGGTCACCAGTAATGGTTCGTCAAACCATTTTGATGGACTTTCAAAGCCTCTCAGAACATGAAAACCTTTTCAAGAAACCACTTTTATATAAAGACATTGCTTTCTTTGGGAACTGCACATGTATATGAAGGGATTGAGTTTGTTCCCATTTAAAAGGAGTGCAGTCTACTCACAGCGAGCAATCGCAGAAAATGCTGTTGAAATTACATATATTCTCTAGCGGTTTTGAAAAGGATCTAAAGGTAGACCTAGGGTATGTTTTATCCCCTGTCTTGCTGAAAAAACTGCCATTAGATCATCACTTCAATTTTGTGAGAAATCTGTATTCCTAAATGGTTTTTACTGGTGGAGAAGGAAGTTTGCTTTGTTTTGCCTTGTTTTAATAGTGCTTGTCCAGTAACATTTTTAGAGAGGCACTGGCTGAAATCACAGCCTTTACAACAGCCATGCAATTCTTCTCCATCTACTGCAATCAGCTGAACTGCACCAGCATCTGCCTAACCTAAAGAAACATGGAGGGCATGCAGGGTGGGTTTCCCAAGTGGCTTATTATGACATGCACTAACTTGATAGACTCAAGGAACTCACTCGTGTATTCTTGTGATTGTAGACTTGCTGGTTTTGAAAAGTTGCCAGACAAAAATGGATGAACTTTTATGACCTAATTTACTGAACCACTCCCAAGAAATATACAGAAGCAAAACAGTGGCTGAAGGCGAGGGTTCCCAATTGCTAAAATGATTTATCAATATCCAGAAATAAAATATGGAAAGATACAACACCTGCATCACTGATAGTTAATCAAGATTAAAAATTTCTCCTACATTTATGTACATTGCACAAATCTTTATACCTTCAGACTTTCTTGGTTTTGCTATTATATGATTTTTTTTTATTTTTCCAGTCTGAGATTTTGCACCTACTTTAATATTTTGTTGTCTAAAGTGCAATAAAAGCTAAAGATATATATTCTTAAAGACCTAAAAAAACCCCAAACCCACGGATTATGCCAACACTTAAAACCTCTCTTGAGTCATTATATTTTTAATACAAAAGAAAAGGAACAAAATTCACTTTTCTGTGAATGAGAGGCATATCATTAAGCCCACTGATCCCAGGAAAATCCTTATAAATTGTCTTAGGAATGGTTCTCTAACGAATTAAGCACATATGTCTCCATCAGGCACTGCCCTGTTCACAGCTCTGAAGCAGCCACTGAAGCATTACTCCAAGAACCTTGGGAAGAAATTATAGTAATCCCTTCACCTCTTCCTCAGTGCCAGGGGTAGTCATCACCAGGGGTCCCAGGAAAGAGAAGAAGAAGAAAGAGCATTTTTCACATGTGGAGTAAACAGACAGAAGGTTCTAGCTCAGGGATAGCAGAGGAGGAAAGCAGTAGCTTTTACTTGGAGACAATGTCTTCCATGTAAGCAAACCATAAAAGATCTGCAGATAAGCTACAATTCATCGAGGGAGAGTCTGTATTGACACAAAAGCAAGAGCAAGGAAATCTTCAGAGAGGCTGTAACAAGCAAGGAAGATTGCTCTTATTAAGCATAGTCTTAATTCTGTATATAATTAATGTATTATTCTGTATTTAGGTCCCATTACTGCAAATTTATATTTTAAAGACATTCTCTTTAGTCCTTAAAGATGAAACGGTGCCTGTGTGACCTGACAAACAAGAAGAAATTCCTGATGAAAACAAGAAGAAATTCCTGATGAAAGAACATGGTACGCAGGTACTGAAACACTTAAAGGTGTCCAGCCCCACAATGGACTATTTCAAAGGCATCCAGGGAATAAAAAATATCTTTTTTTTAGAATGGGATATTTTAAGAATCAGCACAACAAAAAACAGGAAAGAAAGAAGAAGCATTTTCTGACACTTTCCTGTCAATATGGAGGAAAATCTCTCCAGCACACTGCACAGAAATAGAGAGCATACTTAAAAGCTGAGCTAGTGTATGACAGAAAGTTTAAAAGAAGCTAATAAAATTCTGAGATGTGTACAACTTCCGTGCCCACCCCTCCCGCCAAGAACTTTAAATCCTGTCCAGCCTTTTAGCAAGAAACTGGTCTAACTAGATCTAATTTTTCTGATCTCAGTCCCATTACCTGACCTCAGACATTTCACTCAGTTTTTAACCTCACACTCTTCTGCAGTCACCAGCTGTAGCATCCCTCCTGCTGCTCCAGTGAATGAAACACTATTACACTGAGAACACAACACAGCACTGTACAGTGATGCCTGCACAGTCCCTATCACCGGTATGCACTTTGCTGCTCACAAGTTGACTGCAGCTGAAAACCACTTCTTCTCAAAGAATTTATGTACTTGAAAATTGGTAATTTTGTTACTAAAGAAGATCTATCCTCCACAGTTAACCTGCTTTCAGTAATGGTCAGTGAAGCACTGCACCTGCGTCCCTTAAAGAAGTTTGGGAAGGAGCCAGCTTCGAACCTACAGCAAACTCTTTGCTGATTTTGGGAATCAGCAAGGAACTCTGACTGCCTACTAAAAAAACTGCAAGGGACCAGCATCAGAGAAAGAGCAGACAAGATTTCTATGTAAAAAAAGTTTTGTTAGGGGAAAGAAGGTCCAGGAAAGAATGAGGAGTTTCTCAGATGTAATTCCCACCCTAAAAAAAAGGCATTTTAGCCATTTATTTTCTCAGCCTGGTGACGGAGGTCCTTCCTAATGTGTCTGATCTGTGGCCAGAGGCATCCCAGGTGAAAACACCATCCTTTGATGAAGTATATATCACAGAAACATAGGAACATTTTGGGTTGGAAGGAGCCTGAAAGGCCATTCAGTTCCAACCCCTCCCGCCATGGACTGAGACACCTTCCACAAGACCAGATTGTTCAAAGCTCCATCCAGTGTGGTCTTGAGCACTCTCAGGGATGGTGTTACCAAACAAGTTCTATTTCTTTAAAAAGGAGTCTATGCAGCATTGGGTGAAAATGCTGGGACCTAATCAACAAGAAGCAAGATTTAGTCCGTGAAACAGATAGCAGCTAACAAAGCAACCTCGAAGTGATGTCCATGTGCTAGAAAAACAAATTAAAGCTTAGGACTTGACATGCTTCAGTGATCTGAGACCTGGGGAGGAGGTTAACATAGTTTGGGAAGAAGGATGCAACTCTGATAATGGACACAAAGAATACAGAATTTATGGTCAACAAGGACATTTGGCAGCACTCTCAAAATAAGGAAGAAACTCATCTGAAACCAGCTCCAAGTGGGTAAAAGGTCATTCTGGCACAGGGGATCTACAACCACCAACCCACAGACCACTGACGCAAGAAACCCACCAACCCAAAAGAAGAGAGAAACTGAGCATGCAAACTAATTAGCATGAGAAGTGGGAGAATCATTAACCAATAGAAGATAGAATACTATCTACTAAGAGAACTTGTATCCAGTGAACACTAATTCCAATGAACACTAATTCCTTTGTTTGCTAAAATGTATAAATAATTAAAACTTTTGACAACTGGTGTACATGTTGGGTGGAGCAATCCCCATGTACCTCAGTGCTGAATAAAGTTTTGTCAGCTTTATAACCTAACAATCTGGTTGGAGAGTCTGTTTTCTGGGTTTTGGTGGCAACCAGACATCCACAGTTTCTCTGGGCAACAGTTTTCAGTGTCTCACTACCCTCAGACTAATTAATTTCTTCCTGATATATGATCTAAATATACCTGTTTTCAGCTTAAAGCCACTCCCCTTGCCCTATCACTTGTAAAAAGTCCCTTTCCAGCTTTCCCTTTAGGTACTGGAACACTGTTTAGGGTCTTCCCAGAGCTTTTTCTTCTTCAAGTTGAACAACCCCAACTCGCTCAGCCTGTCTTCATAGAAGAGGCACGCTTCAATGATTCTACAGACAGTTAGCTATAAAGGTATATGTGGATAAGTATATATATTCATATGCAAACCTATAGATATCTCTTCCTAAGTTTCAGTGACTGGTTGGGAGCATTTTAACCACAGAGTTACGTGGTCCTGCTGGCTAGGACTTTGGCTAGGATATTTTGGTTCAGGAGAGGTGTTCATACAAGGACTGTCTAGTGGTCCCAAGACCCTACAAATTGGGGCTGAGTGTGAAGATTCCACTCACTAGGGATATCTGGTCCCACTCCATGATCCCTTTTACCCTCACAAATACAGGGAAAATGAGGATAACTGTCCCACAGCGCCTGAAGAATGATTTTAGAATTATTTTAGACTATGAATAAGGCACAATGAGCTGTTTTCATGAGCTGGTATTAAAGAAGTTGCTGAGGACTAAGCTGAGAGAAGACTCTTTGGAAATGAACTGACTGGATGCTGATCAAGGTTATATTTACCGGAGGGCAGAAAAGAAGCCCAAGAAAGGAAAGACTGCAAGGGAAGAGTTAATACTCACAGAAAAAAAGAACAAAACAAGAAGAGGTTTTTCTTCCCCAGGAGGGAAGGAGCGTTCAGCTGACTGCTACAGGGAGAGAGGGGGAGAACTATCACAATGTTGAGCAAGAAGGATAAATTTCAGTGCTGGTGCTAGGGGAAAAGATTTAGGGCCACTAAATCCTATAGCGGTGTTCTCTATATATTTGGGATTTAGCATTTACAGCAAAATAAAGTAAAATAAAGTAAAATAAAATAATTTTAAAAATAAAATAGAGGGCTATGTACTGAAAGCACCGATTATACAGTGCTTAAATAGCATCTTGCTCCAAGACTATTTTAAACTGCCTTAACTAGACTCCTTCATGACAAACCTTTCTGCATTAGCCTAAGACACATCCCTGACTGTTGCACTAGGATACAGGCAAGGCACAGCAACTGCTTTTCAGTAATCTCTGGTAGGCACGGTGGCTTTTTAACTGGCTTGTGCTGCAATGATCCTGAGAAAGGCTCATCTAGAGCCCAGATCACCATGATAGTTGTTGTAGTACCTACAATGCTAGGCCTCCTTTTTAATATATTCTTATGACATAAGTAAGTGTTTAAAAACCCCTGGTAGGTGATGACCAGGTAAAAAGATTACATCTGTCAAATCTGTCAGAATTACTTTGGGAAATACTCTTTAAAAATATTGGGTCTTATGGCACATAATGACAGTGTCCTTGATTCAGATAATATTGTGGTTAAAAGACCAGGAGGTAGAGGATTGAATTTTGCATCTTTTATATCCTCATCTTGTGGAACTCATAACTTTTTATCAGCACTTCAAATGTGGCCACATAAAAACACACTGAAAGCAGATTACTATTAATGCTGGCTAACAGAATCCCCAGCTTAACATATTGCATTATTGAGTAAGGATGGAAGGTGGGAGTCCAGGGCAAAAAATACCATACACGCAAACCATGTAATAAAAACTTCAACAAAGCAAACACACCACAGTTGGATATTGTCACAGAATTCCCCTCGGAACAGAGAAAGCAGATCTACAAGCTTCATACATTTGAAAGTTGCATATGTTTTCTAGTGCCAACATTTCAGACACTTGAATTGGAATGATGTAGGGCTATTCAATGGGCCTCACATACCTGCGGGTTTTTTTTTAATAAATGGGTTAAATTATGGAAACCTTAAGTTACAGAAAACCAATGAAATTTCCCTTTCTTAGAAAACCACAAGCCTCTTAAGGGTGACATAGATTGGTCCCTACAACAAGAGGGCCAAATCAAACAAGTGATATCATGTCTCACTCCCTTAAGTTTTGCCTGGTATCAGCACTTTCACAGCTAAGTTAATTCAATGTTACTAAATAACAAATAAACAAACTTAGGAAAAAGGAAAGGATTTCTAATACTTCAGAACATAAATCTCTGTATTTCTACACAACATTTCTGGAATATTCTGATCTGAGGACTTTTGTTGCTGAAGAAAGGAAGCCTCCAAGTAAGCACAGTTATATATTTCTACCCTCCATCACACTAAGGTCCATAAATCAACCATGGTGCAATTTTTCACAGCTATGAGCTTGGAAAGATTTATCTTGCTTGGAAAGCAGGTTCTTACTCTAGTATGGAAATTCAAAACAAACTTTCTATATAATATACAATTTCTATTTTCATCTACTTGGTTTGACCAATAGCAGAAACAGTAAATTGCTGTACTGATAGCCGTGTACTCACCCCCATTGATCTCCAAATAGAAGTCATGACTTCTCTGTGTCAGATTGATAGTGCTGTTAACAAAAGTTCTGATGCTTACCTGAAAGGAAGAATGCTATTTGGATTTACTTTAAAATGAATGTCAGATTAGTTATAACAAGTATTCATCTGAATTAATAATGTCATCCTGCATTTTTTTGGTAAATGCTTCTAGCTTCAAAAAAGATGTTTGTTTGAAGACTGTGGCCATACTTCTCTAGACAAAAGGACTTCCTTACAGTGGTATCTCTGGAAAGCTCACTCTGATCTTCAGTGGTCTTCAAGAATAATGTTCCAAGTTCTTAACTTTTCCAGTTTGAAATAAAAGAAGCAACGCTAAGACTAAACCTAATATTGGCAATTCAAAGAAAAAAGCTTTTCTTTGAATATGCTTGGAACATAGGGTGGCAATTTCACTTACTACTCTCGTGCTAACTCATGTAGGTATAACAAGTCCTTCCCATCGGTCTTCTAAAAACAATGTTTATTTTTTTGTGGTGATTAGTGCACGGTTCTGGCTTTTCTAGAAAGAGTTGCATTGCTAATGCCTAACCATGATTAGGACAAGTTCAGCTTCCTGTTTGACATAAGACGCCTCTGAATGAAGAATGAGACCTCTGGTAATGCTCAGTTAGTCCACAAAACAGTGGTTTCCTAATTCTTCAAACGTCTCTGATTCTCTCTCTCCTATAACTTGGACTGCACTTCAAACTAGTCTAGACCATGTGAAAGCACATAATACAACTGGTTTTGTCAGTAAAATCAAGCTCTGTGTCAGAGAAAGGCTGCAGCTCAAAGAGAGGTGGCTTTTTAATCTCCCCCAGAATTTAATAAACACCAAAAGAGGAATCCCAACCTCTGTATCATATGTATCAATAGAAGCTTGCCTGATGAACCAAATGAACATAAAACTGTTGAATGCATGATAATTAATCCTGTCTCACAAATTACTACTTCTCTGGAGGAGTAAATAAAGTGTATATAAGATGCAACTGATTTGCAAAAAGCAGTTGAATTTCCAAAATCCTTCTTTCAGATAACGTACTTAAAAGAGCCTTAGACCTGACTATTGTGGAAGGAGAGGCAAGAGTGTCCTCTGGCTTGGTAACTGGCTAGCAGAGACGAAGCATGTTAGAAATAAAATGGCCAGTATTCTCAACAGAGAAGGAAACATTCCCATCAACTTCTTCCAGGTCTCATGACACTGAACTTTCTTTTTTAGCATCTGAGAAATGAGAATGGTAAGTGAAGAGAAAGTGTGATGGTAAAGAATTAACCAGAACAGGAGTAAATAAAACTACCTTTGAAGAGCTGTACGAGGATCTCACAATACTCAACCACTTGGCAAAGAAATGACAGATGAAATTCAAAGTAGTTACTTGCAAAGTACTGCATATGCAAGGCAAGAAAGGAGAGCCCTAACCACAGATAGTCATGGACTGCTGTAACTTTCATTAGTATTAATAGTCAGTTTAAACCCTTTGATTACTGTTCTTCATGCCCAGTAGCTGCAAAAAACAAAATGCAGTTTTAGGAATTATTAAGCAACAAGAAACAAGACCAAAAGAGAAAATTATTTACTATGTAACCTTACAATGCACAACATCTGCACACTCTCAACAGGACGGTATACCTAGCAAAGGTACAGAGAAGACCACAATGACTTAGCTTCATTGAAATGACTTAGCTTTGAAAAGATTAAATAGGTTAAGAAACCTGAATTGAAAAAACCAAAAAAACAGATAGACTTATAGTTTATTTTAGGAATACTGTCTGCTGTATGCATGTCTTAGAGTAAACCATCTAGTTCTGATTTAGTTCTGCCTTTTCAGGATGTTTCTGCCTATATTCAGTTGTATGTGATTATACGGATTAAGGATGGAAGCTAAAGGGGAAAAACATATTAAGGTGGTTTTTTATTTTGTTTTGCTCTGTTTGTTTGCTTGGGTTTTTGCCTCTAGTATGCTCCTTGAAATCTACTGGGGCAGCAGCTACTACAATTATGTCAGAAGACAGGGGAGGGAGACGAGAGATGATGAAATTTTTTCAGCACTCAGGGAAGGCACAAATGGAATTACATGTGGGCAGCGCACACATTTCAGAATTATAATTTGAAATTAAGCCTTCAACACGAAAGCTCTGCTTCTGGGAAATCCATCTGAGCTATCAGTTTCTGTGGAGACAGGTAAAACTATGGCGAAGGAGGAGCATCTGTTGCCAATGAGTGACACCAGTTACTGACACCACATTGTTGGCTGGTGCAAGGTCATGGTACTATGGATCGAAGCTGCATTACATGCTGCAAACTTCAGTATAATGAAAAATGTTCCTGAGAACACTGAAAACAAAAACTTCTCAAGGCTGAAAAAATAATAGGAAAAAAGCTTCTTAAGCAGAAATGGGAAAAGTGGTAATCAGTAATACATGAGAGTTTTGTACTAAGACAAAGGCATTAGGTGAGGGGGATCATGATATGGTATGTCTCCTAAACTTTGCCAATTGCTCATCTCATGTAATTCAATCATAGCTGTAACCTCACTTTAACAGCAAGAGGGAGGTAAGCCAGGCTTCTCTCTCTCTCGGAATTTTCAGGGAAGTTCTGAACTTTGCAGTACAATATCCAAGGCAACCCTCAGAAGGAAACAGAAACAATAATAAACTACTCAATAGTAAGCAAAGAGTCTAGTCTCCTAAATCGTTCCAAGAGAAACATTCGAAATAAATGAACGCTTTAGCTTTCAACTTTGAAGAACTGTTCTCATTTTCGTGAAGTGTTTAAAATAAGTCTGCGTCCCATATGAACCTGGCACTTCAATACACTTACAGCAGTACTTCAGCAGCTGCCACTTGATCTGAACAAACTGTGGTTTTCCCCTCTCTGTAAGAGCTCAGACATAAACCAAACACTCGTTTTTCAACCGTGCCTTCCCTAGTCTTTCTGCTGACAAGTCCACTCCCACATGCAAACTCTGTGTTCACATTATTTGTCTCTTGGACCCTCAGTGACAAACAGTCTTGCAGCAGAATAGACTTCATGAAGAAGAGGACCAGTGAATCTAATCCCAAACCATCCTCTTCGAGCATATACGGACCTGAATCCAAGTCAGATGCTCAAGAGAATCAAACTCAACACCAGGTGTTTGGTTTTTTTCCTGTAAATATCCTTCTAGGGTTCCTCCTAACCTTACTAGGGCAAGAGTGCCATAGTGTATGCAGTGATGCTGGTTTGGGTATCATTTGAAGCACATCCTCCAATCTTATCAACCACTCAAAGTCACAGGAACACTTAAGTGTGCATCTCAGCTCACATTTTTCAATGAATGCCATCATATTCCCCGTCCATTTTAATAAAATTCCATTAAGCTACTACAATATGAATACCACGAAAATTCATCAAAGTACAAAAGGTCCATAAAGGACTTTTTTTTAAACGAACCAAGATGTATTTTGGGCAGAACGAAGACCACAGGGAAACAGATGTAGAGTGAATTTTATACAGAAAGATGACATGGCAATAAGAAAGTCTAAATTCAGGCACCTGCACTGTAATGCACTTTCATACGCATCTAAGGAGTCTTGTTTAAAGATCATGAAAAAAGTTAGGAAAGGCAACATTCATACAGTAAGATAATACCTACTGTCCTGCATGAATTTGCATCACACTGGTGAATGGTATAGGACTAAAGCAGGTTTAATGTGAGGAAGATTGGGTGGTATTCAGTCTGTAGGACAAAAGCCTTTTTTTTTGCCAAACTTGGCGAGTGCTTAGTGAATGGAGATGAGAGTTGCAGCTAGAGAAAGGATAATCTCATGAGTATCATGGCAAGAGCATTTCCATGGAGAACTGCTTGGTAGCATTCTTCTTCCTATAGGTTCCTGTATCTCAGCCAGACTTTCACAAATGATTCTCCATTTACATTAATCACTTTCTGGTGTCCAAAAACAGACACAATAGAGCCTGTTATACAGAAGATCTGCTTGGAGACTGCAGCTAAAGCCAGTGCTAGTGATGGTCTGAAAATACAAAGTGCTAAGAACTTTTACAACACAAGCTGAGCATCTGAATCTTTAAAGATGTATTTCTTTCTTACATGTAAAAGGAAAACAATATCTCAGGACAAATTGTGAAAATAAAAGGATTTAATTAAGTTTCCAGATACAGTCATTGTAAGAAAAGAGGCTATGAGAATATTTATAGCTTATCTTCAGAACAGAATTTGAATAAGATCTAGTGTAAGAGGGAGAAAATAATTCATTGTCTAAGTACAATAAGTGATCATGTATAAGAATTTGTGCAAGAGTATACTTCTAGGACTATCTTTACTCATAGGTACAAGGGAGGCAAACAAAGCTCCTGCAACAATCGTAATTATCTAGATTTTTAATGTTTAATATTACAATTCTAAATTTGTGATAGTACACTAGCATATCGTCTTTTTGTTTTTTCCCTGTTCTTAGCTATGAGCTAGTATTTTTCAGTGTTTTAAGTAGAAACATATGCTATCAGAAAGTTATAGAAAAGTACATCACTGAAGTCTGCACCATTCCATACTTGATTTATTATGGCCAGGACATGAGAAAGGTGTACTCATAAAGTATTCTTTGAATGAACTGAGAGGTCTGTGTTTTCTGGGAGGGAGAAACAATATCTAAATTGACAGTAAAACACCATTTACCAAACAGCTTTTGAGAGAACATGCTAGAAAACAGGAGTCAATGCTAGTAACAATTTAGATGGTTTATTTAGTAGTCCTAGTACCAGATCAAAGTATTTGTTTTGCACTATCCTAGTGATTACAAATAGCTGAACGCACGTGTGCATGTGTGTTCTGAAAAAAAAAAATAAAAATTAGGGGTTTGCCTATTTTCTATTGTTCCATTTTTTGTAATATTACCATGTCTGTCTAAAACAACAAAGAGTCAAGAGCTGGATTAGCACAGATGGGGTGCAATCCCCATCACATCCTGCCCAAGGGAGAATAACTCACCGGAGGGGACTGAAGTAAGAAGTGATGCACAGCTGCTGCCTGCACTGCCTTCATCTATTTTATGATATAAACACTATGAACCGTATTTTTATCACCTACTTTTAGACAGCTAATATGAGCTTTTGATGCCTCAAATTTAGGCACCTTCCTGCAGCAGAGTGATTCTGACTGCCTCTGCTGAGGACCCAGACTCACCCTGTAGCTAAAAGAGAGAAAGCTTTGAAGAAATTCATGCTTGCACCTACAGCAGCAAGCAGTGCAGTTCAATAGAAGCAACTCCTTAGGGTAATGCATGGCTGATGAGAAACCAACATCCACACTATACTTATTAAAGGGTTTGGATTTATTTTGATCTGGGCCTGGGAATTTGATTATCTGGAAATGGTTGGAGCACATCGCCTAGTTACCCCCAAAAAAGTCAATCTTGTGTTCTCCAAGACCACTTTATAATGTGAATCCAAGCACAGACAATGAGGAGCTTTACTTCCAAAGCCCATTCCTAATTCATACCGAAATGCTAATGCAGGTATGTTCCCTGAATGCTTCCAAGGAATGATGTAGAAGATCTTAATTAACAGTCTTCCCTTCTCCATTTACTACAACTAACTACAACAGAAAAAAAAAAAAGGACATCTATTTCCTATTTTCTTATCATGTACGATAACAAGAAAAAAAACCCCATAATGACTATGGGAATCTATATATTTCCAAGGGGAACTGCAGGGTATCTATACACCAGAATACCAGGCTCATAAACCTGATTAAGCAGACGCCTAAATCCAGCTGGATTCAAAATGCCAAACACTTTTTTTTGGGTGATGGACATACACAGGAGAATAGCACTCCTCTCTCATGGCTAGCAAGCTGAAGTTTCTGCCCCAAAACAGCCAATACAACTGCCTGGGGCAGGGGAGCTGGTTTTTTATGGGGTTTTTACAGACATCTTGGGGTTCTTAGGAAGACACTGACTCAAACTGCTCTCCAAGATTTTAGTATCTAAATTCTTCGTAAAATCCTTCTAAGACCTTTTGGAGGTCTGCATGTTCACAGCTCCTGTGTAAGTGTATTACTGGATTTGCACACAATAAAACACTTGCAATACAGCCTTCACTTCTGGGTAGAACAATACCTTTCAGTTTGCTTGCTTTTCTGTTTGCTAGAATCACACATCACTTCCTACCACTGAGACCCTCTGATGTCACACATATAGTAAAAAAATATTGTTTCACAAATGCCAGCAAATGAACAGCTTTGCTTTAATCACCTCTAGGTAGATAGACAGATAGATAAACAGATAGATATATAAATATGCACTTCACAAATAAGATACAGACTTCTATCTTTCATAAATCAATTCCAAGTTTTTCAAGTATCTGGACACTGACTGGCATCTAAATACCTGAAGAAGGTATAAAAAAAATTCCCTAACCTATCCTTAAATTGAAGTATTTTGGAGCATGACGCTTTGTTCTTTTTCACATAGTCACATTCTTTTCTTAGCTGGAACATATATTGAGAATCAAAACCTTTAAAACTTCCTTTTCATTATGGGATCATGGAGAATTTATATTTCGCAATTTCAGTCCTTGAGAAATGTACTTGATTGAGAGTGACTAATTATGAAAATCAAAGCAAAAGCATGGAATATTTGTTGAAAGAACTAATGACAACTATGAAGTTCAAACACTAGGAATACTGTCAGAAATACTCCAACAAGCACTTGTGCCTGATGAGATTTTGAAAGCAAATAAAATTCTACAAAATTCATGTGCAAAAAATGCAAAAAAAGATTAAAGACTCACATCTGAGGGGAAGCTACAACATGACACTTCCTTCACCTCCACTTCTCTCCACAGGCTGCTGCACATTGTTATGGAGCGCCTCTTCTCCCTCACCCTCCTCTTTATTTCCCATTTGCTTTCCTTTTGATCCTATTGCCAATGGGCTTTCAAGCACATTTCTTTTTGGATCCATTTCTTTTACTTGTCCCTAGCATCATACAGAAATATGAAGTAATCTCTGGTTTTACTAAACCAACATCTCAGTCCAATTCACCGACTTCTCTCTCCTGGTTTTTTTTCCAGCTCTGGTTCTGTTCAAAGTAAAGCTTTTTCTACCAATATCTGCTCATGAATTATTGTGTAAGAAACAAGTTTTATGCAACAGTCATCACAATACCTGGTTCATTAAGTGTATTTGTATCATTTCTGTCCAGAATCTGCATCAGTGGTAACGACCAACTTTCTGCAAGGAATGAGTAAGTGGATTTTTCATTTTTAAATAAACTATTTTCTTGCTCTACAGCACGATGCCAAAGAACAAAACTCCAGGCTGTTCTGCCTACCTGAGTTACTAAAATAGCTGTATCTTGACCATGTGGGGTTTTTATATCATGATTATAAAGGCAAATTAGTCACGGGTAAAAGGGTGGCAAGGACTACCATCACTATTTACGGGATCATGAACAATTTATATTTCACAATTTCAGTCCTTGAGTCCTTATCACTATTTAATGTTAACCCCAGAATATAAAGTAAGAATAATTTTGCTGATGTAATACTTTTCACATCAGGTTATAATCACAATATGCTACCATGTTAAATTACATTTTATTTACACCGTTAAAAAAATGGTTTTGGTGCTTCTTTCCTAATTTTGTATTTATTCACTGCTACTAAAAGCACAGTTAACATAAAAAAAGTAAACAAAGTTTGTGCCTGTCGGCCATGTGCATGCCAGTAAAGGAGATTAAAGCAGCAGTAAATATATCAGTTAGCCCTATGGTGCCACACACTGTGTGCTTCCACAATCCTGATTTAGACTGAAGTTGCATTTGCCTCTGGTGTTCCACACTTTTAGGTAGCAAAAACTTATTCAATGCATTATTCTGAAACTGTACCTTTTTTATTACTTTTTTAATTTAAAAAAAAAAAAAGCTTTTTCTCAAAGTCTGTGTGTCCGTTTAAATCAAACCAAAACAAAACAAACAAAAAAAGCCAAATCTTTGGCAATTTCATATTAATTTTGTATTTGGATTTCATTATGTCGATTCCTTTTCAGTCTTATTCAGTAAGATGAAAAAGCTACTGGCAATGCTAGATGTCTCTACTCCAAAATTTGTGGAGTAATTATGAAATAATGACATTAAAAATTGCCATGCTAATGAAAAAAATTAATTTTCCACTCCCCAAATACAGTATCACACTTTTCATCTTAAGAGTCAACATCATGGTAAATGGCAGATAAGCAGTGCTTTGCTTGGAGCTAGCTCATTTTCACTGCAATTTTGTCAGGCTTCAGTCTACGAGACTGTCATTTTTCATTCCTGTACTCTGATGTGGATTTTGACTTTTCTGACTATAGCAGAATGGCAAAGGCAGTGCTTTTCAGCACATCCCGCCACTTCTATCTTGTGGCTGCTTTCTTCTTGTTTTGTCCTTTGCCTGTATTCTTCCCAAAGTGCTGATGATTGAGAAGCAAAAATACATCTATCCTGCTGTTTGCTATTAATATTCCTCCCTCCTCCAAAAGTGGGGAAGAAAAAATATAATAAACCTCTCATTCCTAACATCTTTATTTGAAGTCATGTCCTACCCAAATCCAAACCAATCCGATTCCTTCTTCTACTTCACACAGTACTAAAGTACTTCACAAAGCCAGAGGTGCTGCTACTCAGTGTAAGTCAGGTCAGGTAGGGCATCCTGAGCCACCTGGGCCACACCACATCATTTGTAGGTGGGCTGCAGGGCTCTGGTGCCTGGAGTGCAGCCACCTGGACTCAAGATGCCAGGGAAGCTCATTACAGTAGTGACTCACAAGAAGGACATGGATTTGCTGGAGCAAGTCCAGAGGATGGCTATGGATCACAGGCCTGGAGCACCTCTCCTATGAAGGCAGGCTGAGAGAGTTAGGGTTGTTCAGTCTGGAGAAGAGAAGGCTTCCTGAAAAACTCACAGCAGCCTTCCAGTACCTAAAGAGGGCCTACAAAAAAGCTGGAGAGGGACTTTTAACAAGGACATGTAGCGACAGGACAGGGCGGGAACGGCTTTAAACTGAAAGCGGGTAGCATTAAATTAGACATTAGGAAGACATTCCTCACTGTGAGGATGGTGAGATACTGGAACAGTGTGGTGAGACACTGGAACGGGTTGCCCAGAGAAGCTGTGACTGTCCCATCCCTCGAACTGTTCAAGGCCAGTGTAGTTTGGGCTCTGAGCAACCTGGTCTAGTGGAAAGTGTTCCAACCCATGAGAGGTGGGCTGGAACCAGATTATCTTTACGGTGCTTTCAAACACAAAACATTCCATGATTTTTTAATGACTCAGCTCACAGCAGAGTGAGGGGGCTACTGAGAAGCTGTTGCCATCTCCTACCTGAAGTCCTCCCAGAGATGCCTCATCGGCTGGCTCACAAAGGATGCCTCTGCAGTTCTTTTGAGTATATGAGAATTTTAGCAGAAAACTCTGGGGCCTCTGCTGCGGCAGGAATGTGGATGGACAGCTAGTGGTTTTCCCTTTTTAAAAAGGACAGGAACTCCACTGTGTTTAACTTTCATGGTCTAAGAATAAATTACTAATTACAGATGGGCTGTAAAATTAAGAGTTTTTCAACAAGATTCTGATACTGTCCAAATCTAAGCAAAATTGCTGCATTAACACACATTAAAATTACAAAAGATTACTTTAGTTATTGCATCTTTTTTTCCAGCAGATATTGCTAAACTCAGCCCGTGTTCCTCTATTTTTACATAGCTCTGCAGAAGCAGACTCGTTCCCCAGTGCTTTGTTCCTTCTCAAAGACTGAACTGACTGGACCCCTCTCCATATCCCCAGAAGTTTCTTACATATGGTTTAACTTTTAAGAAAATAATCTTCCAAAATAAATAGTTCAGGAAATAAAATTCTGGGCAAACAAAGAAGTCCTGGCCCTTCTAAAATCAAACTTTTTCGACAGGCCTTAGTAAGAAAGTGCTCCAAAAATAAGGCTGACAGAAAATGCACTGAAAGGAGGCTAAATCATAAATATAAGAAGACCACACTAAATGATATCTTCTTTTGAGTAACTGGCAGATAAAACTACTGTCTGAAGTTGCAGAAGCAAAATACTAAGAGCAATTTTAAAAAAGCAGGAGGGGAAGGGAGAGGAGTGGGGGCAGGGCCAGGACATGGGCATACACCAAAAAGAAACAATAAAAAGATCAAGCAGCTGGGAAAAAAGTGGCATGGAGTGAAGCTGCTAGAAATTTATTGTCAGGTTATCTTTATAATAAAGGCAACACAAATTAAATACTAACTCCTGTCAAGGACCAAAGAAACAATAAAGGTGGAAGAATTCTAGTAACCTAGTCAGTGAAAACTAGAGGACACTGAGTCAGCTACTCATGAGTGCCCAAGGAGAATGATTTCTTGGTGAGATTGATGTATCCGATATGAAACAAAAAAAGAAGTCAAAGAAAGACACTCTCCACCCAGCATGCTGTGCACATGGAACAGGGTAATTGTGTACAGAGGTAAAGGACTGCTGATAGGATGGGTGCAGAAGCAAGAGCATTTTGAGACAGCATCAAGCTTTTTCAGATGTGCTAACTGGGGGCTGTGGAGATGCTGAAAACCCAGGGGTTTTTCGGGGAAGGGCCAAAGGAAGAGAAAAGCAAGATACTAAGGGGAGGGACTTTCAGAAGCCATCACACAAGACTGCTGCAGTTGTTAGTCACTCAGGAACACACAGATAAGTGACAGAAGTGTCATGCTCACTTTTGAGGTCAGTATTAAGCCCTCACCAAATGACTACAAAATTCTTAGAAAGGGCATTTTGATCCTGGTTTTATTTTTGGGATTGATGGCAACAAGGAGAGAATTTATACTGAAAGTGAAAGCAAAAAACCAATCTCAGAAAGCCTTGTAAGTCCACTCATCAGCATTCCACCAAATATCCACCTCCTCTGTCACAGTTATGTCTGTGCAACTGCACGAGAAATGCTTCTTCAGTTCCTACATCTTCCTACATCAGAGTTCTGCAGCAAGCTGAATGTAGATATGCCCCAATTTTCCCAGCCCACTCTGCATCCTGCTTTCTCTCAATATCAAATGTATTATTAGTTCTGTGTCTTTTATTGCTTTTCTCATTTTGTTGTGACACAGCTCCTCTGAAAATTGCTGTGTAAGTCTTGAATGAATATAATATCCTGAATTAATATAATGTCCTAAATGAATGAGAATATAATGGTGTTAATCACAAAGGAAAGCTGTTCTCATTTATCTCAGCTGTTCCCTGAAATAATCTTGCCAAAATGCTTTTGGTCTTGTTAAAGTTTCATTTTAAGTACTTACTTCAGTTTGCATTTATATACTGCTTAAATTGATGTTTGTGTTGTTTTTCACCTGGAAGACGTTTGAAAAGGAGGAAGAACTCACTTGTGAGGGTCAGCAGTGTATAATCGATAGATTCATCATGTTATGTATATGGAATTCATCAGAACTTAATTTCCTTAAACTTCATGATATTTGGAACACCTCTTGCATTTTTGATGAGCAGCCCAATTAAAAAATAATGAACCTGTTTTTTTCTAAAACTGACTCATTATCTTGGTGGTTTCCAACAGCAACCTAGAGCTCAATTTTATATCAAATTATTTTGTGCCTGTTGGCCAGCAATACCTTTGCAACCTTCTAAGGTGCTTCTAAAGTCAAACAATTTCCCCAGGAAAAAGTTTTAAAGCTGTTACTATTCCCAGTGCCGAGTTTCTATCTAGGCTCATAAAGCAAATAAAACTTGTAGTGGTAACAGACAGAACCCACGGGACGTTCAAGACCTCTCTCTTGTACCTTAACCTTAGTGGAACACCTTAAGAGAATAGCTTCATCTTCAGCAGACAACACCAAGATTTCTGCTGCTGACTCTCCATGGGATATTTTTGTTTCTTTTTACTGTATTATTCTTAAAATAATATTATTCTTAAAATATATATATTTATAGAACACAAAATGTTAAACCCCTCAGCAGGGTATATAAGGAACTGTTCTGCACCACCACCCACTCCAACTAACAGGAAAATAAAAACATCTTCCAAGAATGCTTTCTGTTTCATGCAAATGCCTGAGGAATGATCAAACCATTTTTGGAACTACAGCCTACCCAAAACTCAACTTCAACAATAATCGTGCACACTTCCAATAGTTAACCCTGATGTGCTAAAAAACAAGCACAAAACAAAATATCCTCTCTGGCTCGGTGAACACAGAATCATAGAATCACAGAATTACTTGGGTTGGAAGGGATCTTGAAAATTACCTGGTTCCAAGCCCCCTGCCATGGGTAGGGACATCTTTCACTAAACCAGGTTCTTCAAAGTTCCATACAGCCTGGCCATGAACACTTACAGGAATGGGGCATACATAACTCTCCTGGGCAAGCTTTTTCAGTGCCTCACCACCCTCACAGTAAGGAATTTCTTCCTAATATCTAATCTAAACCTATCCTCTTTCACTTTAAAGCCAGTCCCCCTTGTCCTATCACTACATGCCCTTGAAAAATGTCCCTCTCCACTCACCCGTTATTTCTTGTCACTATGCAATACTATTTATGCACAGTGGAATTGCTTCAAAAGGAAAGATCACATGCATCCCTCCAAAAAAGGGCCTTGAAGATGTTCTCTCCAAAGGTGGAGTGAGGACTCAACTCTCTCACTCATCAGCAAGCATCACACACAGGGTTTTTTTCCTACATCACATTCACTGGCTGATCACTCAGTTGTTCTGACTAACTTCCCTCATGCATTGTATCCTGTAGCCTTAAGCACCTGTATGAGAAACTATCCTTCAAGGCACGAAGCTGCCTAAAATAAGGCACTGTATCAGTAAAAACAGTGATGGCCTAATTCTTTGTGGAAGCAATAAGTATTTCAGCAATGACAAGTAACATTAAAAACTGAATTATCTGTTATTTTTTCTTATTTGGAAATGGGGATGTATGTATGTGTCTGTGTAGCATAAACAAGAAGTGTTCTGGACAGAATGGAAAAGAATGATTTAGAAGAGAGAAGCTCCCCGTAAGGAACTGAGAAAATGTTCAGAATATATTCTATAACTTGCCTTTGCAAATTAACTCCTCACTATTGAAAGACATGCCTGCAGCTCACTTGTAAAATTAGATCGACCAAGACACTTTATCCACAAAAATTTGTTTTAATATTGTGTTCCTGTTACATCTAACACAACTTGGTAAGTTCCTTTGCTCCAAAGGGTTCCAATGATTAGCACTTGCAGACAGCAGCACGGTGAAATAAAAATGAGACAAATATTTGTGGAATAAATATTAGTAATGTTTACAAATTTGCCTTTCATATGAGCGTGTCAAAAATACAAATATGTATTAATCAGAAAAATAGGCTGCTAGCTCTTAGTATCAACTTCCCAAGATGCTTATTGTTGAAAATTTTAAACAGCTCATCTCATATTTGCCCATTTTAACGAATTAAGGTTTTACCTCCATATCTCTATATTGGATTAACACAAATGTATAGAAACTTTAAATTCCATTTTGAGAAGTTTTATTGTGCTACATCAGTCCCTTCCACATGACTCATCTGAAAAGTCACTGGATGCAACAGGCTGATCAGCTCCAAACATCAGGCAAGCCACAGAACGGAACAAAAAGATGAGCACTTAGGTATCAGCCATTAAAATGATGATGATGATCCTAATTTTCCAATGCCATTAGTCTTTCTAGAAAGGTTTATTGTCTGTGCTGTACAATAAATGTAATAATGAGGGTGAAAGGACTATAAAAAATAACCTAAAGGTATATAAATCAATAGCAAAGTGACACACATGATTCTTTAACCCAACTGAAGTTTATGGACTGATATCAGATTTGTTTGGCATTACAGAATAAAATCTGGATGAATCTGTTCTTAAGTATAGAATTTGCTTCATCTTGAGTTGGATTTTTTGCTCCTCTTGCAGTTGAAAAGGACAGGGAACTTCTGTAACGTTTCCTCTTTGGTCAAAACCAGATTTAGCTGGAAGTCCATTAAGCATGGAAGTAATGGCAGTGACCATCCTTTCACCGGAAAATGGAAATTACTCTAGAGTACTCAAAGAAGAAAAAGATGAACAATGACAGGAAAACTATGCAACTACTAAAAAGACAATTGGACCTCACTTATAATACAAACTTATAATCCACTTATTATCCACAGTGCAAACTTATAATCCACTTATTATCCACACTGCTACAATGTACCCCAGAATGTGATACAATCTCAGCAGACTTTTTGAACGTAAGGAGCTGTTTGGGTAGACAGGTTTATGAATGTATATATGTATGTCCACGCACTGGGGACATAATACGTCCACGTATTCCTCTAGGTTGAAGAGACAGCATTAGTCTGTTGGGCAGACTGAGAGGAGTAATTTTAAAACGTTCATCAGATACGGAAAAGCTTTACTTCAGCAATGATCTGTATCTATGTGTTTAAGTATTTGCCAGCAACAAGATTTTGGTATACGATGTGGAAAGAGTTTGTGGTTTGGCCAGTTTCTGTACCGAGCATAGACTGTGCTCTAGACAATGATTTACAGTGTCCAGCTGCAGCTGCTTTCAAAAGCAAACTCAAACTCTAAATTACTAATTAACAAGGTACAAAGATGCATCCACAAACCATCCATCAATTACTGTTGAATCTCACCAGGATATGAACCCGGCATCTTTTAGAAGGACAACTAAAAAATTAAGCAGCAGATTTATTTGTATTACATTTGATGTTTATGTAACAGAGAAAGGTTTAAACACTATGGCCATAAATATGACATTATGATGTTGTAAGTCTCATGAAGGAACACGGGCATAAACGTAAAATGGGACCTCTTTGCAGATAGGACTGTTCCTTCTTTGCATTTCTTCAGTGCTTCTCACAATTAAATTGCAATTTTGAATGTTGATTTACTACTCTACTTACTTTTTTAAAAAAAAAACCTTGCCATTAATTTTCAATCAAATTCCTCCATCAGCTGCATTCAATGGAGACAGACAGGCAAAAAATCAGGTTGGGGGGGGTCTTTAACTCCAAAAACCAATACCAGAAGCGTGCACGTGCCTCAGAACCAATCTGACTACAATCAATTCATACATGGCTTTTAGTATGCTGCCTCAGTAGTTAAGGAAGAAAGAGGCTTTGGAGTTCTCATTCAAAGAACAGTACAGGACTTCTGAAGATCAGCTTTGAGAACAAGCTAATCACTGTTTCAGCATTCAGTTTCAGGAAGTCCTTTCTGGGAGTCCTTCCACTTCGTCAGCCATGCTACATGGCAAAGACAGGTGTTTCTATTTAATCAGTGCATTTTAGTTATGTTCCAGCTATTCCATTAACAGTGCTCATTGCCAGGCCATAGTCAGCACAAAGACCATCTCTTGGAATAGCAATGGTCAAGGAATATTGCTCCTGCTTGTCACCAATTCAATAAATAAATGTCCCCCGTGCCATTCTTTTAAATACCTTCGTTATAAAATTAGATTTTGGTTTTCTGCTCAAAACCACCTAAACCTCTGTTGAGCCAACACGACTTACTTTGCAATTTTGATTTGCATTATCTGTCCTCCCTGCTTTATTTTGCAACAGGACTGCTAGCCAAGGACAGACTACTTCACTACTTCACAAAATAACAACTACTTTATTAAGGAAGGTTTTACTGAGAGTCAGCTTTGGCATCAAATATTTGAAACAGTTTAAAATACGTGCATGTTATTCAAAGTTTGGACCAGATATGAATATTGTAACTTGCCATGACTCTAACCAGTTAAAGGGAAAATGGCCTGAGTGAGAAACTGTTCAAGAGGTATTTTCCATATTTGTCTATAACAGAGATAGTGCTGACAGATTAAATTATATATAGCTATTCTCATCCAAGGAGCCTAAATTGCTCGTGTGTAGTATTAACTTATATGTTAAAGTTGTAAAACCAAAAGTTAGTATCAGAAAACTAAATATTTTTATTTTGTGTTTATGCTGTGAATCAGTTCTGTGTAACTAAAGAAGATGAAGTTGCTGTTTGTATTTACAGCTCCTTTCTCCGTGAAACACTACATCAGTTTAAGAGAAAAGATAGAAAACAGATCAGGTTGAGCCACTGGACACTGGACACATCAGCCCTTGCCTTTGATACGTCACTGCATTGTTTAAGCTTCTTAAGGAAAAGCACTCATTTAAAAACAAGGGTACTTAGAAACTGGAGGGCATTTAGAAATTGTTCAACATCTGAAGTCTGATGGCTGACAACGGGATATTTAGGACACACAAAGAAGCATTTTGCCACTGCTTTTAACAATCTCTATTTCAGCGCTACTGTGAGCACAACTGTAATGTCAAAGGCGCACAGAGTTGGGAATGGGCACCCTCAGGTGTAGAAAAGATTTGGAACGTGAAAACAGCGATAAATAGCAGTATATAAACATGAGGTCTAACAACCTCATCCATTTGCCTCCTCAGCCCCAAATTCAACATGCCATAAAATCAGCAGACACCCACTAAACTGACCACATTATCTATCACACACTGACATCAGTTTCCCTAAGGTAGTAAAGCCCTCTCAGTACAGTTCCTCATCCCAGACAAGTGTTCAGCTCCTTCAGTTTTGGAGAACAGACAACTTTGCTAGTATGGCTTGTAAAACTTTGGTGATGCAGTTAGAAAGCCAGGCACAGAAGTGGGGACAAGAATGTTCAGCTGTTAATAGTTTCTTCTCAACTATACTGCTAAGAACACTATACTACTGCCACACTGTGTTTCAGTGACACATGAGAAAAGATGGACAATCCTTATCTAGCAGTTTCAACAGAATTGTAAGACATCTACCTGAAAAACACCGGATTGTGAGCACCATCAGATTGTGATTTCAGGTACACATTCCCTCATACCATCTTGAGCAACTTCAAGATTGTTTTTGGTGGATTAGCTATCAGGTCAGTTTTCTAGTTCAGGTCAGCACCGCAGAGCAACATTTCCTGAAGATAGGAAACCTGAATCCTGAACTGAAAAGAACTTACAGGAAGTGTACACAGGATCTGACAAAAGTCTTCTTGGCCATGTGACCATCAGTCACCACTGTCACAAGGTCGTAAGGGATACCAACCATAACTCAAAAGCTATCCACAGACATTTGACATGAAAACCATAGTGAGGCATTTACAGACTGTATTTTCCCAGCTATGAAGTACTTCCACATACCTCTATAGTTCTCCAGGCACAGCAGTATCCACATACATCCTCCCACTATCCCATACTACAGTCTGATACCGAGATGTATGAAAGCCTCACCCCATGCATTGACTTCCCTCCAAGGAAGGCCAACTCATATAAATGCCACAAAGGTGTTCCTGCAGTCTCTGGTATGTTAGAAACTCAACACACGAGCCAGAGGGACAGGGCTCAAAACATCAGAGAAATATGGGGCTACCATTATAGACACATCAAGAGCTGCACAGACTGGCAAAGAAACTGTTTCTGGCAACACAGAAGTCTAGCTTTTGACTTACATGGCAGGTTATATGACCTACTGCTTAGTCAAGCATCAAGCTTGAACTAATTGGACTTCCCAAACAGTAGGACTAGCATGGTTGACTTAGGCTTTTTCTGACATATATGAAGTGACCCCTGTGTAGTTTATTATTGTGCATATGTCCGCATTCATGTGTGTTTGCACATGTGTTGGTCAGATGGGGCTCATAAAACAAAGTTTCAACCTGGTTTGTAAGCACCTATTCTAGTAAAGTGCAACTTCTCTAGCTCTTTCAGTCCTTAAATGTGACTTTGAAGCCACTCCAGGTAAAAGCTGTAACTTTACCTCTGCATGCAAACACACGCACACACAGAGATACTATGTGTTATTCTGTAAACATATGTTATTTAATGCCACTACACAGCACCATTTAAAAGTAGTCAACACTTCCACTTATTCTGGGAGACTTGCCCTGCTATTTTAAGCCCATCAGGTCAGTGAGCAGGTCCAAGGCTCCACTGTTTGTCGAGCATCTGTAGAAACGCTTCTTTCAGGAAGGAAAAATCCAGCTCGAGATGCTCGGTACCCTTTACATCTGCTGCTCAGCTGGAGACACAGTTAAAAGGCCATTAGAAGCACAAGGTGACAGACCTCACAGGCCAGACAAGCTGGAGAGCAATTTGCTGTTTGCATTAGGAGTATCAGGCCTGGCTGCTTCTTTTTGATGCACCAAAAGCAGCTCCTGTCCCCAGCCCTGAAAATCAGGACCAGGACGGGTGGCCAGCCCATCTCAGGGCTGGGGCTGTGCTGCAGAGCCTCTCCCTGCACATTCAGGTTTCACAGTGGGTGGAGGGGACAGCAGCACTATCCACAACCCCTGGCTTTGCCCACAGAGACTGGCTCTGCTGGACGCGTGTCACAGTACGACCAAAATTGCTGTCACCTGTGCAGTCAGAGGGAACCTCTTCCAGCACATCTTTGGCAGCACCTGCCTCCAAATGCCGCGTGTCTTCTGTGTTCCACAATCGCTGAACAGAATAAAGTGCTGCTGTTTCACTTTGCTGGAAGGAAAAGGTCACGCTAGCCGAAAGAAGCTCGTTGGAGGGAGCTGGTGGTCTTTCTGACAGCCTCCTGTAACAAGAGCTAGAAATGCTCTTATTAGGGAAGCTCATGTTTTTGGATGTGTGCTGGAGCTCTAGAGCAAGAAGTACTGAAGAAAGCAAATCTTGGTTTTAGTAGGTTTTAGGCCTTTTTTACATACAGAGGAATAGAGTGCTATGAATTTTACCAGCATATGTTTTCTTGCCATCTGCAACACATTTTAAATTCCTTTTGCATCTTGTAATGTATTCTCTCTCTTTAGCATAATAACAATTCTGCCTTTAAACACCAACCTTTATATGCTGTTCTTAGGAATTTCTGGAGAAGTGTTAATTCTTTTACACATATTTAAGCTGCTAAAATAATTATGCCTGGTAGCATGAACAGTCGAAACCACAGAATGAGGGTTCCCCTCCCAGGGAGATAGCACCCATTAACCAGGTACAAAAGGGGGCATACAGTCATAGTTCACTGGAAAAGTAATTTCATTTTGCTACTAATGAGAGTGCTGATACTTTGATACCATAATGGAGTTTTAAGCACCAAGCCTGTTATTTCAACTAGAAATTTTAATGTAATTATGCATTTTTTACTTTACTAAGCAGAAAGGGAGATTAGTATGCATAGTTTTCTTACATGTATCGTGGGGAATAAGACAGAGATCTCCAAGTGATACTGCAAGATGCTCAAGTCATTCAAAAGAAATGGCAGGTAGTAGTTTTAAAGAGAAATTACCCAGAAAAGCTTTTATTGTTGATCACTTGTTATAAGATTTGCCATTTGCAAGTAATTGTACATTCAGCTGAAACTGACCTTTTATGAGAGCCAAGTGGTAATATAAATGAAATGAATATATTCTTTATTGCAGTAATATAAAAAGAATGGCCTGAGCTTTTAACATAGTGCTTGACCTGTGGCGTCTGAACACCACCTAATCTCAGGAGTATTTCACAACAGCGTATGACGAAACAAGTACTAATACAGCATTGGAACAGTTCAACACATTAGCACTTCGAAGTATAGAAAATATTACAGGTTTAGGTATGATTTTGATTATAAATCAGACTGACAACAGAAAGAAAAGAGATTATTAGAGACAATACACTGAAGTTCATCATTACATCAATTATTAAAGCATTGCTTTTTCTACTTTGAAGCCCCTCTTTCCAAGATACTCTAGCATAAAGTCACACTGGGAAACTCCAGATGCTGAGATTTAAAATTCTCATTCAAAATTGAATTATTTATAAGCATTAAAAACATGCTATTTCTTCTCAAAGGCCCTGGTCTTACAAAGATCACCTTTAGGTTTTAGATGTGCATACATAAGCTGTATTCCCTTTAATGGCATCACTGACATACAAACCAGTAAGTATGTACAGAAGTGACAGCAAAGACAGGTCTTAGGAAAGCTGCACTTCTTCCTACCCACATGCACATGCCAATTTATTAGCATGCACCATGCACCTACAACTGAAACATAAGGGAGGCCATAAGGAGAGGTGAGCAGAGAGACTCTTGATGCTGCAGTCACTGAAACTGCAAACAGAGGTGAGAGGGAGGTCACACACCCCTCTATATGGAGGATACAACTACAACGGTGCTAAAACAAAAAGAAAGTATAAAGTTTACACGAAATTCCATGTCCATCTTCCCTGCCATCATGGAGATCAGGAGTGAATTAAGGTCTAATGGCCCAATACAGACTTCACAAATTTGCACTGAATACAGTATTTATTTTTGTAAGGCTATTCCTTTTTTAACACTGCTGAGGCAACCACACAAGGTGTCTGTGAATCCCCATGTACCTCCTGGTCTACAGGCACTTTCTTCACACAGCTCTCAGTGACAGCAGAAGAGAAACAGTAAAAGAAGGTATTAATGAACAAGTACTTGGATACAGACTCAGTCACGAAGATTTTCCCTATTCTGTCAATCTCCTACTGCATTTTAGAGTATGAAAGCAAAACATTCAGAAAGAGTATCTTGGGAACATCTGACATGGACTAACAGCTCAACTGGATGGGTGGCTACTGAGGTATTATTATTATTATTAACATTAATATTAACATTAACATTTTTATTACTATTAACGTTGTTATTATTACCACTTAGAAGCTACAAGCAACTGTGTTATGTACGCTTGCTCGCTTCAGTCAACGCCTCTGTATTATGCCAGTATAAAGCCTATTCATCAAAGCACAACTTCAAGTGACTCCTGACCTTCAAAATGAAGAGTTTGCTTCTGCTTTCATTTCAGTTGCTTTGACTATGGTGACTCTGCTGCCAGAATCTCACCTCGTTCATCATCTGTGCAGGAGCACAAAGTTCACATACTTCTTATGCAGCATTTAGAATTCAACATCTTTACTATTGGATGCTTTAGCAGAACACTTCTAGTTTTTATCTAAATAAACTATTATTCAGCAAGTAGTAAAACCCCTGAAAAAAACAAAAACCAAATCCCAAGTAAAACCACAACACACAAAATGCCCACACCCTTCACCTTGGAAGTGGAAAAGCACAAATCAGATACATCCACTTCTTTAAACAGACATTCACTTTCATTCAGAAAACTCTGAGGCAAGGGCACAATCCAACTTTAACTTTGACGTTTGATTTTCATGGCTTCCTCTAAGTTGATGTAAGTTACTGAAGGCATGATTGGAGTTAAGCAAGTATTGCCAAAATATAGGTTCTATGATTTTTCTCTTGTGTGTTGACATTCAAATGACAGACTTTCCTACAGCAAAGTATTTCCTGCAAAGTCCTCAGGAGCTCCAACAACACTCATAAATGCTGGGTCACAGCAACTTGAATCTCACAGAAGAACTCTTTTTAACACACAGGATACTCCACAGCTGAGAGAGGAGCCCTTTGCGAGGACAGTGCAGCACACACTGCAAGCTCCTGCTACCTGCCCTGCATGTGACTGATGCACAGAATAAAGCCCACAGCAGCATATTAAGTCTACTTCAAATTTTCTTCCTCTGCCCCCCATTCCCAGGCAAAGTTCCTTTACTGAGGACTTATTTTGCTAAACTATGTCAGCAAACAACTTTATACGCTGTGCTCCAGTGAAGGTCACAGCACCAGAATTTGGTGATCAGACAAGACATCAGACACAGAAGGCTGATTACAAATAAGTTCTATACAATTACAGAGAACAATTTAGCATTGTTGTAAAAGTACAGTGAACAACCGAAGTCACATTCACATTACTGCCAACTTCAACATATTTCATGTAGAACAAAATACTGTAGAAAAACCTTGCCTTACAGAGCAAAAACTGACAACTTTTTACATCTGTAACTTCTACCTTCTCTGAGTGACAGTATAAACAACATTACAGAAGTTATCTAACAAGTCTCTTGCATTGCAGTTCCATTCAACAGAGATACCTCTATGTCCATAGCCTCTATAATTTAAACAGATTCTTCAGCTCTTTACATCAGTACATACACACTTTGCCTCGGTACATTCACAGTCTTCAGTTTATCCATTTCAACAGCTGTAGCTAGAAAATAGCTTTTAAACAAATGACAACAAAAAACGTGACTACTGTTAAATCAAAACACATAAACCACACTGTGTATTACTATTTATCATCATATTAGCAAGATATTGATGCAAAATCTTTTGAAAAACAAGTTTGTTTAGAAATATGACTGTAATTAAATTCTTTGAACTCCTTAAAACATGAGGCCTTTGACAGACTACACTTCTGTAACACTAACAAATTGCTTCCTTAACCAAATCAGTATGATGGAAAAAGACAGAATGAAAAAAAAAAAAAAGAATAAGAAAAAAGCTTCTCAAACTTGAACATTGATTACTTTAACTACGCTTCCAACATCGCACCAGGTAGCAAACATAGAGCTTTAACATTAACAAGAGCCCATGCTGCATGAACAGCTATTACCCCACCTTGCAGCACTGTACAAGAACAGCACACTCAGAAACACACTTTAAAGCAATCCTATTCTTCCAACAACTCACTTGAACATCTACAAACAGAACTGCTCCAAAGTTGATACACCAACTAGCAAAAAGGCAGATAAACCACAAAAAAACCAAACTACTTCAACAGGCAGCTCAGAAAAAATAACTCATACCCCCATAAATCATGTACGTAATCATAAAAGTAGATCTACTTATGAAACTTAGCAGGAAACTGTGGAGTAATTTTGGATTGAACTACTATTAAATATTTAATTACTCTGAGTCTTTCTATACTGATACATGTCAACAGAAACTTGTAAATGCTGGGCTTACTTAAAAATTGCATGTTGACTTTGCACTGTACATTCAGAAAATATATGAAACAATAAAACTTCTCTTTGAGCTGAAAGCAACAAGTGTTTACCCAAAGTTATTAGAAGTCTGAAATTTACTGTAATTTCTTTTTTAATGGAACAGAGGATATCCCACCATTCTGTCTCAAAGCAGCTGGTGTAACAGTGAGGAAAGGGAAAGCATGACCACATATTCAAAGGATCTGTGGCTCACAGGAGAGATTTCATGATTTCATATAAATGATGAGCAACCTGAATATACATTACAGAAAAAAGCACAGAAAGACCAGAGAATCAGTAAGCCTGAGGGATGAAGGTGCAACATGGAACAACCTTCCCCATATCTTTGTGAACTACAGCCTCTCTGTCCTGAGATCTTCCACATTTATCATTCCTCATGTAAAGTGCTAAATATTGCACAGTGAATAACTGTGGCATTATTTCACCTCAAGGAAGATAAATCGACTGCTTCCAACTTTAAAGAGGAAGCGAGCAAACCGAGGAGCATCTAATTCACTACAAATAGCAGGACCTAACAGCAAAGTGCCAGTGGCGAAGCATAAACCTTTTTTGAGGACTCAAGCAGTCCGATTTAAGCAGTCCCGGCTCATGATTTCTCTCTTTTTGTGGTGCTCTCTGATTGCTAAATGATTTTCAGCCCCAAACGTATTTTTATTCATTTAGTCATAAAGATGCAATGCTGATAAGGTTGTAGGGAAAAGCAGGGAAACAGAATTACAACAAAAAACCGTTCCCAACACCTTCGTAGGCGGATTGCGATATAACCTGTTGTGGGCATGTTTCAGCAGACGGAAGAGCCAAGTAACAGGCTGCCGGGGCTGCCGGGCGGGTGTGTGTGGATGTGTGTGGATGCCTCTCCCCGGCAGCCGGTGCCTCTGCTCGATCCGTGCTGCGGCGGAGGCGCCCGGCGGCGCCTCCAAGGGGCGACCCGCCCGGTCCGGGGCCGCAGCGGGGCGCGGGAGGGGAGCAGCTCTGCCCTTCTCGCCCTCCTCCTCCGCCGCCACCTCTTTCATGCCCTGTGCCCGCGGGCAGAGGGCGAAGTTTCTTCCCCCCGCACAGGGCAGCAGCGGGGGCAGCCGCCACTGCGGACCTGCCCGCTGCCTCTCGCCGCCCGGCTGCAACTCTCAAGAAGTTTCACCCAGCGAACAGATCCGCGGCTCAGCCTGCCTGCGTCCCCGTCATTCTCACCCTTTCTTTTTACCCCCTACCCCCTTAGTTTCTGTGCTTATTTAATCTTTATCTACACACACACACGCTCCTCCGGGAAGCCCCCAGGTGCCACCCGGGCCGGCAGAGCCGCTCCGCTCCTCTCCGCGCCGCGCAGCGCACACACCGCCGCGATCCCCGGCCCCGCTCCGGCGGGGTGTGCGCGCAGCCCGGCGGCGGCAGCGCCGTCCCCGCTCCGCGGCCCCTGCCC